>UESW01004618.1:0-158892 GCA_900491605.1 Calamus simplicifolius | reverse complement strand
CTTTAGCCTCTTGTTCATGATCAGAAGATACTTCAATATTAAGTTTTTCAAGATCTTTTTCAATTATGTTTGTATCTTCCTCATCATCAATCTTTTCAGATCCAGTTGCTAAAACTCATCGAAAACTATATGAATGGATTCTTCAACTACTAAGGTTTTCTTGTTAAATACTCTATAAGCTTTACTAGTTGTTGAATATCCTAAGAATATTCCTTCATCAGATTTAGCATCAAATTTGTCCTAAATTGTTTTTACCATTATTATGAATAAAACATTTACATCCAAATGCATGAAAGTATTTTATATTTGGTTTTCTTTCATTCCATAATTCATAAGGTGTTTCTTTAATATTGGTCTTATTAAGCTCTATTTAAGATGTAACATGCTGTGTTAATTGCTTCCGCCCAAAAGTACTTTGGTAAGTTGCTTTCGCATAGCATGGTACGGGCCATGTCTTCTAAGGTTCTATTTTTTCTTTCAACTACACCATTTTGTTGTGAAGTCCTAGGGGCTGAAAAGTTATGATTAATTCCATTTTCAGAACAAAAACTTTCAAATAAGTGATTTTCAAATTCAGTTCCATGATCACTTCTTAGAGACACTATGGTAGTGTTTTTCTCATTTGTGACTTTCTTGAAGAATTTCAGAAATATCGAGAAAGTCTCATCTTTGTGAGCTAAAAACATTACCCAAGTGTATCTAGAGTAATCATCTACAATCACTAAGACCATATTTCTTTCCTCCTAGACTTGTGGTTCTAGTTGGTCCAAATAGGTCCATGTGAAGTAGCTCTAAGCCCTAGAAGTTGAAACATTTTTAGATTTGAAAGAACTTCTAGTTTGTTTTCCAAATTGACATGCATCACAGATTTTATTATTTTCAAAATCTAACTTAGGTAACCTTTAACTAAATCCATTTAATTAGTTTTGAAATAAGGTGTGTGCTTGCATGACCTAATCTACGATGCCATAACCATCCAATATCATTTATGTTAGCATTGTCAGCAATTAGGCAATGACTACTTTTAGATAATTTGTCTAAGTCAACTAAGTACACATTGCCATGTCTATAACCAGTAAAAACAATGCTATCATTAATGGAATCAGATACTATGCAAATAGAAGATTTAAATGAAACATTAAAGTTCTTATCACATATTGGCTTATACTAATTAAATTGTGCTTTAAACCATCAACATAAAGTACATTATCAATAAATAGATGGAGTTATGCGAACTTTACCAAGGCCCATAATTTGACCTTTACCGTTATCGCCAAACGTCACAACTCCACCTTTCTTTTCTTCTAGGGTGATGAATTCATCTTTGTCACCCGTCATATGTCTTGAGCAGCCACTATCAAGTACCACTTTTTCTTTGATCTTTTGGCTACAAGACATTCCTGCAACATAATCAAACTTTATGTTTAGGTACCCAAGCTTTCTTGGGTCCTTCATGGTTAGTAGCAACAAAAATTGTTCCTTTCGGAACCCATATTTTCTTTGCTTTAACATTTAACTTGTTGTTATTATTTAATGTTTTGCATTCAAATGATTTATGACCTTTTTCATTGCATTTAAAACAAGTTATATTACTTTGGTTGGCTTTTACAAAAATATTCTTTAAAGATTTTTGTTTCCTATATGTGTTATAACCTACCTGCTTTGTCGAAAACAGCTTTTTGACTATCTAAAATCATGTTTAGTTTAGTTGAACTTAAGGTGAATTTCTCAACAATGTCTTTATATTTTATAACTTCTTTCTTTAATGAATCATTGTCTTTAACTTGCTGTTCTTTTTCTAAAGCTAAGGTTTCTAATTGATCTTTTAAATCTTTTGTTGAGTTTTTAGTTTCAGATTTCAACAAATCTATTTCTTGATTAAAATTATCTCTTTCTTTGCTAAGTTCTTCTTTTTCATTAGTTAAGTTCTTAACTTCTAAAGCTAATTCATTTTTACTTTTAGCTAAGCTAATATTGTCATTTTTCAAAAACTTATACTTCTTTTTCAAAGATTTAAAATCAATCATAAGTTCATTGAAAGCCTCAAACATTTCATCAAAAGTGAATTCATCATTTGAGTTTTCAGAACTTACCTCATTGTCGTTGTCGTCGTTGTTGGCCATGAAGCAGATATTAGCAACTTCCTTTTGTTCATCTTCTTCCGACGAGGAAGATTCATCAGACCATGTTGCCATGTATGCTTTCTTCTTTTTCTTGTAGGCCTTTTTCAGCAAAGGACAATCATATCTAAAGTGCCCTGGCTTTTTACACTCATAACATACTAAGGGCTCTTTCTTTTTTCTTTCTCCTTGTCCTTTCTCTTATCTTTTTCTCCATCAATTCTTGCTCCAAATTTCTTTTTATGGAAGGGCCTTTTTCTCATAAACTTTCTGAATTTTTTGGCCAAGAGAGCAGTTTCATCATCATCTTCATCATTACTTTTACTGCTTGTTGGCCCAGATGGCAACCCAAGAGGGGGGGGTGAATTGGGTTCTTAAAAATTTAAGACTTTTTAACAATTTAAATTGAGATGTGCAAGTGAGAGGATTAACTAATAAGCAAAGCACAAACAAAGTATAAGAGAGATAGAGAAGAGAAATTAAGCACGGCAAACACAAGATATTTTATAGTGGTTCGGTGCAACCAACACCTACGTCCACTCCCAAGATTCACTTGGGTCCACACTATAATCTCTCTAGATTACAGCCGAGTTGTTTTACAAGCTCACAACTCAAACTTGTTGTTTTTCCGGGATCACAACGAACCCAGCTGGTTTTACTCGGGCTTACCAGCACAAAACCTACTCACGGGCTCACAACTAACCCAACACAAGCACTCCGGCTTGTAACGAGGTATAACAACCTCCACTATTCAATCCACTGATTGAACAGCAAACAAATAAAATGAGTTTAATTACAAGTGCTCCCTTGAGCAGATATACAAAATAAAATTTTAGAAAAGCCTGATATTTTTGGAGTGGCTTGGCTTCTTTCCTTCCTTCAACTCCTCTTGTGTTGAATCAGGCCTCAGCAGATTCTTGACCGTTGAAGCTTTGGAGTTGAGATGAAGCTTTTTCTCCCTTTTTTTGAAAAATCTTTGATTTGCTCTTGAAAGCTTGGGATTTCTTTGAACTTTTGTGAATGAGTGGAGTGACGAATCTCCTCTTGGATTTCACTCCTTTTGAATCTCTCTTCTTGAGCTAAAAGATTTTTCCAATAAGCTCTGTTTTTCCCTCTTTTGATATTCTTTTCTCTCTTTTTGATTTTCTCTCTTTGATTTGAAAAGCTCCTCTATTTATAGAATCTGCAAAAATATATCCGTTAGAACAAGAAAAATAGCCGTTATTCAAAAATCTTACCGTTGGAGCTGATGTGTCAAAAAAATTCCGCCCAGATTCGGGGAGTCGGCTCGAGACTGTGCGAGTCGGCTCGAGCAATCGAATCCAGAACGCACCAAAAAAAGGGGTCGACTCGCGAAAATCTGGGAGTCGACTCGTGACTTTCAGGGGTCGACTCGCGAAAAGCTGGGAGTCGACTCGAGAGGCACTCAAAAATGAGTCTTTCTGCCGTCTGAGTCGAGTCGGCTCGCACAGTCATGAGTCGGCTCGAGAAAGTTCAGGGGTCGACTCGGAAACTCTCGAGTCGGCTCGGGACTGATACAAAAATCAGAAAACATTCTGATTTGCTTTGAAAATCATCCCAACCAACTTTGAAATATAAATTGACTTGATAATGTTGATTTAACAGTAATGCTCAATTTCAAAGCATTTTCATTAAGTCATTGATCTTTAAAAGATTGGTATAAAAATCATTTTTGAATTCATAAGTATAGCTCACTGAAACATATATTCAATTGATTCAAGAAACTCATTATATTTTTAATAGTTCATAGTTTCCAATTTGAAATTGCTCATAGGAATATTTCATTGATTGACTTAACATGTTCATAGCCTTTTAGAAAGTAAAGCAATGCTTTTGGAAATCATCAAAATCAATAAGTTGGGGCAATTATGTTTCAATAATTTCTCAACAATCTCCCCCTTTTTGATGATGACAAAAACATTGAGTATATGTTCATGATTGATTAGTGAATTAATTTTGTTTTCATAGTTAAAGGCTCCCCCTCAATGAGGTAGCTCCCCCTATGAAACTTAATTAATTAAATTGTTTATCACAATCATAGACAAATAAACTATAAAATTCTCTCCCCTTTTTTGTTATCAACAAAAAGATAGATAAACATTCATTCAAATTTCATTGACATAAGGAAATAGAGAATTCATTTCATTCAAAAGTCTAGTACATCAAAATGTTCATACATTGATTTCATAAAGAAAGCATAAAAACTTCAGTACAAAACAACTCTAGTAACTCAAAAATGAGTTCTTACAATTCTAGTTAGATGATCAACAATATTTTTCATTCCTTCAGATTGAATTTTTACATAGTCCTTGAGTTTTTCATCAACAAAGTGCAGCACTCAATTTTATCTTGAAGCTCTGCGTTGCTCTTGCATAGTCTCCCATCTCCACAAATATCCTTAAGTTCTTCAAAAATATTCTTGAGATCACACTTAAGGAGATGAAGAGATAGTGGATTCAATCTTTGAAATACGATCATCAAGAGAATAAAGTGTCTCTCTCAAATTCATAAACTTATTCTCAAATTCAGTTTTAAGCTTTCAGATTGATCTTCAATAAGGCTTTGAGTTGCTGTTGATCTGAAAACTAGCAGAAGATGAAGTCTGAACAATGGAACAGGGGCTGGAGCAGAGGTAGAAAAAGGGGCTCGGAGGTGCAGGCGAAGGATGTCTAACAGATGGTCCTGCAGCCTCAGTATCTAGCTCTTTCCTCTGTCACTCCTTTCCTTTCCCACTTCCATTCTTTTTGACAAACCCCATCTATGAATAGTGGCCAACTATAATAATCAGTGTGTCTTAATTTTTCTTGGCTCATTATCAAATCACAACCCTTGGCTTCGAAAAATAGTAAGATCATGCCATAGGGCAGACTGATTTCCTTTTCCCTCCACAATCTGCTATATACCATAAAATCATGCTGGGAAGATTGATTGGCTTGCCAGTCACAATGGCATCCATTACAAAAATATCTTTCAGAAACATAGTCAAATCTACCCGTCTTGGGAAATAGAATCCTACTGCAGATATTGTGAAGCAATCTCAACTCAAGGCAGCTGATTAGCAAGAATTCTTCAAATCCTTCCCTGTTCAATAATCTGGAGCTGGGGCCTATCTCAGAAGCAAAGGTGGAGGTCCAGACAAGGGTAATTCAATAATCTAGAAGATGGGAGTTACAGAAATTCTTACTCCTCTCACATTGCTAATAAGCCCATGTCTCCTCTAGACAAATTTTTGTAAAATTCTTTAACTAAGAGGGATAAGTGGGCATCAAGAGACAAACTTTCTCAAATCCCATCTCAATTAACTGTCTTCCAACAAGAAATCCCTCATTCTCAAATAATTCAAAATCCACCTTCCTCCGGTAATGACTCTACTGCTAGTGGTCTACCTGGGAGGAGTGGCAGCAGGAGCAGCAGCTGGAGGAGAAGCAGAGTGGAGTCCGAGCTTGGCGAAGGTCACGCGCGGACGCTTCGTTTCTTCACGGAGCGCTTTCTCTTATCCACCCGCCACGCTAGATCCTCTAGTTTTAGGTGCCATTTGATGATTGGAGGTGATAAAAAGGGATTTGGAGTTTTGGAGGGTTTGGAGAGAGTTTGGAGAGGATTTTTGATTTGGGGACGATAGAATGAGGACCAGTCGACTCTGCCCTAGGGGACCACCTCGAGTCGGCTCGCGCAAGTCGACTCGGCACAGACACAGAAATCCCGACGAGTCGACTCGCTCAGAGAGGGGTCGACTCCGAGAGTTTCAAGAAACTCGAGTCGACTCCGATACGCTCGAGTCGGCTCCGAGACCATTTCAGACAAAAAATGAAATTTCTGAAATATGTCCGGAAAATGATCATTTGATAAATAATCATTGGATTGATGATCAATGATATGAGTTCTAGATAAATTTCCTTAAGATTTTGAGGATTGAAAGAATTCTAGATATATTTCCTTAAGGTTTCAAAATTTATTCAAAAGGATTACAAATTCCTAATTCTCCTCTAAGATATTCAAATCTTTCTTCACTTAAGGGGTTTTGTAAAGATGTCAGCTAATTGTTCTTCAGTGTTTACATAATCTAAACAAATTTCATCATTAGCTACATGTTCTCTTATAAAATGATATCTAATTTCTATGTGTTTTGTTCTTGAGTGTTGAATTGGATTTTTAGTTAAATTGATTGCGCTAGTATTATCACATTTTATGGGTGTCTTATAAGTGTGATACCATAGTCTTCAAGTTGTCGCTTAATCCATAGGATTTGCGCACAGCAACTTCCAGCTGCTACATATTCAGCTTCAGTAGTTGATAATGCAACTGAATTTTGCTTTTTGCTAAACCATGTGATTAAGTTACTTCCTAAGAAATGGCATGCACCACTTGTGCTTTTTCTATCAATTTTACATCCAGCATAATCAGAATCTGAATATGCAATTAGGTTTAATGTGGAGTCTCTAGAATACCATAAACCTACATTTTTGTTCCATTTAGATATCTTAAATTCTTTTAACAGCTATTAAATGTGATTCTTTAGGTTCAGATTGAAATCTAGCACATAAACATACTGCAAACATTATATCTGGTCTACTTGCTGTTAAATAAAGAAGGGATCCGATAATACCTCGATAATACTTTTGATCAACCTTCTTACCTTCTTCATCTTTGTCAGCTTGCATGAAGGACTCATTGGTGTTCCGAGGGGTTTCATTGTTTCCATACCAAACTTTTTGAGTAGTTCTCTTGTGTACTTGGTTTGGTTGATAAAGATTCCCTCCTTGCATTGTTTGATCTGGAGTCCAAGGAAGAAGTTGAGTTCTCCCATCATGCTCATCTCGAATTCTCCCTGCATCAACTTTGCAAATTCTTGACAAAGAGATTCGTTAGTAGCACCAAAAATAATGTCATCTACGTATATTTGTACTACAAGTAAATCTTTACTTTTTCTTTTCAAAAACAAAGTTTTATCAACATTTCCTCTTGTAAAATCATTTTCTATTAAGAATTTACTTAACCTATCATACCAAGCTCTAGGTGCTTGTTTCAAACCATATAAAGCTTTGTGCAATTTAAAAACGTGATTTGAAAATTCGTGATCTTCAAAACCTGGTGGTTGTTCTACATAAACTTCTTCATTATAAATCCATTTAAAAATGCGCTTTTTACATCCATTTGAAATAAGTTAAATTCATATGACATGCAAATGCAAGTAAAAGTCTAATGGCTTCTAATCTAGCTACAGGTGCAAAGGTTTCATCAAAATCAATACCTTCTTCTTGATTATATCCTTTAGCAACCAATCTAGCTTTGTTTCTAATTACTATGCCATTTTCATCTAGTTTATTTCTAAAAACCCATTTTGATCCTATACTGAATGATTTTTAGGTCTTTCAACTAAAGTCCAAACATTATTTCTAGTAAATTGATTTAAGTTCTTCTTGCATTGCTAACATCCAATTATTATCTTTTTCAGCTTCTTCTATAGTTTTAGGTTCAATTTGTGATACAAATGCAAGATGATTACTAATATTTCTCATGTATGATCTAGTTCTTATTCCTTGAGATGGATCACCTATAATCAATTCCTTAGGATGACTATAAGCATATCTCCAGTCTCTTGGAAGATCTACATCATTATGATCATATTAACATCATCGTCCTTATGTGAATCATCATCTTTAGCCTCTTGTTCATGATCAGAAGATACTTCAATATTAAGTTTTTCAAGATCTTTTTCAATTATGTTTGTATCTTCCTCATCATCAATCTTTTCAGATCCAGTTGCTAAAGATTCATCGAAAACTACATGAATGGATTCTTCAACTACTAAGGTTTTCTTGTTAAAGATTCTATATGCCTTACTAGTTGTTGAATAACCTAGAAAAATTCCTTCATCAGATTTAGCATCAAATTTTCCTAAGTTGTTTTTACCATTATTATGAATGAAACATTTACATCCAAATGCATGAAAGTATTTTATATTTGGTTTTCTTTCATTCCATAATTCATAAGGTGTTTTCTTTAATATTGGTCTTATTAAAGCTCTATTTAAGATGTAACATGCTGTGTTAATTGCTTCCGCCCAAAATACTTTGGTAAGTTGCTTTCGCATAGCATGGTACGGGCCATGTCTTCTAAAGTTCTATTTTTTCTTTCAACTACACCGTTTTGTTGTGGAGTCCTAGGGGCTGAAAAATTATGATTAATTCCATTTTCAGTGCAGAAATTTTCAAATAAGTGATTTTCAAATTCTGTTCCATGATCACTTCTTAGAGATACTATAGTAGTGTTTTTCTCATTTGTGACTTTCTTGAAGAATTTCAGGAATATCGAGAAAGTCTCATCTTTGTGAGCTAAAAACATTACCCAAGTATATCTAGAATAATCATCTACAATCACTAGACCATATTTCTTTCCTCCTAGACTTGTGGTTCTAGTTGGTCCGAAAAGTCCATGTGAAGTAGCTCTAGTCCCCTAGAAGTTGAAACAATGTTTTTAGATTTGAAAGAACTTCTAGTTTGTTTTCCAAATTGACATGCATCACATATTTTATTATTTTCAAAATCTAATTTAGGTAAACCTTTAACTAAATCCATTTTAATTAGTTTTGAAATAAGGTGTGTGCTTGCATGACCTAATCTACGATGCCACAACCAACTAATATCATTAATGTTAGCATTATCAGCAATTAGGCAATGACTACTCTTAGAAGTTTTGTCTAAGTCAACTAAGTATACATTGCCAAATCTATAACCAGTAAAAACAATGCTATCATCAATAGAATTAGTTACAGTGCATAAAGAAGATTTAAATGAAACATTAAAGTTTTTATCACATAATTGCTTATACTAATTAGATTATGCTTCAAACCATTAACATAAAGTACATTATCAATTATAGATGGAGTTATGCGAACTTTACCAAGGCCCATAATTTGACCTTTACCGTTATCGCCAAACGTCACAACTCCACCTTTCTTTTCTTCTAGGGTGATGAATTCCTCTTTGTCACCCGTCATATGTCTTGAGCAGCCACTATCAAGATACCACTTTTCTTTGATCTTTTGGCTACAAGACATTCCTGCAATATCATCAAACTTTATGTTTAGGTACCCAAGCTTTCTTGGGTCCTTCATGGTTAGTAGCAATAAAAATTGTTCCTTTCGGAACCCATATTTTCTTAGCTTTAATATTTAACTTGTTGTTTTAATGTTTTGCATTCAAAGGATTTGTGACCTTTTTCATTACATTTAAAACAAGTTATATTACTTTGGTTGGCTTTTACAAAAATATTCTTTAGTGATTTTGTTTTCTTAATGTGTTATATCCTAACCAGCTTTGTCAAAAACAGCTTTTTGACTATCTAAATCATGTTAAGTTTAGTTGACTTAAAGTGAATTTCTCAACAATGTCTTTATATTTTTTAACATCTTTCTTAAGAGAGTCAATTTCTTTAACTTGCTGTTCTTTATCTAAAGCTAAAGTTTCTATTGATCTTTTAAATCTTTAGTTGAGTTTTTAGTTTCAGATTTTAATAAATCTTTTTCTTGATTAAATTATCTCTTTCTTTCCTAAGTTCTTCTTTTTCATTAGTTAAGTTCTTAACTTCTAAAGCTAATTCATTTTTACTTTTAGCTAAACTAATTATCATTTTTCACAGATTTAAATTTCTTTTTCAAAATTTAAAATCAATCATAAGTTCATTAAAAGCCTCAAACATTTCATCAAAAGTAAAATCATCATTTGAGTTTCAGAACTTACCTCATTGTCGTGTCGTCGTTGGCCATGAAGCAATATTGGCAACTTCCTTTTGTTCTTCTTCTTCGGAAGAAGATTCATCAGACCATGTTGCCATGTATGCTTTCTTCTTTTTCTTGTAGGCCTTTTTCAAAAGGACAATCATATCGAAATGCCCTGGCTTTTTACACTCATAACATATAAGGGCTCTTTCTCTTTTCCTTGTCCTTTCCTTTTCTTTTCCTTTTCTCCTTCCATTTTTTTCCAAATTTCTTTTTTGGAAGGGCCTTTTTCTCATAAATCTTCTGAACTTCTTGGCCAAGAGAGCAGTTTCATCATCATCTTCATCACTATCATCACTGCTGCTCTCTTCCAATTTTTGCAGCCTTTAGGGCAATGGTTTTCTTCTTTTTGTTTCCTCCTCAACATGCTGCCTCATTGTCAATTCGTGGGTCATGAGAGATCCTAGAAGCTCCTCTAAGGGTAGTGCATTGAGGTCTTTGGCTTCTTGGATTGCTGTGACTTTTGCTTCCCACGATCTTGGCAATGACCTGAGTATTTTGCGAACAAGATCAGCATTAGTATAAACTTTTCCTAAGACTTTTCAAACCATTCACAATATCGGTGAATCTAGTGAACATGCATGTGATGGTTTCAGTTTGTTCCATTGTGAACAATTCATATTTATGAACCAAAATATTTATCTTTGATTCTTTTACTTGGTTTGTTCCTTCATGTGTAATTTCCAACCTATCCCATATTTCTTTAGCGGAATTACAAGTAGAGATGCGGTTGAATTCATTTGATCTAAGGAACAATATAAGATATTAATGGCTTTGGCATTAAGTTGAGCCATTCTCCTATCATTATCATTCCAATCCCTTTCGGGCTTTGGAACAATAGTGCCATCAATAAGGTGTGTGGGTGTACTAGGTCCATTTAATATAACACCCCAAAGCTCATAATCAGAAGCTTGAATGAATATCCTCATTCTAGCTTTCCAATAAGAATAGTTTGAGCCATTAAAAAGTGGAGGTCTATTCGTAGAATGACCTTCAGCAAAACTAGAACCACTTTGTGTTGCCATAATGACCTTTAGCTCTTGATCGTGAGATCAAACTCTAAATGAGCACTTGCTCTGATACCAATTGTTGGCCCAGATGGCAACCCAAGAGGGGGGGGGTGAATTGGGTTCTTAAAAATTTAAGACTTTTAAACAATTTAAATTGAGATGTGCAAGTGAGGATTAACTAATAAGCAAAGCACAAACACAAGTATATGAGAGATAGAGAAGAGAAATTAAGCACGGCAAACACAAGATATTTTATAGTGGTTCGGTGCAACCAACACCTACGTCCACTCCCAAGATCACTTGGGTCCACACTATAATCTCTCTAGATTACAGCCGAGTTGTTTTACAAGCTCACAACTCAAACTTGTTGTTTTTCCGGGATCACAACGAACCCAGCTGGTTTTACACGGGCTTACCAGCACAAAACCCTTAAACACAAGGCTTGCGAGGTTTAACAACCTCCTCTAGTTTAATCCCTCAGATTAAACTCAAACAAATAAAATGAGTTTAATTACAAAGCTCCTTCTTGAGCAGATATACAAAATAAAATTTTAGAAAAGCCTGTTTAGAAGACTTCAACTCCTCTTGTGTTGAATCAGGCCTCAGCAGATTCTTGATTTGAGCTTTGGAGTTTTGAAGCTTTTTCTCCCTTTTTCTTGAAGAAGATCTTTGATTTGCTCTTGAAAGCTTGGGATTCCTCTTGAACTTTTGTAGAAAGCTCTGGAGTGCACGAATCTCACTCTTGGATTTCACTCCTTTTGAATCTCTCTTCTTGAGCTAAAAGATTTTTCCAATAATCTCTGTTTTTCCCTCTTTTCTTCTTTTCTCTCTTTTTATTTTCTCTTCTTTTTTTTGATTTGAAAGCTCCTCTATTTATAGAATCTGAAAAATATAGCCGTTAGACAAGAAAAATAGCCGTTATTCAAAATTACCGTTGGAGCTGATGTGTCAACTCAAAAATTCCGCCCAGATTCCGGGGAGTCGGCTCGAGTACTGTGCGAGTCGGCTCGAGCAAGCGAATCCAGAACGCACCAAAAAGTGAGTCTCAGGGGTCGACTCGCGAAAATCTGGGAGTCGACTCGTGACTTTCAGGGGTCGACTCGCGAAAAGCTGGGAGTCGACTCGAGAGGCACTCAAAAATGAGTCTTTCTGCCGTCTGAGTCGAGTCGGCTCGCACAGTCATGAGTCGGCTCGAGAAGTTCAGGGGTCGACTCGGAAACTCTCGAGTCGGCTCGGGACTGATACAAAAATCAGAAAACATTCTGATTTGCTTTGAAAATCATCCCAACCAACTTTGAAATATAAATATGACTTAGATAATGTTGATTTAACAGTAATGCTCAATTTCAAAGCATTTTCATTAAGTCATTGATCTTTAAAAGATTGGTATAGAAAATCATTTTTGAATTCATAAGTATAGCTCACTGAAACATATATTCAATTGATTCAAGAAACTCATTATTTTTAATAGTTCATAGTTTCCAATTTGAAATTGCTCATAGTAAGAATATTTCATTGATTGACTTAACATGTTCATAGCCTTTTAGAAAGTAAAGCAATGTCTTTTGGCATCAAAATCAATTTCAATTATGTTTCAATACTTTCACACTGCTCTCTTCCATTTCTGCAGTTTTGAGGGCAAGTGTTTTCTTTCTTTTTGTTTCCTCCTCAACATGCTGCTTCATTGTCAGCTCGTGGGTCATTAGGGATCCTAGAAGCTCCTCTAAAGGTAATGCATTGAGGTCCTTTGCTTCTTGGATAGCAGTGACTTTCGCTTCCCACGATCTTGGTAGTGACCTAAGAATTTTGCGCACAAGGTCAGCATTAGAATAAATTCTACCAAGACTCTTTAAACCATTCACAATATCAGTGAATCTAGTGAACATGCATGTGATGGTTTCAGTTTGTTCCATTGTAAACAATTCATATTTATGAACCAAAATGTTTATTTTTGATTCCTTAACTTGGTTTGTTCCTTCATGTGTTATTTCCAACCTATCCCAAATTTCTTTTGCGGAATTACATGTTGAGATTCGGTTGAATTCATTTGAGTCTAAGGAACAATATAAAATGTTAATGGCTTTAGCATTTAATTGAGCCATTCTTCTATCATTATCATTCCAATCCCTTTCGGGCTTAGGAACAAGAATGCCTTCAACTAAGTGTGTGGGTGTACTAGGTCCATTAGTTATTACTCCCCACAATTCATAGTCAGAAGCTTGAATGAATATTCTCATTCTTGCTTTCCAATATGAATAGTTGGTTCCATTAAATAAAGGAGGTCGATTCGTAGAATGACCTTCAGCAAAACATGAACCACTTTGTGTTGCCATAAGGATCTTTAGCCCTTGATCGTGAGATCAAATTCTAAATGAGCACTTGCTCTGATACCAATTGTTGGCCCAGATGGCAACCCAAGAGGGGGGGGGTGAATTGGGTTCTTAAAAATTTAAGTCTTTTTAACTTTAGTTGATTAGTTAGCAAAATGTGCAAGTGAGAGGCTAACTTTAATCAATACACAAGCAAATAATAAAGAGAGATAGAGAGAGAGAAAATATAGCACGGCAAACACAAGATAATTTTATAGTGGTTCGGTGCAACCAACACCTACGTCCACTCCCAAGATTCACTTGGGTCCACACTATAATCTCTTCGATTACAGCCGAGTTGTTTTTCAAGCTCACAACTCAAACTTGTTGTTTTCCGGGCGCACAACGAACCCAGCCGGTTTTACTCGGGCTCACCAGCACAAAACCCTACACGTTGTTTTTCACGGGCTCACAACTAACCCAACACAAGCACTCCGGCTTGCAACGAGGTATAATAACCTCCACTGATTCAATCCACTGATTGAATCAGCAAACAATCAAAACAACAGAGTTTAATAAGAAATGCTCCCTTGAGCAAATATACAAATAAAGTATAAAAGGTTAGAAAAGCCTGATAAGATTGCAGATGGTTGTGGCTTTGGCTTTCTTCCTTCTCCTCTTTAACTCCTCTTGAAGTATTGAATCAGGCCTCAGCAAGATTCTTGACCGTTTGAAAACTTTGGAGTTGAGATGAAGCTTTTTCTCCTTTTGTTGAATGTTGAAAATCCTTCGATTTGATCTTTGAAAAGCTTTTGGATTTTCTTTTGACTCTTGTGGATTGATGATCTGGAGCAGACGAAACTTCCTCTTTGATTTCACTCCTTTTGAATCACTCTATTTTGAACTAGAAGATTTTTCCAATAAAGCTCTGTTTTTCCCTCTTTTTGGATAAGGCAGTAATCTCTCTTTTTGATTTTCTATTCCCTGTTTTGATTTGAAAAGAGCTCCTCTATTTATAGATTCTGCAAAAATATATCCGTTAGAAACACAGAAAAATAGCCGTTATTTGAAAATCTTACCGTTGGGGCTGATGTGTCATCGTGAAAAATCGTGCCAGAATTCGCGGAGTCGACTCGAGCTTTGTGGGAGTCGGCTCGAAGTCGATTACTAAAAATAGAAACATTTTAAACGTTAGAGGGTTGACTCGCGAAAAACCAAAGTGTCGGCTCCCGAAAGTCAGGGGTCGACTCGAGGAAAATGGGGAGTCGACTCGAGAACTGCTCAAAAAACATGGTTTCTGTTGTTTGAGCGGAGTCGGCTCGCACAGACAGGAGTCGGCTCGCACAGAGTCAGGGGTCGACTCTTGAAAACCAAGGGTCGACTCGAGAAAATCAGAAATCTCAGTTACTTACAGGAGTCGACTCTGAAACTCTAGAGTCGGCTCCGAAACGTATCAAAAGTCAGATATTTTTCTGATTGATTTTGAAATTCGTCCCAGAATAAATTTAAATGATATTTTGACTTGAATACAGTAAATGTGACATTAAGCATGAATTCAAGACATGTTTCAAGAAATCATGGAATGAAATATATAGTGTAAAAATTCTCTTTGAAATATTAAATATAGAGCTTGAAACTTCTTTTTCAAAAATGATTCATAACTCAGTGAATTTGAACATTGAGAGTCCATTGCTTTCATTTAGAATAAGCTCAAGATTTTTGATAAATAAACTCATTGTTTCTTTTAAAATACTCGTGGCTTTTGGAAATCATCAAAATCAATAAAGTTGGGGTAAATATAATTTCCCAAATTTCTCAACAACCAGGCCCACCAATTGTCTTTGAACTCACATAATCACCATGAGTTTAGTAGACATTTTCTTTCATGGAACTCTACGTGGCTGATCCCCATATTGAAACCAAAGGTCAATAAAAGGGTAAAAAGAATCCTCAACGAGGTAAGGCTTTTTCACACACTAAAGTCATTCTAAAGATACCCTAATTACACTATTAGCACTGAGGAAACCTTTTGGTTATCTGAGCCTTTCTTTTTTAGCTTTATTAAGCTCACGACTATAACTTCGGTCACTAACTTGTTCGTTGGAAGGCCCCCGCTAGAGCCACTTTCGTCCCTGGAACTTTTTGCAGGTCTGAGATTCGTCGATAACTTCACGGAGCCTTCTGACGGTCATCGCCAGTAATCGAACGTCATCAATTTTTATGGATTACGTGCAAAAAAACTGTAGGACGAATAAAGCTGATGAAGAGCAGTTTCTTTCAATATATTTTTTAAAAAATAAACTTGCTGTGTTCATCTATGCGGTCGAAATAATAGAAACAGATATGGTCATGCACCAATTTTTTTTTTTTTCTAAAAGAAATCTTTCTCTCTGCTTGTATGCATGCACATCCATGCATGTGCTTGTGCTTTTCCATATCATACGATCATCAACTGAAGATAACATTAAAATGCGCACCTCTACGATGGGGTTTTTTTCCTATATAAACTATGCAGAAGACAAAGACAACCAACGTTTGTGCATTAGCTGACTGGAAAAAATAGGCTCCCGTGGATTATACTGATATTAAGGACAAAACCTCTGACAATGAGCCTTTATGCTATGCTCCTGTCTCTATCCAAACTGCATAATCGTTTAAAACTTCATCAAGACCTACACAGAGAGGGAGAGAGAGTTAACTTTCGTCTGTGAAGTTTGAGTTCTCACCAACTTAGAGCTAAGCTTTGATATCCTGCAATTAATTTTTCTCTGTGGAAGCACAAGCAAGAAAAGTTATGGAATCTAGTCAAATCAAGAAAGGTTATGAAATTTAGTTAATTTTTTTATTTTATTCTGGGGTTTAAGCGATCACATCATATAATTAAAATTTATATGATGCTACCGAGTTTGCCTCTTCCTTAATGTCCTGCATCAAAAGTAAATCTACTGTTGAATCTTCTTTTAATTTTTTAAATTGCAAAATGATTTCTCATTTTCAACAAATGAACACATTTTTCAGAAATGGAGAAGGAAAATTGGAAACAAAGATGAAAACTGGAAAATGAAAAATTGTTTTCCAGCTAAACAAGCCCAAAGTTTTTCTGGCGTTCATTATAAAGGCTGAGTCTCTAAATACAGAAGAGTTGTACTATTGCTAATGGATTCTTAGGTGAAGGGGGTGTGCTAAGTGGGCTGAAGTGTCCTTGCTGTGAAATATTTAAGTCTTCCTAATGATCAAGTTTATTCTCCAACTATCAGAAGGTTCATTGGTCCGTATCAAGCTTTCTCAATTAGCCAAGGAAATTTTGTAATTGATTGTAAGATCATGACAATAGGTGCATTATCTTTCTTTCTTATCTTTATTCATTTATTGATTTATGTTTGAGAAATGTATGGAATGTCAACAGCATGAGCTGAGGATGTGACTTCTACCTTAGGAGAGTAGTGCCAACCTTCTAAGTCCTGTTTAGCCCGAGAGCTCGGGGTAAAGTGCCTTAGGGCATTCACTGACTTCCAACTGATCGCTGGCCAAATCGCAGGGGAGTATAAGGCAAGGGATCCCATCATGTCCCGCTACTTAAGTATGGTGCAGTCGCAAGCTTCTCTCTTAGCTTATTTTAATGTAAGCTATATCCCTCGAGGGGAAAATGCTAGGGCCGACGCTTTGTCCCATCTTGCCACCTCAACTGACGGGATGCTGGGAAGAGCTTATATAGAGCACCTGGAAGCCCCAAGTATTGATGTAACAAGAGAAACTCTGCCAGTTGAGCAAGAGCCTTCCTGGATGGACGCTTATGTCCGGTACCTTACCAATGGTACCCTCCCAGAAGACCCTGTCGAAGCTAAGAAACTCAAAAGATGGACCCCGAAGTTTTTCATAATTGAGGGAAAACTCTATTGGAGGTTATTCTCATACCCGGTTCTCAGATGTGTTGGCCCCACAGAAGCAAATTATATCCTGCGAGAGATACATGAAGGTATATGTGGAAGCTATCTGGGGGGCAGAGCTCTCGCATACAAAGCCCTACGGCATGGATATTACTGGCTGACAATGAAGGAGGATGCGTCCGAACTTGTTAAGAGATGTGACAGCTGCCAGCGCCATGCTAATATTCAACATCAACCGGCATCTCAGCTGACCCCCCTGGCCGCACCCTGGCCCTTCGCCCAGTGGGGCATGGACATCCTGGGACCATTCCCTCCAGCCTCCGGGCAACGCAAGTTCTTAGTGGTAGCAGTTGACCATTTCACCAAGTGGATCGAGGCTGAGTCTCTTGCCAAGATCACCGAGGGCAAAGTAAGATCTTTCTTCTGAAAGTCTGTCGTGTGCCGATTCGGGCTGCCACACACCCTCGTTACTGATAACGGCCGACAGTTTGATAACACGGTCTTCCGGAAATTCTGCATCGGCCTGGGCATTCATCAACGATTCACCTCTGTGGGGTACCCCCAGACCAACGGTGCAGCCGAGGTGACCAATAGCATTATCCTCCAAGGGCTCAGGGTCCAGCTAGATGGCTGCAAAGGGCGTTGGGTGGAGGAACTCCCCAGTGTATTGTGGGCATACCACACGACGCCACGAGCCCCCACCGGGGAAACTCCTTTCAGCCTGGTCTTTGGGACCGAGGCAGTCATTTCGGTGGAGATAGGTGTCCCCAGTCCTCGGACAGAGTTATACCACGAAGAGAGCAACCCAAATCAGCTGCGAGCCGATCTAGATTTAGTGAAAGAATTGTGAGACCAGGCGCAACTTCGCATGGCACCTTTCCGTCAGCGAGCAGCCAGATACTACAATGCTCGAGTACGATCCAAGATGTTCCGCCCTAGAGATCTCGTTCTGCGACGAGCTGAAGTATCAAAGCCGACGGAGGGGGGCAAGCTGGCACCGAAATGGGAAGGATCATAACGTGTCAAGGAGGTACTTCATCACGGGGCATACAAAGTTGAAGAGCTAGATGGAAACCGCTTCCTTGCACTTGGAACGCCGATAATTTACGCCGGTATTATCAGTAATGTGCTAACTTCATTAATTTGAACCTGCTTGATAGATTGTTGTTCAAAATATTTTCATTGTTTTTCGAGTGATCACGCTTTGCACTAAAGACCGGCTCCACATCGGCACCAAAGACCGGCTCCGCATCGGCAATTAAGACCAGCTCCGCGTCGGCACCAATGACCGGCTCCGCGTCGGCACCAAAGACCGGCTCCGCGTTGGCAATTAAGCCTAGCTCCGCGTCGGCACTAAAGATCGGCTCTACATCAGCACCAAAGACTGGCTCCGTATCGGCAATTAAGCTCGGCTCCACGTCGGCAATTAAGCCCGGCTCCGCATCGGCACCAAAGACCGGCGTCGGCACCAAAGATCGGCTCTGTATCGGCAATAAAGACTGGCTCCGCGTTAGCACCAAAGACCGGCTCCGTGTTGGCAATAAAGACCGGCTCCGTGTCGGTACAAAGACCGGCTCGTGTCGGCAATAAAGATTGACTCCACGTCGGCACCAAAGACCGGCTCCGCATCGGCAATTAAGCCTGGCTCCGCGTCGGCACCAAAGATCGGCTCCGCATCGGCAATTAAGCCCGGCTCCGCGTCGGCACCAAAGACCGGCTCCGCATCGGCACCAAAGATCGGCTCCGCATCGGCAATAAAGTCCAGCTCCGCGTCAGCACCAAAGACCGGCTCTGCGTCGGTGCCAAAGACCGGCTCCGCGTCGGCACCAAAGACCGGCTCCGCGTCGGTGCCAAAGCCTGGCCCCGTGTCGGCACTTAAGGACAGCAAGTCGGCGCATATAGTCCCACTCTGCACGACATATCTAACGAGGCATTAGGCATTCCATGACTTTGCGCCGACGCGAGCGGGGTCTTATACTACCTACAGTTCAACTTTCGTCTCTGCAACCGAAATTGATCCCGCATCAGTTTCCTAACAGATAGAAATCGTGCTCTTCAGCCATTGGTTGTTGATTTGCGACAACTCACACTAGCAAGCTAATTGTGACCAAAGACAAGTGTTAAGAATCGAAATATTCATTGATGGCCAAAAGTTTACAAAATTGCCAATCTGAGTCGGACTTGGAGCAATACAATAAAAAAAAACTAAGGGTCACTTGGGGCTGGATCGTCATCTTCAGGGACTTCATCTGGCTCCAACCCTTCAATCCCCTCGAGGTCGTAGAGTGTCTGGATTTTTTCCTTGCAGTCCTGGAAGCCAGCTTCGTAAGCGAATGTTGTCGATTCGGCTAATTTCTTATTAAAGGATTTAGACTTCCTAAAATTCTCTACGGCCTCGGCAACTCTTTTCTCCACCTCGAAGGTTTTCCGCTCGGCCTCCGCGACCTTCTCTTCGGCTTCCGCAACCTTTTTATCGGCCTCGGCGGCCTCCCTCTTAGTTTCGGTCACCGCCGCCTCCAAGTCGGCAATCTTGGCGTCGGACTGGCGGGCGACCTCTTTGGCCACATCTATTTCAATGGAGGCAGAATGTAATTGGTTCTTCAACATACACATTTCTGATTCCGCCATCTCCAATCTCTCCTCGGCCATTCTTTGCTTTTCTTCGGCCGCCTGGGCGTTATCCAGCTCGTTGGCCACCCGACGCTGGGCAACTTCCAGCGCGTACTCTACCTTCTCGGCTCTTAGCCGGATGGCTTCGACTTCGCCCTTTAAAGTGGCTCGGGTATCCTCCAGGGCCATCTCTGCCTTTTCAACCCTAGCTTGGAGTGACAGCATCTCCTCCCGCAACTGATCAAGGGCAGCGTCACTCAGGGTCCAAAGGTCCCTCATGGCAATCAGAGAGTTCAGCGCCTGGACAGAGTGTCAATGTTTAAAAAAAAAACACGAAGGCGAAAAGGTTAATAGAGCAAAGCTCACCCAGAGGTGTGCCACAGACGCCTCGCGGAAGAAGGTAGCCCTCCCCTGATGCCGGAGAAACTCCTACACCTCAACCACAGATGCTTCCTCCAATGCTCTCTCGGCCCAGCGGCTGTGGTTCGCCAAAAGTGATTGGAAGGAAGGGTCGACGCCCTTCCTTTCCACTGACATGGAGGCCACGGGGGAGGACTCCGCCTCCGACTCTGCTGCCTCCGCCCCCTTAGCTGGCGGAGGCGCTTCGGTTGTTGCCCCTTTGGGGAGCATGGTAACTGCTGGAGTCGACTTTGTAGTTGCAAGGATCGGCTCCATCTCCATGACTTCGGGCGGGGGTGATGGTGCTTTTGTGACCCGCTTCGAAGACGGATCGAGCAGAATGACAGGAGGGGGAGCCGGTACTGAAGGCGATTCATTTCCTCTTGCTTGGCTCCGCCCAACTTCCTCGCTGGCCTCGGCCCTTACTGTGTCTTTCCTCGTGGGCTCGTCGGCTTGGGCTCTGGCCACCTCGCGCACGCGTAGGGATCTACAACTTTGGCCCTTCCAACGTCGGCCCTTCCAGCATCAGCCCTCTTCGAAACCTTAGCGCGCAGGGGCTTCACCACTCTGGCCCCTCCAGCGTCGGCCCTCCCCGCGTCGGCCCTCCTTGGAATCTTGGCGACGGCCCTCCTTTCAGCTGGGGGCTCATCCTCCGTTGCCTTCCTTTTCTTAGTAATCGCCTGCCTGAGCTCACGAAGCGATGGCATCATCCCTAAAAAAAAGAGAAAAAGAGGGGAAGAAAGAAGGAAAAAGGTGAGTAATCAAGTGCTCACCACCATAAGGGATTAGGCCGGTGAGACGAAGATTTTCATCGACCAGAAGCTTATTACATCGAGGGATATCGGCAGTCAGAAGCTGCCCAAATGCCATTCGATCCCTTGGGAGGATAGAGGAATCCCTATTAGCCTCGGTGTTGGGTGTCCCCCAGCTTTCACTCACCCCTTCGATATTAGCAAAAAAGAACTTATCCTTTCACCCTTTAACGGAGGTGGAAGGTACAATTTAAGGATCCTAGTGGGTCTGGGAGTAAAGGACCACCAACCTAACTGCTTGCGAAGGGTGTAAAAACTACGGAATAAGGAGATACTGGCCTCTATGCCTTGTAGGTGACAGAGAACCAGAAAGCCAACGATAGTTCGGATCGAGTTAGGGACTAGTTAGGAAGGTGTTAAAGAATATCGGTTCAGAAGGTTAAGGATGAAAGGGTGGATAGGTAATCGAAGTCCTGCCTTAAAGAAGGCTCCGTAAGGCAACTCTTCTAGGACGGGAAGAAGTTACCCTATCAACAGGAGCGGGGTAGGACAGACGTAGGTTTGACGGAAAACTATACTTAGCTCTTAGGTTTACACTATGACGGCTCCGGCCTTTTGGATATAGTTTAAATAAAAGATAAATCCAAATATCTCACAATTAAATCACCATAAGAGAAGGAAGCGTGGGTTTCCTTGCTTCGGATATGTGCACGGGAAGAGAACGTCTGAAAGACGTCTCTTACGAAGAAAACGTGCTAATCATATTAAAAAAAAACGTCTGGCATTAGAATTAAAAAAAAAGGGCCAGCGCCCGGATGCTAGCTACCAGCCAGCGCTGGCCAGCGCCTGGGCCCAGCTGCTGGCCCAGCGCCTGGCTGGGCCACCGGCCTGGGCCAACCGCCTGGGCCAGGCCAGCGCCTGGCCCGCTGGCCCAACGCATGGCTGGCCCAGCCGTTTGGGCCAGCATCTAGGCTGGGCCGTGCGCTCAGTCTGAGCCAGCTGCCAGGCTGGGCCATGCACCCAGTCCGGACTGCAGTATGCTGATTGCAGCATTTGATCCGAAATTTTTTTTTGAAGTGATTGAGAGATTTTTTGGTTAAATTAAAGTGTTAGAATTGGGTGAGAATGACGGGCTGCTGGCTCGTTCATTAAGTGGTTGGGCCATTAACCTGGCCTATTTATGTTCAATTATATTTAGAATTTGTGTGTATAAATTTTGTGAATTATGCATGCATCTTAAGTGACATAATTGAGCATAAAATTTAAATAATGTATAAGTGATAAATACAATTGAATAATTGAAGAGTAGCCACAACATCCTTAATTATAAAATTATATAATAAAGTTAATAAATCACATAAATAATAGACATTAATTATAATTAATTATATGGATATAATAAAATTTATTCCACAGAAAATTTTGTTATATTTATATAATTAATTAGGATAAAATATCAAATATATTTTTCTAATTTACCCACAGGGATTAGAAATTAAGGGCATAATTTGATAATTTTTATCATATAGTTTAAATGTGAATCTAATTGAATTAATACTTTAACCCACAGGCAAGTTTTATATCAGTAGATTCATATTTTGACGTATTTTACATTGGTGGATATATCATATTGTTTAAATAGCTTCAAATTTTTGTAACATGAGTATGGTTATTTAATTTTTACAGTTTGTCAGCATGTTAATTTCTCTGATATGATTTGTGATGTTCCTGAGCTCCAAGGGAACAATTATAAAATTTGGAAGGAGAGAACTCTCCTTCATCTAGGGTGCAAGGACATTGATTTCACCATAAGGAAGGATGAACCGCCTTCTGAAGATACTATTCTTTATGAAAAATGGGAATGATCTAATCATCTCTCAATAATGTTCATAAAGACCAAGATCTTAGATGGCATCAGGGGTTCCCTTGAGCATTATGACAATGTCCGTGACTTGCTGAAGGCGATCGATGATCAATTTGTGTCTTCAGACAAGGCTTTAGCTAGCACCCTAATTCACCAGTTCTCGTCTATAAAACTGAGTGGTATACACGGTGTACGTGACCACATTATGAGGATGAGGGACATTGCGGCTCAATTGAAGAAACTTGAAGTTGAGATGTCTGACTCTTTCCTAGTGCATTACATTCTCAACACTCTACACCGCAATATGCCCCATTTAAGATCTCTTATAACACACATAAGGATAAATGGTCAATTAATGAACTTATGACCATGTGTGTTCAAGAGGAGGGTAGACTTGCTGTAGAAGAGGGTGAGAAGGTAAATTTGACAACACCAGGAAAGAAAAAAAAATTTCAAGCAAAGGACAAGGGCAAGATTCCTGCCAAAGGGGACATTCAGAAAAGTTCCAAATGTTTCTTCTGCAAGAAGAAAGGGCATTTGAGGAAGGATTGTGCCAAGTTCAAACAGTGGCTTGACAAGAAAGGTACTCAACTCTCTTTTGTCTGTTATGAATCTAACATGATTAATGTTACTCAAGACACATAGTGGATTGACTCTGGTTCTTCAATCCATGTTCCCAACTCCTTGCAGGGCTTGCAAGACCTACGGAAACCAGTGGGAAGTGAATGCTGCATCTATTCTGGAAACAAGATGTCATCACATGTGGAAGCCATTGGAACTTGCAAACTTGTTTTATATAGTGGTTTTATTTTAAGTTTGGAAAAGACATTTTATATTCCTGGTTTTGCTAGGAATTTAGTTTCTATTTCAAGACTTGTATCTTGTGGATATTCCTTTAAATTTTTGGATTCGTCTTTCAGTATTTCTTATGGATCTGAGATTATTGGATGTGGTACATTGTCTGATGGTCTTTTCCATCTTAATTTAGAAAATGACAATCACTATTCTTCTATGCATGTTGGTGTTAAAAGATGTGTCGTTAATGAGAATTCCTCTAATTTGTGGCATAGGAGATTAGGTCATATCTCCATTAATAGAATCAAGAGGTTGGTACATGATGGAGTACTTAGTACTCTTGATTGGACTAACTTTAGTACTTGTATAGATTGCATTAAAGGTAAGCAGACTAACAAGTCAAAGAAAGGTGCAAAGAGGAGTTCTCAATTGTTAGAAATAATTCATACAGACATTTGTAGTCCTGATATCGATGCATACCGTGATAAGTATTTCATCTCCTTTATTGATGATTATTCGCGTTACATGTATCTCTACTTATTGAACAGCAAAAGTGAGGCACTTGATGCTTTCAAAATTTTTAAGGCTGAAGTAGAGAAACAATATGACAAACGAATCAAGATCGTAAGATCTGATAGGGGAGGAGAATACTACGGTAGATACACTGAGAGTGGACAAGCTGCCGGTCCATTTGCAAAGTTTCTTCAAGATTATGGGATTGTTGCCTAATACACCTTACCTGGTTCTCCGGATCAGAATGGTGTAGCTGAAAGAAGAAACCGAACATTAATGGACATGGTAAGGAGCATGCTTGCTAGCTCCAAACTTCCTCGGTCCTACTGAAGCCCTTAAGACGGCGGTGTACATATTAACCGGGTTCCAACCAAGGCTGTCCAAAAGACGCCTTTTGAGTTGTTTAAAGGTTGAAAACCGAGTTTGCGACATGTACGCGTTTGGGGTTGCCCAGCTGAGGTGAGGATTTATAATCCATATGAAAGGAAGTTGGATCCGAGGACCTTAAGTGCATTTTTTATTGGTTATTCCGAAAAATCCAAGGGATATAGATTTTATTGTCCTTCTCATAGCACTAGATTTGTGGAATCAAGAAATGCCAAATTTCTTGAAAATGACTTAATAAGTGGGAGCGATCATTTTCAAGACCTTGGTCTTGGGAAAGGTCATCAAGATGCTCAATGCTTCACTTCAAGTAGTGGACCGATTTTTGTAGTTCGCAGTGCGCCTTGTGTTCGTGCACATGTTGAGCAACAGGTCCAAGAGATTCCACAAACTGCTGATCCAAATCCAGTAGACCTTGAAGTTCAGCAAATACCCGAAATTGTTGAACAACCTGTTAAGAAACATGATCCTGCTTCACAGGAGAATGTTGAGGCAACATTGAGGAGGTCTACTAGGACTAGGAGACCAGCAATTCCTAGTGATTATGTTGTGTATCTGCAAGAATATGACTACAATATTAGAGTCGAAAATGATCCTGAAACATTTTCACTGGCCATGAGTTCTAATGTATCTGACTTGTGGTATAAAGCCATGAAAGAAGAGATGGATTCTATGGCATCTAACAAAGTCTGGGATCTTGTCAAGTTGCTTGATGGTGTAAAAGCCATTGGTTGTAAGTGGGTCTTTAAAACTAAGAAAGACTCAAAAGGCAACATTGAGAGACATAAGGCTAGACTTGTTGCCAAAGGATTTACTCAGAGGGAAGGAATAGATTACACGAAGACCTTTTCTCCTGTATCTAAAAAGGACTCCTTCCGTGTAATCATGGCATTGGTGGCTTATTTTAATTTAGAGTTACACCAGATGGATGTGAAAACGGTGTTCCTCAATGGTGATCTAGAGGAAGAGGTTTACATGAAACAACCAGAAGGATTTTCCTCTAGTAATGGTGAGAATTTAGTCTGTAAGCTGAATAAGTCCATATATGGATTAAAGCAAGCCTCCCGTCAATGGTATTTGAAATTTCATGATGTTATTACTTCATTTGGCTTTGAAGAAAATATCATGGATGTTTATATATACCAAAAGGTCAGTGGGAGCAAGATTTGCTTTCTTGTGTTATATGTGGATGACATTTTGCTTGCGACTAATTATAAGGGTTTGCTATATGAGGTGAAACAATTTCTCTCAAAGAACTTTGATATGAAGGATATGGGTGAGGCATCTTATGTCATTGGCATAAAGATCCATAGAGATAGATCTAGAGGCATTTTGGGCCTGTCTCAAGAGACCTATATCAACAAGGTCTAGAAAGGTTTCGCATGAAAGATTGTTCACCGAGTGTAGCACCCTTTGTAAAAGATGATAGATTCAGCTTGAATCAGTGTCCCAAAAATGAGTTCGAACGCGAACAGATGAGACCTATTCCATATGCTTCAGCTGTTGGAAGCCTTATGTATACTCAGGTTTGTACTAGGCCTGACATTGCATTTGTTGTTGGAATGCTTGGGAGATATCAGAGTAATCCAGGTGTTGACCACTGGCGGGCTGCAAAGAAGGTTATGAGATACCTTCAAGGAACCAAGGATTACATGCTCACGTATAGACTGACTGAGAAGTTGGAAGTCATTGGGTATAGCAATGCAGACTTTGCTGGCTGTATTGATTCACGTAAATCAATGTCTGGTTACATGTTTATGTTAGCTGATGGAGCTGTATCATGGAAGAGTGTCAAGCAAACCTTGACTGCTACTTCCACTATGGAGGCTGAGTTCGTCTCTTATTTTGAAGCTACCTCGCATGGTGTATGGTTGAAGAGTTTCGTATCTGGGCTTAAAGTTGTGGACTCTATTTCGAGGCCTTTGACATTGTACTGTAATAATTCAGCTGATGTTTTTATGGCTAAGAACAATAGGAGTGGTAGTCGTAGTAAACATATCGACATTAAGTACTTAGCCATAAGAGAGCATGTTAAAGAAAAGAAAGTGGTTATTGAACACATCAGCACTGAATTGATGATCGCGGATCCTCTGACTAAAGGCATGCCACCAAAAGGTTTCAAGGATCATGTAGTGCGAATAGTACTTAGTTCCGTGATGTGATGTCATTGTATATACTTGTTCTTGAATAAAACTCTTATTCAGTTTGGATATTTCTTCTTTAAGTTGTATACATATTTGTTTGTTTTGAGGAATATCATTATGTTTGGACCACGAATAAACATAGGGTTTATTCATTAAGTTATTTGGGCTATGTTGGGAAGTGTAACATATTGTGATACATGGAAGACAATACTCACATTTAGAGGAACTGTGCCATGATCCGTATGTTAATATTGTGCATGGTGAAAATACATAGACCAAGTGGGAGAATATTGGTTAATTTAGATTCCTACTGGCCAGGGGAATAACCAACCCTACATTTGTGGTTTATGTATTTTAAAATGAGAACATGCAAAACAGCTCCGTAACCGTCGGCCGAACGTGCTCCGAAAATCTCTATGATGGCAGAAATTTTTAGAGAATTTTGTATATAAAAATTGGTCCCTGATACCTGCTCTACGTGAAGAGAAAACCACACACCATCTAATTGGGTAGAGAAAGGACCAGAAGAACTAGAATTCAAAGCTTCTTCCTTTTTTTTATCCCGAGGCCGGAACGATGGCGGAAGGTAATTCTCAATACTATTTCCGCTGCTTTACTTTATTTTGAAGTGCCATGTCGATCTAAATCACATTAGGCACGTTATTGGATGTTTTACAGAAACCACATAGCCCAAAAACTCAAATAGAAGTTATATGGAAGTTAATAAGTAGCAAGTGGATTTGAGTTATAAGCACATAACATATTTCTTTTTCATCCAATGTGAAACTAAATTTGGGGTATCACAATCACCTCCCTTATAATGTAACGTCCTTGTTGCACACCATAAACTAGTTAGAATCTACTTCGAAGTCAGGTCGTTGATGCTGCAAGGCTCCATGCCATGGCAGGACTTTATGCCTCAAGCCCACCTGCTAGCTCAATTAACTCCGTTGACGAACCGAAACCACATAGCCCAAAAACTCAAGTAAAAGTTATGTGGAAGTTAATAAGTAGCAAGTATGCTTCTAAGCACATAATGCATTTTTTTCCATCAAATGTAGAACTAAATTTTGGGTATCACAACTCAATAATTCATGAAGTTTGAAATTCATGACATTAGTATCATGCAAATGATAGATGAGTTTCCTACTGTTCCATGGTTCACTTGAGCAGCCAAACCAGTGATGCATCTGTTAGTGAATCCTGCAATGAAGATAAGTGGGATAAACAACCTTGTCTGAAATGAAAGTTTGTATCAAGGCAATGCATCTTACCTAACCCTGGCAATTCATATTTCAGTGTTTAACTAAGCTCAATGGATACTTCTCTTGTGGATCAGTCCTAAAAAGAATGGTCCAGACGAGTTCTTCAAAGAGTGAAGAGAGACTGTGCCTAACCCACTTCAGATCTATCTTTCTGGTTCCACCAGTCAATGCTTTGCAGTTTGGACTTCAGACAGCTTATGTGTGTGTGCGGGTGCATACATAGACATACAAACTATTTCATTTTGAATTTCAGCTTTTGAGTAGTTTAAGTCACTATTTGATGTTTGTAGGCACCATTTTTACATCAATACATCGTATCTTCAGATTTCAAGTTGTCTAAAGCACAAGTATAGTCATCAAACCTCTGTTATGCATTTTTTCATCATGGTACGGTTCCTTTTTCTAGCTATTGTTTATTGACTAGAAAGGTGTAGTATTTGTTTATGGTTAACACCATAGGACACCTTATGGAACTCAAGTGTTACTGACTACAAACTGTTATTGACCTCACATATTCAAGGTAATTTCTTTTTTTGCGTAATCTGTGGGTGTGCTAGGATTCCTTTTTGACTTCAGTGTCATCAGTATTCACATTTCTCCAAAATGAACAAAGTCAAACTTCTAGTGATTTACATATTCCTAATCTATCAAATTCAGATGAGAATTGAGGACAGGTTCAAGAAGATTTTTTGCCATCTACTAGATCATGAAATATCTGCTGTCAGTGCTGTGATGATTCCCTAGCATCAACTTTGAGCTATCTTTTTTTGATTTTGTCTGGCATAGTTAATGGTGCCACTGCACTGGCATGGCTGTGCCAATTGCTTTTCTTGACTCAATAATTGCCATCATTTTTATTTATTGATATCAATTCTAATTTTAGCATATGCATCACATGAGAGGTCACTTTCTTACAGTAGAAAAAAATTGGACATTCTTACTCCTTATTTATTTGGTTCTAAATTCAGCCAAAATGCCAGTGAGAATAGATTTAGCAAACAATGATAATTTCGGATAAATACCACAATGCTAGATTATGCATAGATATTCATGACAGCATCTCCTTCAAATTTTTGGGAGACATGGGTTTTGTATTCCGTGAAATTCAAATTTTATTATCAGAATATATGACAAATAGTGCTGTAATTGAAACATATTGTATATAGTGAGAGGCCCACTTGTAATCTAGGAAACCTTGCTTATGTGGTTTGAGGCCTTGATGCTTGGATCATTTCAGTTCAGGAGAACACTGTTCTGTT
Organism: Calamus simplicifolius; assembly: GCA_900491605.1. Taxonomy (NCBI): domain Eukaryota; kingdom Viridiplantae; phylum Streptophyta; class Magnoliopsida; order Arecales; family Arecaceae; genus Calamus; species Calamus simplicifolius. The sequence continues at coordinate 129,780 of UESW01004618.1, read as the reverse complement.
CAAGCCATCTTGGCAAGTAGTGTTGGGGAGCGCGGAATACCCCCAAGATCACGGCTATAGCGTATATGAGTAATACAAAAATCTTTTACCGTTCTAATCTATGAGTATAAGATTATACCTTCAGACTTGAACGCTGGAACACTTCGATTTGATTGCTCGACCTCAACCTTTTAGCCTTCCGCCGTATTCCCGAAATACCTTCTTCTCTCACAAGATGGTGGGATCTCTCTCGGCCGACCTAGGGTTTCTTGTTTTTCTTTTTCTCTTAAAAACGTTAACCCTAGCAACCAATTGAGAGGGTATTTATAGGGCTACAACAGGGACCAAATAGGCAAATATGAAAAGGACTTCCCACGTAATTAAATCTCCTAATCCTATCCCGGGTTAGGATTCAATTACGTAAATTATAATTCATTCCACTAAAGAATTATAATTGTACTCCTAATCACATTCGAATTTATATTTTCGAGCCTTAATATTAAATACTTATTATCTCCCCACGTTAAGATTACAGATATCCATCAATTAAATTTAAATACTGACAATATAATTTAATTGGCTGTTATTATCCTTGAGACTTATCCACTTAACTTATTTGATGTATCGGATTCAAAATCCACTTGCAAGATTTGATACAATCAAAACTTATAAGCTTTCTCAAGAGGATATCATCAATCCAAATTAACAGGACGTGGATTCCTTCAACTATTAATATTCACCATATATATAATGTTATTGTCCAACCCACTGAGTTTATTGACTCATATAGAATCTCACTCTATGTGTAATCAAAGCAATAATCACTACATACACGTGTCTAGAAATAGAATTCAGATTAAGAGCATAAGTAATCATAATATTCATGAGTTTTAAATTATTTTATAAAGTCAGTATAAAATAATCAACTCAACTGGGTCTCGTTCAATACACACAAAGTGTACTAGCACAAATAGTTAGAATAAATCATTCCCCGTAGTCAAGACAGACCTACTAAAAATTTGTGCTACAGTTCTACTGATGGTGTGTCCAATTCCATATAAAACTGTGAACAATAAACTTGTATTCCAAAAGAACCGATGATCTAGTCTTCTGTGTGTAAGCCGTACTCTACACACTAGATCAAATACTCTTTGTAAATACTAGACACATGCACATATATAGTAAATGGCACACATTGCTCAAAATGAATTCTCATTAAAAATGTAAAGACATAACATAAAGCATATCTTTTAGTCTATATCTCTATCAAGTAGTTCAAGGCAAGTTTCTTCTGGAATTCAAATGGAGATGGAATGCATTCTATCTTAAATTATCTATGGAGGTATTTTGCGAAGAGGGTTTCTCCAGAAAGGGTGTAAAATTTCTAGGAGAGGTCAAAAGTCATGACCAGTCTCTATTTGGCAATCATCCACCACAATTTCCTCCTATCAGGAAAGAGGGAAAGGTCTTCTCTTGAAATCATGGGTGGAACTTTGAGTCATGCAACTTCTTTCTATTAAAATAAAAACTCAACCAATTAAAATACAGAACTTTGAATCAGCAAATTTACTAGCTTAATTATGAAAGCGATTTGCGTCCTGCTGATGCTTCCATCTCTTGTATGTAATTGCATATGTTGGCTAAAGTCAGATTTGCTTTGAGCCGATCATAGCTTGATGTTGGCACAACAAGTTGCTGATCCACTAAAAGTAGAAGAGAATTACCAAATCATAGACATTAACTGTATATGTACAAATTTGATATTTCCACTGTTATAAGACGATTCTACTTGAAACTATGGCCAACTAAATATAACAAAAAATCAAGATGGGATCACATATCCAAGCAACAATAAGTTTGGAAGTTAGAAATAATTATATGCATTGCTGTTAAAACTAAATTTCTAAAATTACATAAGAAAAAAAAGTAATAAAACAAAGATTTAATACTTTTATATCTCAATCTAAACTAAACCGAATGAAAAATAAAAAATAAAAAAAAATCATGCAACTAATTTCAACTAGTATCGGATTATGATTATATCATTGCTGTTGTCGCTATTGGTATTATTAAAACTAAATTTAAAACTTAATAAACCTGCTAAGAATAATATATGATAATATCTTAAAATCAAAAAATCAAGTTTGCTCTGAATCTTGCATGAACAAAGCTCGAATTCAATTTTTTTAAAATAATAAATAAAAAAAATTATCTCAAAATATATTAATTAATAGTCGGACAAGATTGCCAATCTAAGTCATCCATGAAACAATCAACTCTCCATATTTCCAAGAGACTCTATACCCTTGGATCAAGATGTTAATGCATCAAATTTGCTTAATATTTGATAGAAACTATTTCACCAATCAAATATTCATAGATCTTCAAACTTTGCATCACCTCCATCTCACAATATACTTGAGAGGAAACATATTGATCAGACGGCTCAGATCGGTTACATCGCTGGTTGCTGTTGAGGGACACCGGTAGAGCTACTTTATTCCTGTGGGCGGCTTATTTTGGACATTAAATATGTCCTAGGCGAATATGGGAAGAGGCTTCGGCCAATTTAAAAGGGAACCCACCCTTAAATTCCAACAACATGAACCCGTTCTAAAAAACCCAATGGGTTGGTTTTGAGGGGAGACCGAGGAAATGACGTCCAAGCGCGGAGTTTGGTAAATCCAATCCTAGAATTGTGTATAGCTGCTGATTTCTTGCCTTTTATTTTCTTCTTCTTCTTCTTCCATAGATTCGCACAGAGTCGTGATTTTTTTTCTTTTGCTATAACATAATCTAATCATTGTTTGCCCTTTCTTTTTGATCTTGAAATGTGATGTAGCTTTTTGGTTGTTTGATACGCTTTTGTGATGGTTTTAGGCGTTGTTGGATGCGGTCTACTTTGTTGATCGTGTATATATCAGATTTTTACTTGGATGTCTATGGATTTGATGGTTTTGTTAGTCTGGGGTATTTTGGATTAGGGTTTCGAGTTTTTTGATTGATTAGAATCGGTTAGCTGGATTTTAATGGCCTAAGTTAATCTCTCCTGTGAAATTATCCGATGAAGGATAGCTATAGGGATTTGGTTAGTCTAGCATTAGGGAAATTCGTCTCGCCATTCTCTATCACCCAATGTTCGTGTTGATCAATCTATGCTTGTCTTGTCATTTTACCCTTCCTCACTGACCAAGCCCTTTTCTTTCACAACACTCCTGCTCAAGCAGCAACAATTACCAAACCAAGTTGTACACGATGTTTCTTATGGAAAATTTTGCTAGGTTAGGGTTGGGATTGCCGTTTCTTATTTTTTAATGGAAGCTAGGATTAGGGTTAGAGTAGATGTTTATTTTTTTCCCTGCTTTGTGGGAAAAAAGAGGAAGATTTGTAGGTTTGGAGTTCCTAGATAGCTAAATTTTGAGTGAGGTTGCTTGGAGGTTTTGAAGGTTTTGCACTTCTTGTTGTCATGCTTTGATTAAAGCCATGAACTTTCTTTCTTTCTTTCTTTCTTTTTAGGTTTGGCCTGACGAATTCTGGCTGCATTTTGCAGAAAAAAAGATTGAATCAATGGGTTGATTGAGTCGGTTGAATAATGAGTGAATTTTTAGGTTAGAAAACTAATCTAAGCATGAAATTCATTGTGCATGAGAAAAGAAAGTGTAAGACTATTGACACTGTTTTCATCTCAGCTGATTTCTTGGCCAAGATATCAATTTGTAGTTGATATTAGGCACTCATTAATGTGTTATAAAATCTCAGTCCTTATTTTCTTGTCTAATATGAACTGATATGTCCTGGGATATAATTTGGAATTTTGTAATGCTATAATTATAATCTTCAATAGGTTTATTTAATTATTAAATTTAACAATAAATGCCTTAAAATCATTAGTTAATATAAGTTTTATTATATCAGCTAATGTTTTGATATCTTGGTTACTACTTAATGATCTAAGATGTCTTGGTTCTTACCATATTTTTCTTGCCTTCCATCTTGGTTGAGATGAACCAAGACCTTGATTCATCTTAATGTCAACTACTTTTTGGAGGATGATATTATGCCTACTGATAGAGTCAAATTAAGTTGATGCCATGCTAGCATCTAACAAGGATCTACACGGCCCTCAGGCTACCTCACCGGCATCTGTAGTGATCGGATAGTGTCAAAAGAACATGACTGGTGGAGTTCTTGACCATCTAGGCAGAGTTATAGATGAGACAAAACGGTAATCACCCCACACACGTCCTTGCACTAGAAGGTGTGGTTTGTAGCAGGCAAAGCCATCCCATCCGCTGACCAACCTCGCTATCGCAATATAGGCAGCCTTTGACATTAGGAGCTGATGTTGCCTATAAGAAGAAATCTCATCCAATGGTGAGGGGACTTTTTTTTGCCTCCCTTCTCCCAACCTTCAATGGCTGTAAGCCCTAGAACCCCCTGTTTTCTTCTAGTTCTTAGAGCAAGAAAGCTATAAGGACTATTTTTAGCCTCCTCCATCTGGGGATGGCAACGACCCGGGGCGGTTTATACCGGTCCCCGTCCCTGTTAGAAAAAACGTCCCGTTTCTCATCCCGTTAAGCCGTTATAATTAATAGGGCGGGGACGGGGATACCCGGCCGGGCAAACGGATATCCACTGGGTACCCATTTGCCCGTTTAAATAAAAAAATTATTTTATTAAATTTATAATTTATTAAAAATTAAAAAAAATAAATTTTTTAAGGATAAGATAGATCAATCGCCAACAACCAATCGTTGATATTGATACATCTAACACATTAGCTTTAACACAGTAACAAGATAGGAAATGATCTATCAAATTCTAATTGCATTTCAAACGTATATATTATTTATTTTTTTATTTTTAATTTTTAATTTTTAATATATTAATATATATATATATATTTAAAATTTAAATATATTATATAAAGCTAACGGGGATGGGGATGGGTAAACGGGGATGGAGCAGAGAATACTATCCCCGGGCCATTTACCCATTTAGCCGTTAATGAAAAATCCCCGTTACCCGTTAAGCCGTTTAAACCGGGGATTCTCTGACCCGTTAAAAATGGTACCGGCCGGGTAAACGGGGAAACGAAAAAAATTGACATCCCTACCTCCATCTTTCTCACTCACCAACTTGAGCATTAAAGGGCCTTAGCCAAGCAGCTTCTAATACCTCTTTTGCTCTCCTTCTACCTTTGTAGGAGTGCAAGCTCAAGTATAGAGCTCTTCCTCGTAGAACTGAGCAAATCAGACATCACCTTAGTTCTCAGCTCATCATTCATCTCATCATCCCTGAGCACCCTCAATCAGATTTTGGCACCATCACCCACATATACGAGCCATGCTGAGTTGAAACTTCAGGCCTAGTTTGGTGCAAGAATGGTCAGTAATGATCCCTGCTTGAAATTGCTATTTGTATGGGAAGCTCTATTTTTGTTTGGTTTCTTTTGTTTTTATCTAGGCTATGGTTTCTTTCTGAGGGGCAACAATTAACTGGGTGTCTAAGGCAGCAGAGTCTGAGTATAAGCCTCACCCAGATTGAATTGTAATCCTTGAGATAGGCTGGTTTAAATGGAATGGCTATATTTCAACTGACCTGGGTTAAACTTAATATGTTTGATGTTGATTGAGCAGAAGCGATGATGTCCCTTGCACTTCTACTATTCTTAAACTAGAACTGTGAAGCCTAGAATTATTGTAAAGAAATCATTCAACTAAACTATTTCCCACCTTTGAATCAAACTTATAAATGGAAGTTAATAAAGAAAAATGAAATTCACATCCCTATTTCGGTTCGGTGACAATATCTTCATGCCATCATGACAACTTGCTTTAAATAAACCTGTTCAATGTTTCCAAAACTTAGTAATTATTTATTATGTGGTATCAATTCTGATCATGAAGTCTTTCCATTTGGGATGTACAATTTTTCTCGGTGAAGATCTTTTTTTTTTTTTGAATTTTTTTTTTCAATCAAGATTTTTGCTGGTACTACTCTTTGATCACTTTAATGTTATTAACTTAAAGAATACATTGTATGCTAACCATATATATGCTCTTCAAGGTTGGCTTAAAATATATTTTTTGATGCTCTCTTTTTGGTTTGGTATAGCTGATGATACTTTAAGGTATAATGAATGGCGAAACAAATTTTACAATGCTTATCATGAATAGTTGCCATCAGACCGGTCAGTTATTTACACGACTAGTTTAGTAAAATCTCATTACATGCATATGTTCATGCTTATCTTTGTGCATATTTGTACAGAAGTTATTATCAAGATTCTACCTCCAGGTTTTTGTTGTCACAGCATTTTTTCTCTGATCCTTATTATATGTTTCAGGATACTTGCTCTCTGACAGTAACTTCCTGGAATGATTCTTATATTTCATATACTAATCCATTTTGGAAACACTCACTATCAGAACAGGTGGAATGCTGATCCAGAGCTCTCTTCCTAATTCTATCAGTATGCCAAAATCTTTCGCGTCTGAATATGGAAAACAACAGACCATGGACTCATCATATGATTGGTCACACTATGATGAAACTTGGCAGAAGTCTCCAAAATGTGATGAATGCTCACTGGATAGCTGCAGAAAAGCTATAGCTGTTAGAGGGGAAGAAGGAAAATTATCTAGTTCCAGGATTGTAGAATTCTCGGCTTGCTCTGATGTTTCGACTGTGAATGATATGTGTGCCAGTTCTGCACCTAAGCGGAATGGCTTTGTTTACAAACGAAGGAAGCTGCAGAGGAACAGTGTTGCTCTCCTATCTGAAGAAAATGCAACAGAAAGTAGTAAAGAAAGTGCTGGCAATCGTTCTGGCATAACTTCTGAAGACCATCTCTTGAGAATCCAGAAAGACGGCCTTGATAGAGATATGACTATATTGCTAAGTTGCAGAGATACTCATGATAATGAAAATCTATCACTTTACGAACAAACCCATCTGCAGGATCCACCTCCAGATACCATGCCCCATAAGAAAAGTTCTCTCAGAGATGACAAAGTGCCTGTAGAATTGTCTATAAGCTACCTGCAGAAATCTTCTCCAGAGCCCAGTTCTGGTACAAATGAAAGATCTTCATCATCAAAATCTATCATTGGGCACTGTTCAGATCTCTTCAAGAATGAAGCGGAGGACCCTGGTGAGTGCTCTTCATCAGATAATGTTGGTGCAGAACTGTTCTGGGAGTTTACATCATCAAAAGAGCTCTGCATTGCTGTGCTTAAACGCCATGGATTGCTTGGGGGAATATGGGATAGCAGTGCATGTGCTTCTTTAGAAGTCCTGGGCAATGATGATGCCAAACCTTCTCAATCATGCAACATATGTGGTCATTTGGAAAATCCATTGAAGATGTTAATTTGTGACAATTGTGAAGAAGCATTTCATGTGTCTTGTTGTAATCCTAGAGTACGAGAACTACCACTTGATGAATGGTATTGTTATCTTTGTTCCAGAAAGAGAACAAAGTCTGCAGTGAATCACAAACCTGGAAAATCATTCACTGGTGTGTATGAAATGCCTGGGGATAGGAAAAGAATGTCTCATGTGGATCTAAATCCAATATCAGTCATGTTGAAAGACGAGCCATATACGTCTAGGGTTCGAATTGGTAAAGATTTTCAAGCAGAAGTTCCTGAGTGGTCTGGTCCAATCACTGAGTATGTCCTACCAATGCCTCTCATTTTCATTCTTGTAATTGTTTGAAGTGTTGTAGCAGTGGAGATGTTGATAAATTACCTTTAAGTGACTTTTTAAGTCAATTTTATTGAAGTTGAAAGTTGAAACCACAATAACAATATATTCTGATTCTATAGCATTTTTCATTAACCGCCTTAAACATTGAACCAAATTAGTATGATCAAATCACAATAATAAGGTAGTTTTAAGCAACTATCCCAAGCAACCTCATGTCATATACAATTCGAAAGTTCTCATACCATGTAGTTATATAACCTTAAACCTTTTCCTTAAGAAATCTTACAAAAGCCATGGTGATTGCAGATTGTTCCATTTAAGACAAGCATATCAGGCAAATTTTGACATTAAACACTAGGCCTCATGTAACATCTTATGACTTATGTATTTATATAAATATCAAGTTCTTGCAAATATCCATGTGCAACTATTTTCTGAATCTCTTTAAAGTATGAATTATAATATTAAGATAGTTTGATCCATGGGTTTAAGTGCCATTGTCATCAGACTTGAAGATCTATGGCTGGCATGGCATATGCTTTCTTGTGCCAAAAATCATAGGTATTATATGGGGTGCATTATAGCATTTCATTAGGTAAACCCAGATATAGGGTGTATCGTAGCATTTTGGTAGGGTACTAAGACTCAATATGCCACTAATACTAAGTGCCAGTACGGAGGTTTATACCACATCGAGACTTGGTATGGGGTGTACTGGTTGCCTACTTAGTATAGGGTCTTATATCGAGATTTCAAATCTAGTTGTAATTGAGTGTAATCTTATTAAAATATGCTTTATGCTACAAACTTCTTATTATGTGTATTTTTTTTTTTTAGAAAAAATCTTCTACCAAATAAGTATTGTGTGTGTTTTTTTTGTTAAACACCACAGTACCTCTTTATTCCTTGTTTCATGTTCATGCTATATGTTATTTGTAATTGCTCTCTTTTTTTTTTGTTTTATCCATGCATGTAGTTATCGTTGTTCTTATGGAGAAGCCTCAGAAAGGGATCCTGCTGAGTATTCTAGTCTGGATGTAAGACCTAAGAAATTTGTCTTGATAAATTATCTTAATATATTGTTTCCATTGTTATGTAAATGCTAGTTTCATTGAACATGCTGCCTCTTTTCTTAGGGTTGGAACTATTATCAGCCATCCAAATCCACTTCTATTGGTAATTGGGTTCAATGTAGGGAGGTAATCTATACAAATGAGAATTATGAGGGGACTATATGTGGAAAGTGGCGCAGGTAAGCTTGGCAATTTCATGTGCACATACATTTTTGGTTATTGTTTGTCTTTTTCTCTAAGCATAATGGCTTTCCATTTATAAATTAAGGGGTAGTTGCTGAGCAGATCATGCTGCATGAATCTTTAGCTGTCATGATGTTGGCAATAGCATAATGGTGTTGGCAGCAGCAAATTGAAATTAGCCCGCAAACATGGATGTTTTAGCATGAACGTTAAACTTGTTCAAGACTTGCGGAAAGTTTGTTCATTCAACCATGTTTGATTGTGTTGCTCAATGCATATAAGTGTTTAGCCCAAAACTTTTAGATTTGTGTTTTAGATCCTATTTAGATTATAACTACACTTTAATTTCGGTCTTGTTTAAAGGTCTTTTTTGTCATTTGACCACAAGTTGTGGTTATCATGGCTTACAAATCGAAGTATGGCTCTCTGGCCAGACAGAAGCCAAGTCCCTCTTACTTCTTAGCTTTATATTCCTTTCTACTTTTACTTAACCCTTTTTTATTTCATTCAATTTCTTTAAGTGGAAACATAGCGTATCAAATATTTACTGGGATGAAGGTATGTATGCAATCATCCATTGCTGTGAAAGGAATCTTGCATCCTGGTGTTACGCATTGAGTCTTAATAACCTATGAAGCACCATCATTGGATATTAAACTGCAAAACATTATATGAACTATTTTGTCCGAGGATGCCTGTAACCTCTATGCATGTCCTTCCTAAGCATATCCTTCCTAACTGCCTGGGTATGTTTATTCTGATTTTTGTATCATGATTTCATCTATAAACATAAGCAAAGAGCCTCTTCACAACCATTTGGGGTTTGCTTTGTGAATCCTCGTTCACTAAGCATTTTATTTAGAACATCTTTAATGCTTTTTCAAGCTCTTCCATATTAGGCTGTGAACTGTTGCATAAAACAAAGACCCTCTAGTATTCATGAATTCTGAAATCTAATCCATTTTAAGGTTTTACTTGCTTTTCATAACTGGATGTCAGTATTAACCCTCCATCTTTGCCATTTGGGCACATGAGCATTCTTTTGTTGAACCATAAATATCATTCAAAGTTTTGAAGGATTAAGTTGAGAGGAGGAGTAGAGAGAACATCTACTGGTTAACCTCTAAATTAATAGTGGAGGGAGAATGAAAATCTAGACTTTTAAAATTAATCTATAATGTCTAAAATGTTTATAATCCAAACAGCAATCTCAATTAAGGTATATTTTCTAACTAAATTCATATAACAACTTGCAGCTTGTCTTATTCAGGTCCTTAGTTCTTGTTCTCATCTAAATTTATAGCCCTTACTAAAGCTTAATTTGGCCTTTGGTAGATTGTTACATGCATCTTTAGAATGCCATAGGATTCTCCAGCAAGCTAATTTTTGAGATTCCTAAGTTTTTGTAATCACTTGTCCATCATCAACATTCTCATTTGTGCGACAGTTATGTGAATGGATCGTTTTTATTGCCCAACATTATGATCTATATATAACAATCACTTTTACTCTGTATTTCACAATTTAGAATTCTTCTGAAAATACCCACGATATAACTGTTTTCTTTTTGGATTAATGCTATAGCCTGTTTGGTTTGATATCTCTCACTAATGTGTGATTTGATGATTTATTTTAAGCTTAACTTAAGGCTTTTATTATGCAGCCAAAAGACATGATTTATCCAGCTTTTATAAGGGACTAAGTTGCTTCTATGATAGCAATCTGTCATTAAATTCTCATCATCAAGTTGAGGTTGCTATTGGGATAGAACTCTAAATTGTTCTATTACTTTTTTGGTAGAAATGCTGAAAGAGACTACTTGTCCAAAGTCTTAAAAGGCCTGTTAGAGGGGAAAAAATGTGAAATGGCTAGTTCATATAGCTGACAAATCTTAAATTAATAATTAATCTTACTGATGCATCAATATAATGTCCATGAATATCAGCAAGGACTAGTAATTCTCAAAGTTTTTAGATTCTCAAGTTTCATGTTTGGGATCTTTTAAGTTAATTTAGTATATCTAACAATTTTTAAGGATTTGAATACTATCTTCGATATTATTAGCATGAACAAGGTTTAATAATCCACCTATCCTGTCAGAGCTTATCAGACTTTTAATACTTGTTTGGAAGGCTTGTCAAGCTCAATTTTCTACACAGAACTAATGTCATTTGATCATACTCTTGGTTTAGCAATACACATGCATTTTAGCTTATAGATACTTCTAACCATCTTCTTGATCCTCTTTATCTGGCTCTTGTACAGCTGTAGGCTATTGTTTTCTTGATGCATTCTCTCTTGCATAAGTTTTATGGATTAGGCTACTTACATTTAATTGAATATTACTCTCCCATATCCTTTCTGCTTGTGCATTTAAGCGACCTTTAGTAGTTTTAAATATGATGGAGAAAATGCCTTTTCATTTGTTGCATCACACTTGATTAGGAGGTGTTAATACTTTTGCGTAATTATTTTTGTGTGCCATTTCTGATTACTAGAAACCAGTTCTCTCAATGCCATGCTTTATGAGACAGATTTTTATTCTCTAATAATTAGGAAAAATATCTTTATTGATTCAGAAACATGAGTGAAAAGAGAAGAGTATAGGACAAGTTATAGGCAGCCACTAGCCATACCCCAATCAGTAGAAAGAAATTCTGATGACAAGTAGCTGGCCCAGTCTTTAGAAAAAGTAGTTTAAGTAACAGCAAATTATTTTTTTAGTAGAAGCATTAATAGAATTTTTAGTACCAGTAGTATCAGTTTTTAATTTCTTTTGTCCATTTCGCTAAGCAGCAGAAGTATTACAATCATATCCCAGCTTTGTTCAGCAGAACTAGTCTTGAAAGTATGCCAGGCAAATGAATTGTTGATACCAGGCTAGTAGTAGCATGCAAGCGCATAGCAGTGTTGCATGGACATAGATATGAGAATTGAATTTATACATGTATCCAAGTGTCTTACTCAGCAAGAGGGAAAAATGAAGATGTAGGAATACATAGGATATAATATAAGATCCTTCAGTATCAATGCTTCTTATCCTATTCACTTGTGTTGTCAAAATTGAATGTCTAACTCATTGATTGTAAGAGTCCAGCTCTCCGCAAATCTCTAAAAGATGAAGAGAAAAGAGCATCCAAGTGTGGCGTATATCTGATTCGGTAGATCTCTGACATGGCTTTTTGGTGCTGGACACGAGTGACTAGGAAACATTGGTGCACAATTAGAATTATAATTTGCATTTTGTTAACAGTGTGATATTGTGATGCATCAAATAAACCTAGATAAGTTTTTTGCAGCTTTCTAGAGGTGGACTGATACAACAACCTTCTATCGAAATTCAATTCTATCCTTCAAATAATTAACATTGTGTAAGTAACAATCTTTTAAAAATGCAAACTATGTAACATGATCTTCTCTGGTTCCATTGCAGAGCACCTCTTTTTGTAGTTCAAACTGATGACTGGGATTGTTCTTGTGCTGTACTCTGGGATCCAGTCCATGCTGACTGTGCTGTTCCTCAGGTCAGAGTTGCATTTTAGTTTTTTGGCTGACACTGCATCTACAGGTTCATAGATGAGAGTAGGTTGATTGATTGTGATTGAATATTTTTATAGTATTCGATATATCTTCAGTTTATGCTTTGATCCTATAAGGTCTTTTTTCATAAAACCACTGTGTGACTGTGTGATCTACCTCTGGAATGTTTCCTGGATTTTCTGTATGTAGCTACAATTATTAAGATGGCCAAGTAAGTTGATTGTCTGCTGTTGCACTGAGGTTCATTGTCCAGCCTCACTCATCCAGTCACATCCTATATGCTGTTTCTTTCAAAATACCATTTGTTGTTTTCATTATTCTTGACAGCAATAGATAGAACAGTGGATGCATCAAATTAGTTTATATCTTTGTTCAGATCTTGGTTTTTGTTGTATAAGCCTAACATTCATATGTATTTACACCTGTAGTGCTTAGACAAATTTAATAGGTATTAGACCCAAAAAAATATGTAGCAAGCTAATGATGTGTTCAATGTATTAGCTGACAACTTCTGATATAGGGAATATCCTGGTTAATTTTGAAAGTACTTCTGTATTGGTTGAATGATACAACTCAATAATATGTTTATCTTGTGGTGCCTATCCTTTTTAACACCATCAGTTATTAACCTACAAAAAGAGCTTGACACAATGCATGAGTGCATTCACACAAGCGCACACAGACACACAAGCATTCAAAAGAGCATTTGTGGGGTACAATTTTGTTATGTAGCATATGCAAGGATCGTTTGTGAGCAGCCATAACATGATTGCTAACTGTTCTGTATGCCTCAATGCTTGCCATTTAAAAATGAGATGCATTATCAACCTTTAGTTTCCCACTAGCTGTTTCTGGCTTTAAAATTTCACTAGTCTCTTTTTACTCATTGGCTTTTGCTTTCTTCTTTGCATGCTCTTCTTGATATTGTATTTTTTGTGATTATAGGAGCTGGAAACAGAGACTGTTCTCAAGCATCTAAAATATATAGAAACGGTACATCAACTAGCCCTTCCAAAGCTTCTGTCAGTTATAATACTTTTCTCATATATGGTGTAAATTTGAAAACAGTTTGTTGTTTGGATTGTTCTTGCCCAAATTGTCTGGTGAGATGTTTTAAAGTCCCTGTAGTGATAATTTGCCAGTGCAAGCCATACTGTGACATGGTATGTCTGTTGGTGCCAGCACAAGAAAACTGAGATGTGGTACATTGTGCCAGTATGGTAAGGTACCAAGAATGTACTTGTACTGGTACCTTACTAGCATGGTACAGGACAGCAGGTATGGACTGGTACAGTACCGTACTTTAATCCATGCCAGTGGCATTCAATTTCATTGTTTTTATGGTTCACTCATACAAATGAGTCTGTTACCTTTTAAAACTTGAATTTTATGGTACATCTTAGATGCCCAGAGCTTTACGACGGTTCATTGCCAAAAACATCTTTTAACTAATGGATTTAAAAGTGTGGACTGGATATAGTTGGTATCTGTCAAAATATATGGTAATCATTGGACAATGGTTGTGGTACACTTCATTCATCGATCATGCACTGTCCGATCTTATCCAAAGTGAAGCCTTTTGTACATTTGGAAAGTTACATGTAGTAGTTGGAAATACATGTGCGGACTTGACAATAATGACAAGTTAATAATAAGTACTTGTTATTCAAGGATCAAGTCATTTATGACCATGTGGGTGTCTTCTCCTATTATGTAAGGGGGCAGTTCCAGTGGCACAAATTTGGCATATATGCAGATAATAGGAAAATGATTTTTGTCACAGCTTTTGTATTTGTTTTCCTTGTTTCTTTTATAGGTTGCGGGACATGCTATATACGTCTTCTTGTAGTCGAATAACCTTTAACACAAGCATAATTCTTCTTTCAGGGTTTGAGATGAAAGGAAAGCTAGATGTATTGACTATTGTGTAAGAGGAGAACAATTTTGTAACTTATCTGCTTTGTATCATCTCTAATGCCTCAATTTTCTGGTGGGAATCACGCCCTTGAGGCATTTTCCTGTTCTGATTATAGCAATTTTGTTATGCATTAACTTGACTCGTTGTCAATAGAGGCTCCCTGTAAAAGTATCACGTCCTTGGAACATTTTCCAGATCTGCCTATAGCAGCTTTTGTGAATTACTTGATGTCAATAGAGATTCCCTGCAAGATTCCCTGTAAATTGCAACGTATTTTCTGGGGAGGACTAGTTTGTGATCGTAATATTTTCCTTTTTAATTTTTGTTGCAGATGGTTTGTGTGAACTATGACATCACTTTCTCCTTGACATGGAATCTTTGAATGCCACAATGATGACTTAAGCAATGTAGTAGATACGGTTGGGTATATGTCTTGTGGAACCATGTTCTTTTTTAGTTCTTTGGTTGGTGAATGACTTGATGACAAACGGAGTAGCTTGATGTGCTGCAACTTGACATTTTGGCTGGACAACACAAAGAAAAAGATTTCCAGATGTCCAAAAGTTAATGCATGACTGAGTGGTCACCTTAGCCTATGTTGTAATGAATTCACATGAACAGCTTTGCATGGAAAGGCTAATTTGTTGAGTTTTGCGGTGATTGAAATCAAGGGCAAATTCTTAGAACCATGAGTATGGGCAGTATCATTTTAGGATCTAAGATTATCAAATTCTAAAGATCATGGATAACCTAGAACTGGATCATATCAACAGCAACATGAGCATTATATTTTGAGTTACCGGCATAGGATATTCATGTGTGTTTGTCAGGATCCAGCAAAAGAATTATACATGTCTTGGAGAGGTGATGATGTTTTTATTGGGTTCAAACACTATCAAGGAGCCTGTTGAGCATAAAGGATACCTGCTACTGCTGCTGCAGAGAGGTGAAAACATGCTGATAATTAAATGAAAGTAGTGAGGAAGTTTAAAATTCTTACAGGAGGCAATTTGATGTGAGGTGCAAGACTTGATGGAGGCATGATGGTCAGTAGGACTTCATGTAATTACAATGACTTTAATGATGCTGGGGAATTGTATGTGCTATTTCTCAATATATGGTTGTTATCAATCCATGTCTTGAGTCATGGGTTGTCTCTTTTGATGGGGAATTGCATGTGCTATTTCTTGATATATGGTTATTATTGATCCATGTCTTGGATCTGTCTTGGATCAAGGTTTGTCTCTCCTTTGTTCTGTATGGAGCTAGTAAGATGGCTTATGCTTTTTGTAGGGATCTTAACAGGAGCATTTTCTTTCTATATCATTGTTGAGAAACTCATCATGAATTCTCCTTTTTAACTCTTGCTTGGTTACTCCTTTTCTTTTCAGTCTAATAATTTTGGTGCCACTTACAATTAGATGTCATGCATTGGTAGTTTTGTGAAATTATGGTTAGATTGATGAATTAGTAATGCCCAAACCTTCATTATAGGAGAAACTTATTTTGATGTCTTGGTTGCTTTAGTTTAAAGGTGCTAGTCTTGCAAATTCCTCAAACTCTTGTTCTTTTGGTACCTGATAACTTTTTTTACCATTGCTTAGGCATGCAACTTTTTGCGCACTAAGCATAATTAAGGAAAAAATCTTTTTTTGCGCATTAAGCATAATTAGGTAAAAAATCACACTGAAAGCAGGTGTTTGATTCGTGGTTGTTGAACATCTCAAAATGCAATGCACAAAAATGGTCATTTAGAGGTTGAATCGTAATTGCATCTTCCATGTTACTTTTTTATTGATTCGATATGCTATTCCTTCTTTCTTCTTGAATATTTCATAGCCTACAAATTAACTTTTATACTTTGAGGAACTTGTGGGTCACCATATTTACTACTATTGATTTTAATTCCATGCAGCTGAGGCCACGGCTAGCCAACAGGCTGAAATCTGGTCAAACAAGAAATGATGGTCCTGAGCAGAAGCTGTAATGTTACGCAAGGTGATGATCAATGGAAGTTAATTATATGAGTTATGCCATGCATTGTGTACAATTGAGTTGAACAATTAGAAAGCTAAGCAGTTTGTCGAATTACTAGAATTATTTTCTGTATTTTCTGTGAGTGGCTTCACTTTCACATGGGCAATTACAAACATATAAACCTATTTGTACCACCTGTGTATGCTGACTTTTGGAGCCAGTTTTGAGCATTCAGCATCAAGAAATGTTGTGATCACCATGGACCTGGCAAGGCTGTCTGTAACAGTGGAAAGGACTGAATTAAAATTTATATGAGATCTGGGAATTAAACTATATGGAACATTGAGCCCCTTCTCTTTTTCCCTCGAGCTTATATCATCCTTGTCATTAGTGCCATGTGAGCAGTCACATGGTGGCTGTTTTGAACTGAGGATCAGATTGCAAGAGCTTATACCTGCAAAATATAAGCCAGGTACTGTTCGGTTAATGGATGAATCATTCTTCCCGGAAAAGATTTCTTTGAGATGTAACCACCGGTTATGTGCATCACAACCTGTGGTACCAACAGCAAGGTGTCGGACTGCTACCAAACCGTCATAATTTAAGTATAGCAAGTACCATACTAAATCGCCAGTGTACCTGTCAGATAAAGTGAGAGGCCTCCTCCTATGTCTGCCATGATACCATACTGGGTTGGGTGGTTCAGCATGATACGGGGGTAGTTCAGCCTCTGTAGCGAACCATTCCAATTTTGGACTGGTTTGGTGAAATTGGAACTTGTTTGGTGCTGTTTGCTCTAGGCTGCTCAGTTCGATCATCATTGATCAATAGCATCACCATGAATGAATTCTCCACCTGTTGACAGAATATTTGATTATTGTGCTACAGTAATAATATGTCTGGGACTTTGAGTTTTGATTTCTTTCTGGCAGACATGAAGACACTACATTCTTCTTAAATCTGAGGGTGTGCAAATTTGGTGTATTTCTTGATCCAATCATACTGATTAATCAAACACAGTAGATTGGTGCCCATGCACAAGTTATTGAAGAAATGGAGTAGCATGAATTCAGCTTTTAAATAGTCTGGAATGAAACAACTCGTATTGAGAATAAAGGACTGTTATAATGTTAATAATCGTTTCTTCACCAACTGTAATCCCTGCTCTACTTTGGGCTTAAGTCCAAATTTATGTAGATTCTGATTTTCATGGCTGTTCAAAAATGCTTTATTTGAATTGTTGTTATTTGTGAGCTTTATATACATGTAGTTGATATAATCGTTTCTTAGGTATGCAAATAGTTAGCAGAAAGTTGTTTGTATCATAACCAAACAAGAATAGCTGACAAATATATATTATCTGTATGACACAATCTTATGCATAAAACCAATCTCATGTAATTTACGGTTGACCTATTCTAATATCAGAAGCTTTCAACCAAGATTAATTCCGTACCAATGCTATACTATTACATGGCACCGGACTGTGGCACACGCAGATACCATACTGGCGTACCCTTTCAATAATTGCATCCATTTTCATCACCTAAGCAGCCATTAATATCAAAAACCATTATTGGTTATGATTCCTTTTCCATATATATATATATCAAAGCTCATTTCCTCTTTTTGGTGACCTAGGCAATATAACTAACACGGCAAGTTACTTGGTTGTCGATAACTTTTTTTTAAATATAACTTACAGGTGTGTAACTTTGCAACATGGCTTCTAGACAAGCTGGTTTCCATGAATAGCATATTCCATGGCGAGACACCTATATCAATTAAACCACTCATTTGATTTTATTCGGCATTTGACCAACAGATTAAAAAATATTGAAAGATTTGATATGTCTGTTTAAACCAAGCTCCTTCGATTCAAATAAAGGGATCCATCTCAAGAGTAGCAGAACCCAACGATAATCATTTTCTGATGACCGTTGCATAAGAAATTCATTTTCTGATGACTATTGACATATTATGTCATGACTAATATGTTCAGCAATTCCTGCCTTGCACAGATACATAGGGAATTCCGTAGTTATACATTTGATTTGCAAGAGGAAGTCCAAAAGATAGTTATGACAAAAAAATTTGAGGTCATAATCATTAAATAAAGAAGAGTTTGTTGTACACTTTTATCATTCCTTGTTGGCTCAACTGCTTGCAGTAATAATATAGATTCTGAATAATGATAACTATTACTAATAATTTTTTTTATGTAGTACAACAAAACATTTATAAGAAGATTTTCAGATATCATTTCCTTTCCTTTACCTCAGCTACAGGAACATAGATCACACTTTGTTCAATCAAATGAGTTTTGGCTGATTCATACTCATTATCTTTGCACGATAGCAATGCCTTTTTCAAGTTCTGAAGCCTTTCTTCAAGACTACAAAGTCTTTCAATCTGAGCCAAGTAATGCTGCTCATTCTCAGTCATCTCATGTGGCTGAAATACGGTTCCTCCCTTGGTTCTGAATGTTCTCTCCAGAGTAAACCTTTTTCTTGCACTTCTTACTTGTTTCTTAAGGTTCATGGTTTTGGTAACTGATGTTCTCACCTACATAAAGGATGACTAAGTTGACATAGCCTATGGAGTAGCAAACATAAAAAAGTGGAGCTCATGCATAATGTCAAACATTTTGTTATACCCGACTTCGTGGTAAATTTAGCTCCTTCAACGAGTTTCCATTGACAGACAAGGAACAGCACTGATTCTGAGCACGACTGGTTCTGAGATTCTGCATATATCGTCAGATCAAGGACATTAATCACATTTGATCGTTGAAAGATGGAACACATCTAGTAAAGTCAAACAAACTAAAGAGAAAAACATTCATCTGATAGGACCACAATGTCTGATGTATCACCTGAAATTCCTTCATGGACTGTGTATTGGAAGCTCTTTTGTGATGCACTCTCAAAGGAATGTTCACTGATTTTTTATTCTTTCTCTGGAGAATCTTTCTCAGATTTCTACGTACATGTATGATGGATGACAAGGGTAGCAAAATAGAATTGTCAACTGATGCAACTTCATCAAAGCTTCCATCCTTGCCAGCATTTATTCTAAACCTTTTGGTGACATCATTAACATGATGCGCTTTGGTGATTCCCACCTGTTATCAGGATCAAAGAATGAGTTTAAATATTTCATAATGGATGCAAAAGGAACATAAGATAAAAATTAGTAATAAAAATCAATCTAAATCTAGAACACACATCATCTAGAACGTACATCATCTATTAGTTTATACCTGAATATCCAAGCAAGGTGAATCCAATATGTACATCATGCACTTTGTCTCTATCTAAATATCTGACATATTCTGAGCACTCCAAAAAACTTCAATAAAGGATTCGTGCTTAATAGGATCAAACAGCAAAGGAGAACTTTTAAAGGTAATGGCTTAATGCTTGATAATACCCAAAAAATAGCGTCCATGATATGGAAAGCATAAAATGCAAGACCAGAAATTGAATTTCAAATGATTTCTGTTTGTCCTATCTCATAGCTTGTTAACACACACAGCTTGCGATGATGCTAATTTAGTCCTGCCTAACAACCACAAATTATGGAGGCCATAATGAAAAAAAAAAAGGATATAGGCCTGTTAGTGCCTCATGAACTTCCCAACAAAGTTGAAAATGGTTATATAATTTTTTGCCCTTGTTATGAACAACATACAGACTCAATGTCACTGAACTGCAAATGTTGAAACATAAGAATTCAACATAGCATCATCTGCTATAAAATTAACACTGGCACAGCAGGTGCACTTTCTGCTTAAGAAAATTTACTCCTTAACAATGAGAACATTTTGGTAGCCTCATGCAGGCCCTCAACTAGTCTCCCTATCATAAGAAATGCTTGGGAGAGTTTGAGCTATGCTTGGCCAGCTCTAAGATTAGGTGTGTTTGGTTATGCTTGGGAAATCTTCCTTAACACATGGAATGCACCCTGCAACATTATCAAATGAGCAAGGAAAACAGGATATGGATCGAGAAGTTGAATATGACATGCAAAGAGCCGACTTTAGGAGCAGAACTGTTGAGCATAAAATGACAACATTGATAAGTCCATGTCTCAGTTCCAAACAATATAACAACGATGAAATGGAAGGTTTAAATATGGGCAGGTCGTAAAGAATGCCCAATGAGTAGGCTGCTGATAAGAACAAGGTATAATTTTAGTGGTGTACAATGATGAAAGAAGTTTCATATCCAATGCCATCAAAATTGTCATGTTTGCTAATTCCATCTTTTGCACACACTAAACCAATTAAGAGATTCACGTGCTAATTAAGAAAAGCTGTTTTTAGCATTAGATCATTGCTTAGAGTGGAGTCAAGACTTGCATAACTTCAGACTCATCATTTCCACGTTTTCAATTCTACGTGTGACCCATCAAATGGGATCCATAGAGGCAAGTATGTTTAACAAATGATACTTTATGATAATGTTCAAATAGCAGCAGAATGATACTTTTGGATAATATTCAAATAACAGCCTCTACCATGTTTATTTGAGAACATATCAAGTTATGCATGGAAGCATTCAATAATTAATATTGTTTAATTCTGACCAAAAATAATGTAACATTGACTTGAAAATTTTTCAGAGCCATGTAACAAGAGGCTGCACTGACAAATTATTATGCATGCCCTTGGATCTTTTCTATAACAACCCCATAGCTAAAGAAGAATTGAAAAGATCCAAAGACTTGACGGGAACATAGCCTATTAATTTTGCATATAAAAGAAGGGAACCAGACTAAGCAAAAAAGGATAACAAATAAACTTTCAGATAGCATTTTAATATTGTAAATAATAGATAACAAAGAAAAGAAATTAGAAGGGTGATAAGTGACCTTTCTCATTTTCAGAGCAGCATATCGTGCATTTTTAAACCACTTGCTAACCTGTGAATAGCAGATAAGAAAAAGGGTTAGACGAAGAAGCTTGATAAGATAAAACTGTAAGTTAAACTATATTAGATCCGATTGCTTTAAAAGAGGAAAATGGCTGAACTGCTGACACTGGTGGAGCCATCAGAAGCCTCTTCCAGCAGAATCTATATCAAATCATATCTTTTGCTTGAGGACAGCTAGCTGTGGCTGATGACCTTACCATTATGATGGATTACAATGGTAGCTATCAGAATTTAAGGTATCTTTTGGAGTTCTGTAGTTGCAGGACTGTATGTTATCTTTTGGGGTTGTATAGTTGCACAACCGTATGTTCTACTCTAAATGCAAACCTTTGCAAAGAACCCTAAAAAGTAACGGTTGTAGTAATGAAAGCACCCTTTGCACGGCTCAGGCAACAGTTGCAGCCTTTCACAGGCTCGTCCCACAGCCTGGCAGTTGGATGAGATGATTACTGAGATGGGTTCCAGCAAAAGCTTCCTTATCTTTCATCCACCTATTGGCTGTACCCTCTGATCCTACGTCTATATCAATTCATTGCCATCTAATCCGTTCATGTATGTATTTGTGCATGCGAAGTAGTGGTCTTTTTTTCCATTCTTGGTGGCAGCACAGAAAAGGGGTGGGGGTTTTTTCAGATGTTGGCACGATGCATGGTGATTGAGTTGATGAAGAATTTCATATTGCACCATCTCAAGACAGTGGTCTACGAATTCGAGACTGAGAACCAGAAACTATTTGCAACATGGCATGCCAACTCATTAGGAAACTAAAGGACAACCTTATCATTTGGGACTAACAAAAAGCTTAATTTTGATGGCATTTCACTGATGTTGCACCATGTAGCATACAGCAGATTGATCTTGCTGGTACCAACTAAGCCACAGAAAAATGAGTAGAGCGAAGGATAGAGCTTCCACTACAGCTTCAACACAAGCATCAGTTATGCTAATGTCAAATTGATTATAGAAGATATCTCGTGCGATACTATTGCTTGGGCACCAGTGGAAGAACGCATGCACATTCTAATTTAATGTAAATTGCTTGATAAGATAAAGGATTCTGGGTAAGAATATAATTCTAATTTAATGTAAATTGCATGACATTTATACTTCCCAAAGCACTCTCAGGCTATGTTATTATCAAAAATTCTGGCATAAACGTGGATCTTTCATAACTCATAAAATCAATAGAAAGAAATGGAATTTTCTTAGATGAATTGTTCTTTGCAGTAGCATATCATATTTACATTAGTTTCAACATAAATACTGGCGCAATCGCAGATAAATATATGCATACCTTCTCAGATGAAATACCCAACTGTTTTGATAGATTCTCCTTGACAGCCCTTGAAGGTAGTTCATTCTCAGCAAAAACCTGGCGAAGCTTCTGTTGTGACACATCAAAAATTGGCTGATGTCATGTGTGAAGTATTATGAAATGCACTTGAAATCTATGTCCACTACAAAATGAACGTGGAAATGCAACAATTTGCAGTTAAAATCCACCACCATAGTTAACAAGCATTGTCTCGTTCCTTAAAAGTCTCTTGTAGGAACCAACCGATAAAATGCACATGAAATCTACATCCACTAAAAAATGAACATGGAAATGCAACAATTTGCAGTTAAAATCCACCACCAAAGCAAACAAGCATTGTCTCATTCCTTAAACGTCTCCTGTAGGAACCAACTACTGCATTCTTGTCCATGTGGATCCTATGCCTTTTACTATTCAGAATGTCAGGCTTCCATAAAGTCCTTTCACCACTTTTATTTAGGCCTTTGCCACCATCACCTTTTTATAAGAAGTTGAAAACAAGTGCCCCTCACAAGGTCTCTTATGGATGCAATAGCAGTCATGAAGCATAATAGAAAGATAAAACAGCAAGCAATAATAATTGACAATAATGCATCAGCACAACAAGCCAACTTAATCTGAATAACCATCATGGATGGCAGGTGTTTGTAGGGGACTCTTGCTAGAAATAAAGAGCTTTATCTGGATAAAATGTGCATCCTTTGAAAGATCATGTTAGAGTACGAAAAATTGATTGGTCATATCTCTCCCCTTTCATACGATAAATGTGTAGGACACGACAAATATAGGCAAATATTCCTTCGGCCAATACAATATTTAGTGAATCATCTTTCATGCTAGTGCACCTCTAATTTTGTGAAGCACCAAAGACCTTCGAGAGCCACCATAACTAGTGATTTAAATCTTGGAAGGACAAGTGCCATCTTGACCATCCTGTCCCAAAGAAATGCCGAGACTAGTCTTGGCCATTCTGCCCTATTCTGTCTCAGCCATAATACATTATAGTGCAAATTTTAAATAAATCTAATTTATCATTAAAAATATAATTTTTAAAGTTTTAATATGTTTAAAAATCAAATAAAGCACTAAAATTTCATAAATATTTTTTTGAAAAAACAAAAGCATCACAAGTAAGCACCGGAACACTTAATCGGGTCGAAGATTGGGACATAACAAGATGCAATGCACTTCATTTCGTAAGAAAGCCAAGACGTCTTTGCCCCACAATATTTAAAAACCTTGGCTATAATTTCATATTATAATAGGCCCATAAGACTTAAAAAACAATCCACAACCAGGTTAAACTTAACATTCCTGAATTTCCAAAGGACCTTGATCATGAAATAAATTATTAGTGATATTGAAATCAAACTTTTCAACGCCCAGTAAAGCTTGAAGACAAGGTCGATACCCTATCTATGATGACTTGTCATATCCTAGAGAAATAATCAAGCAACTTATCTCTACAACAAATATATAACATTTGTTTATAGATCAACTAGGAATTTATTGGTTAAAAAGTTGAAGAATACATAATGATTTAAATCAAAGAATCCAATATACATATATAATCAAAGAATCCAATATATATATATATATATATATTGATAGGCAATTTGAATACTCGTATAATTTAAAGCAAAGTTTTAAATCTTGTATGACAGGCCCGTCTCAATTTTTTATGGAACAGAATGCACTGCTATCCCACCTTGTCCCGACACACACGGGACAAGAAATGTCCAGGGATGCACAATTGAGATGCTGACACAAAGGTGGCATAGTCTCATCTCAACACTTGAGATGGTAACCCACCAAGATATCAAACCATTGTTTAGAGGACTCAATACCTCTTCCAAAGAGAATTTCAAAACTATAAATGACCTTATACACAACAAGAAGAATAATATTATCATCCAATCATGTCCATAACATGCAACTACAAAAAGCAAGCTATCAATGATGTAATTAGTTGTTACTAATGATGATAACCTTGGGTCACATTAACAATAACCTAATTTGTATATTGATTGCTTCATACATGTCAACTATCCAACAGAATAATATTATCACAAAATCACAATCCTAAGACGCAACTATAGAAATCAAATTCTTAAATTTCAGCATTGTAGCGCAACTTTAGAAATCCACCTTTTTAAACTATAAAAACTCAACTCAACTCAACTCATCTAAGCCTTTTCCCAACTACATGGGGTCGGCTACATGAATCTGCTTCCTCCACTCTGCTCTATTCAGTACCAAGTCAACATTCAAATTACAAATAGTTATATCTTTTTTTAATTATTTCTGTCCATGTTAGTTTAGATCTACCTCTACCTCTATCCTTACCAAGAATTGTTAAAAGATCACTCTTTCTAATTGGAGCACCTAAAGGTCTGCATTGTATATGTCCAAACCACCTTTTTAAACTATAAAACATGATCGAAAATTCTATTGCATTTTGACTGGTTAAAGGATGGCTTATCCATCTAGCAGCAAGGAAAAGCAAATCTATGCAGTCAATCATCAGCATCCAAATCAAATAGTCATAGTGACCATTTTCCTGGTAGCCAGCCATCCACAATCGGCCATGAATGGTCCCTCAATTTTTTGGAACATGATTGCCTTTGAGATTATCTTTCTTCTCTTCTTGCTTGGGATATCCTCCAGCCTTCCCCTATCCCCTATAAGGTTTAAGAACTTTTGAAACCAATTTCAGATAAAGACCCTTTTATCTTTTTGTGCTACTTAATGAATCTTGGAGTTGCCAACAAAACTAAATCTCTAGTTGGATTACCAGTGTGCTTTTTTCTGGACAGACGAGCCAGAAGCCATTCTGTTTAACTCTTGCTCTGATGTACAAGGTAATTGACTCCAACTAACTTCCTAAGACTTGTAGGGAACTGATAGAATTCATTCCATTAGAGTACACATTTCGATGTCTCCTACCAAAAATAGCACAGCAATCAAGCTAGTAGTGCCATTTGAAAAGAATTCTATAATTGCATGCTTCAATGATACCTGCACACAATACTTAATGAAGTTTAATGCAAAGCTTTATCCTATTGATAGCAGACATATTGATTCCATTTAACATCGTTAGTTGGCAGCTCATCTTGTTTATATGATAATATCTCACTCCTACATTGCACAAAGTAGTGAAACAAACCAATTTGCCAAATTTCCCCATTTTGTTTAATAAGTGGTTGTTGTGAGCATCATTTGGTATCCCATATGGCACACCAATTTGCTCACCCCTATCTTCCTGCTCCCCTAGACCTTAATAATGAGTGAACCAAAATCCCATAAATCAACACTCAAATAGCTTTCTTTAGCTTCCTCAATGTCCTCATCTATTGGAAAATTAAGAATTTCTGGAACATTAATATTCAAGACCATGTAAAGTATCACATTACTTGAGTTTCAAAAGGTGGCTGCAGTATACAGGTGGCCAAGGTATCGCAAAGTGCTTAAGCAATATGCAGCCACTTAGATAGTTGTCAATGCATGCCACTCAGTCATTATGTGAATATTCTATGTGCAAAGTTGCCATAGAATCTATGTGGACTGTCAGAAAGCAGCATAAGCACATTCAGCTGCATATGTGGCCACAAAGACTGCTTTTTAGAATAACACAAACAAATGCATCTATTTTTTTGTTTTGTTGTCTTACCTTTGTCCTGAAAATTGTATTTGAAATTCTCATCCCACTTTACTTCAGTAACCAAAGCGACACTTAGACTAAATGCCACTTTATTTTATAATTTCATCGGCACGTTCTCATTTTCATAGAACTAATAAACAGCTAAAAAAATTCCTGACATCATGGAGAGGCAAACTGAAGATATCTAACAGTCCTTATGAACCAATATCAGCTCTCTCTCTCTCTCTCTCTCTCTCTCTCTCTTGCGCGTGTATGCGTGTGTGTATCTACAGGAAGGCTTCCTGCACAAGCGTATATGATATAGGCTTTCAATTGAACTCAACTCAATGCAACTCATCTAAGCCTTTACCAACTACATGGGGTCGGCTACATGAATCTACTTCATCCACTCTGCTATATTCAAGACTAAGTTGACACTCAAATTACAAATAGTTATATCTTTCTTAATTATTTCTGTGATATGATATAGGCTTCTCTTATACGAAAATTACAAGCAAGCATATACATCTTATTCTAGATACATACAAGAATTGCTCATTGCAGAACTGCAGTCTTCCAATGCTCCCTTCACAAGCTATCTATGTCTTAATAGAATGTAATATCTGCACATCTTTTCTTTCACCCTGAATAATTACAAGTGAATCTAGTATTCAAGAGAAAATAATGCTTATAAACTAAAGCTTTCATCAACAATGAAAGTTTGATTACCTCAACTGCACTGGCAGGAATCCTAAAAAGTGGTTTCTTATCCCGTGATATTTTCTCAGTTGATACCATATCTGAACATCCATCCTCATTCACACAATTAACTGCAATAGTCCTACTGGTTGATTCCATCCTTCTTCTCTTCCTCCTATGAGGACCCCAGTCTTCATCTTCACTTTGTTGTTCATTTTCAGTTGGATCCTTGCCAAACATTTCCTGTGGAGAATGAAGAACAATCATAAAGGGACAACTTTGAACTGTACATGTGAGTTGGAAATATTAGTTTAATAAAACTAGTATATTAGTTTTTTTTAAATAAAAAAAAAGTAATAATCAAATAGCAATGGGTATTTATATGTGAATATGCAAATCTATCTCAACAATTTGTTGATAAACATCATTAAGAATTTAGAGCAGGTACTGAACCAGAAAGGAAAAGCAAAAAAAGGAGACAACACTCCAGCAGAGAAATTTGTCACATGGTTCACAGATTAATGAGCCAGTCAGCTTGTACCATGTTATGCCTTATTATCACATGGCATAGCTGCATGCCAGTGCATGTGTGCCAATGCATGCCAAGCAGTGGCACAAGTACATGGGATCAGCTCATGATACATCACTCCTTGTCTGTAATAATTACTTGTATATCAACACAAGATCAAAATGATCTGATATTATAACCATTCAAATCCATTTCCATATCTGAATCTATCTGGAAATGATAGCATCCATATTGATAGGGTGGACACAATATAGGTACACATATCTGAATTTCATTCAAATATCCAAATCCATCTTCCACTCTCTTTAGTCTCCTATGGCACTCACAAACTCAAGTAAGGTTCTGTTTGACCCAGTATCATAATCTGAACTCAACTCAACTCAACTCATCAAAGCCTTTTCCCAACTACAAGGGGTCGGCTACATGAATCTGCTTCCTCCACTCTGCTCTATTCAGGACTAAGTCGAATACATAATCTATCCAATATCATAATCTGAATCGGAATCAAAATCGAATTCCACTAGAATTAGAAATTGAATCACTTATTCCCTCCATCCGTTTGGTTCATACAGAAAATTGAAATCAGAATATGATTTTTGAATCTGCTAATAATATAAATTAAAATATATATGAAAATTATATATTATAATATATTATTATATAAATATAATTTATAATTTATAATATATATTTAATATTATATAGTGTTACAATATATTATCTATAATATATAAATATTACATAATAATATACTATTATACATCATATATTTATATATTTATACATTAACAAATGTATGATATTATAATTATATTAATATACTATTACTTATTGTAATAATATAATATTGATATCTTATATATTATAATATTAATAATATTAGTATATTAATATATAATTAATGTTATATTTTTATTTATAGTTATATATATTATTATATTATTATTTATATATATTTAATATTATAGTATTACAATATTATCTATAATATATAGAAATATTACATAATATATAGTATTACATCATATATTAATATACCTATAGATTAACAAATGTATGATATTATAATTATATTATTACTTATTGTAATAATATAATATTGATATCTTATATATTATAATATTAAATATTATAATATTATAATAGAATACGTTGGATTACAGTTGTTTGGAATAGATTTGCAATCCTAGGTGAGGGATATGGATTCCAAATCCATCCTAACATAGAATTCGGATTCCTGATGGAATTGGAATTAATTTCAATTCCTTCAAAACAAATACCTAGAATCGAAATCAATGATTTCGGTTCCTATTCCAAAGGATCATTTCCATGAACCAAATGAGCCCTAAAATTAGATATAACATCAACATTATTTTAATATAATTTTCTTTCCATACAATCCCATCTTTAACTTGGGGGATTGCATCCTTAATAGCCAAGCTTTTAACCAATTGTTTAACTAAGCAAAATTTTTAGGATCCACTAAAAGAATCATCCAATTAAGTGGATGCAATCATCTTTCTCCCTCTTTTTCTTTGTACAACCATTTTGCTCCTATGAGAAATCCTGGTATACTTATTTGAATTGATAGAAAACAAAGTGAAAGAAAATTCTACCCATAAAGTTTAACCATGCAATTTATATCTGCATTTATAACCATACTATCAATATTCAAATCATACCCATATCCATTTAAAATAACTATGGATGCAGTTATATAAATTTTTACATCCAGCTAAATTCATATATGTATTCATACCAAATAAAAGCGAATACGGATATATTAATATCCAATCTGTTTTCAGCTCTATGTACTAAGTTCAATTATGTTTTTTTCATTCAAAAAGTAATTTTTGAAACCTGAAGGTTTCAGGTTGCAAATATAGTATTATGCACGAATGCATAGTGCTCCATACCAGACATACCATACCATACCATATCAATAAGGAACCAAGACTTGGTACCAGTGCGTACAAGTCTTAGTACACTAAACCAACTGTGTACTAGTATGGCACCAGTATAGGGTCCAATACCAAGATGCCGAACCTTGATTACAAATCTTAAGAGCTATTTTCACAATATTGAAATTTCAGAATATATACATAAGGAACCTTTCTCAAGAATATAGCAGACAAGGAATATTAAAGAGGTGAAATGAAGTAATTATCAATTTTTGCACAATGAGTCAATGAATTATCATTTCCAAATGCATGCGCACCTCCGAAAGGCCATACTTCTAACATATGCATTAGTAATATAATTTATGAGTGCCTTAAAATTAACATTCTTTAACTGTAATATAATATCCTTAATATTGATGTTCTTCAAAAAGTAATCAACTGGAGAATAGATAAATTTAATGCTCATTCATGCAATCTCCTTTCTAACTTGAGGCTTTCCCTAGCAACTGCCACTAGTTCAGACATTTCAAACTTACACATGAATCCAAATGATGTTCTTTCTTGTTAAAAGAATGTAACTATTAATTCTGCCTTCTACTGCAAGTACAACTTGTTTAATTAAAACAGAAACTGGTTTGCTGAAAATAATAATGGCATATAATGATGGTTCAGAAAACCTGGCACCAGTTTTTATATCTAAGACAGTATCTGAACAGATAAATACAAGATGCATCAGATTGCCCAGCTTATGTATTGGGGCATACAACTCTCTGATATAATGGATTGCATGAGCTGAAAGAGCCAGCTCTCTTTTCCTAGTTAGAGATTGTCAGTCACCTCCTACAAGATATAATGATTTATCAAAAGCTTCATAATTTGTTATGAAATTACAAATCTTTTGCTTATCCATCCTTTAACCTAAACCGATGAGGAACCTTATCTGATAAGAGAATTGGCAAATGAATTGGTAACTTTAGTATTTTCCCCATAAGAACTCAAATATGTTTTTAACTGCTGAATGCATAAGGTCCATGGTACTCACATCATGAAGTTTTTTATAGTCAACATCTCTCCGCTGCCTTCGGTAGTTCACAATCTCGCAGTCATTAGTTTCTCCAGATTCAGTGTTAATGATAGAATCAACAAAGTCAGCCTCATTCCTGTCTCTATGTTCAACATGATAAGATATCTCATTGACATTATTATGTCTTGATTCAGAATATGACATAGCCTCATCAGACGAACAAAATATGCTGCTTGAACTACTAGAATCACCAGCCATGTTTTCCTCAGCGCCTGTTCTGCTGTTGTTATTTTCGTTTATTTCAGGATTATAATCTTCATCTTCAGAATCCTCAGATGGCCACTCTTCAGCAGGATTAAGATATGTGTTTTCAACATCAGGACCAGTGGTTGCTTCCTTGAAAATTTCCTATTAACAAAACCAATAGAAAAACAAAGTGAGCAGGCTGACAGCTTTTTTTAAAAGAATAATTTTGCATTGAAAAAGTAACTTGAAGATTATCATCACTATCAAGTACCAACCTCCCAGCTACTGTTTGCAGTGAAGCAAGTCCCTAGATGAGCATTAATGGCTTCCAGAATTTCCATTTTGCACTCACAAAATTTGCAAAGCCATCCTTGATCTCCAGGAGGAACTGAGGTAATAGACTGAAGTCAGTTTCACAATCAAAGTTGCCATACATCATAACAACTACCTGCATCACAGAAAGAATTAAGAGAGGCGATAATGGGTTTGAGAACTAAAGAGTGACAAAAATGCTTCAGTTAGAAGCAAAGTTGTCAATTTCGTTTCGGATTATGTTTCGGTTTAGCTTATGAAACGAAATATTTCGGTATCGAACCGTTTCGGTGCTTCGTTTCGGAATATATATATATATATAATAAAAAATTTATTCATAATTCATATTCTTTATAAATAATAATAACAACATAAAAATAAAAGTTTAAATTTTTAAGAGTTTTGAAATATATATATATATAATGAAAATTTTATTCATAATTCATATTCTTCATAAATAATAATAACAATATAAAAATAAAGAGTTTAAGTTTTTAAGATATGCGACCGTGGGGATAAGGTAACTAGAATTTTTTTTTGTTATTATATATATATTTTAAAATGGGGATAGGGTAACTAGGATTTTTTTTGATATTATATATTTTTTTAAAATGGTTATGAAAGGTTTAATAATTCATAAATTGGTCTCCAAAACATATTTTACCGAACAGCCGAAACATACCGAAACGAAACGCCGAAACGCACCGAAACGCACCGAAACGGCCGAAAAATCTTCCGAAATGAAACGTAGTACTTATCTTTTCGGATAAGCTACCGAAACAAAACATCTCGGCCGAAACGGCTGAAACGAAACAAAATTGACAACTTTGATTAGAAGCAATATAGAACACACAGTATATATGTGTGAATGTGGCCACAGCTTCAATTTCCTGGGGCAAAACACATTGGACATGCCTTGGCCTCAAAAGGCATGAATGACCATCTAGATATGCAAAAGATGCAAAAGAATAATTCACAATATTCATCATGGCCTCCATCAACCAAAACGCCTAGAATGAGGTATCAATTGTGTAGGGATTTCTTATCTCTGCAACCAATTTTCAAAATTAAACTACAAAACAAATGGTTGATTTCATGGTTGTAAAGGCCCAAGACTGACTGAATTTCGTCCATATAAATGGTGTGGATTTTTAATTTGAATGGTCGACAATGATATTCAGCATTTAAGGGAAAAAAATGTTTGTACACTCAATTATGCATAACTTCCTACTCAATCAATTCCACACATACATATAAAGGCCATCTATGCCCATTCATTTTGGCTACCCAGGAATAGCAAATGACACTGAAGCACGCTTCCTCTTACTATCCACATTCCATATGTCCATGTTAACCAATGCTGCTGCCATAACCCCACCATCTGGCAACCACTTTTTTTATCATGATTAACACTAAAACCACCTGGCCCCACTACCAGCCCTGCAACTACCATTATATGTCTATGTTACAACTACCATTATCGCTTGCACTACACAGAAACCATCTTTACTCACTCAGCACACCTTCATCACTACATTACCACCCCCCACACTTTAGCGCACCATCGTGACAGTACATTCTACATATGCATATATAATCCAGAATGTCAACTACGTATGCATATATAATCCAGAATGCTTGACATCCATATAAATATAAGCTGCAAAGGCAAACAAAAAACTTATCATGGAAATTGAACCATAGGAAATGGTATCCTGTTATAGCTTTATACATGCTACAAATACAGCACAGACTACATTAGCATTTAGTATTTGATACTTGGAGGCCTAAGGAAGCATTTCTACAAAGCAATAATTTAATGGTTAAGAGTAACGATGAATGCACAAGATATGTAAATCATAATGGTGATATGATGACGATGACAAGAAACTGAAAACTTAACAATGAACATGGAAAATAGCTAAAGAGGCAAAAAAATTTACTTTTTTCCATTGGAGGCTCCAAACATTCTGATGAAAACCACAGTTGCAGGTCCCGTCACAGAGTATGATGTCATTATCTGGAAAAGCTTCACTAGATCTGCATTTTGCACAAAAAATCTAAAGAAAAAAAATATACTTACATAAATATGCAAGATTTTGAGAAGCATACCAAACAAATAATTTACTACGCATCTTTCAGTTAAGAAATTGGTACACAATCTAAAAAATTATGCTTTCCACCCAATTAACTTGTACATACATGTTCATGGAAAACAGAACCATCTGGATACATTACAGAATCTTCAATGCTTCCTATGGAGCTAAGCAAATCAAGCTGACGAATTGCATCACGGATTCCAAGTTTACATTTCAATATCTGCTTCTTGGCTCTTTGTAATTCATTTTCTGGCTTGATTTTTTCTCGACTGTAAAGAAACATGGGGAGAAAAAAAATTAACCTTTATCAAAACTGGTAATATCCAAAGTGATTTCTACAAACTCCATCATCTATTCTCATGGCACCCACACAGAATAAAATCACCATGACTTCATTTAACTATTTTGCTAAACTTACATAAATAAAGAACAGAAGTTACACTGACTGACTACTAAGGTGCACATGTCATACATGTCGAGTAATCAATGGTCCATTATATAAAATATCTATTTGATAAGATCTAAATGTTCTTATAAGATACTGCTGCATTTTGATATTCATCGCAAGGATACAAAGACTTATCTGTATTTTTTTACAATATAATTTGGAGTCTAATTATTCTTATCTTTAAAAACAATATTTCTTTTTATTGTATTCAAGAAATTCTCCCATCCAATCTCCAACACACCAAGAATGTAGATGAATAATAAATAAAAGAAGTGTCATCCTCTAGAAAAGCCTAAATACCAATAGAAAATAATCAAATTATGGATTTTTTTTAAAAAAAAAGTCTTACCTAATAAAAGAGGGCGGGGGTGGGGAAAATTTATTTTTTATTTTTTGGTAATCCCTTAATCCCTCCCACAAGAATGTTTAATACCTTAATAAATTACTAAAAGGAGCACATTACTACCAACACCATATGACATGACATGCTGATTGAGCACATTACATACAAATATATCATATTTAAATCAAGAACCAAGATTTTTTCAATCTCATGTACTACTTTCTTGGTCCAATTGCATTTTATTTTCTACATCAAGTGATGTCAGATGGTAGACATCAACACAGTCGAGACAAGAGGTGGATGATGGGAATTAGAAGTAGTACTAACACTTGCTCTCTCTCTCTCCACACACCCCCACCCCCCCCCCCCCCCCCCCTCCCCACTCCCCCCCCAACCCCCCTCTTGAACACACAAACATGCGCACAAGGCTGGCACCTCCATCAGCACCTCTCTCCAACCCTCCAAGGCAACCCATTACCCCCTCCAATCCCACCCACCCTTAGCACTAACAACTGCTGCACCATCCACCCTAACCAAACTCCCATCATCCCTTCCCCTCCACACCCACTTCCCTGCCCCAAGATTGTTGCCTCTGTCCAGCCCCTCCCAAGTGGCAATGCATCATCCATCCCCATGACAGACAAACCCCCCCCCCCCCCCCAAAAAAAAATAATAATAATAATAATAAATAAAAAAGAAAAAAACCCCATCATCTCCCTCCATCCTTCTCACAAGTTGCAAGCGCTTCCCCGTTTGCCCATTTCACCCACCAAATACCCTTCTCACAGAATTAGTAAGTAGTAACACTCCCTAACACCTCCAAGCCACGCAGCAACAAGTCATCTCTACACCAGAGAGAGAGAGAGAGAGAGATCTGGACCCAAAATCCAATACAGAACCCAAATGTAATCTGATCTTATTCCATGAAAGGATTCCTTGTTAAAAATTGGGTTTAGATATTAATACAATGGTCTAAATCTAGGTTCAAATCTTATTATAACACAACCTGAATCAGACCCACAGCTGCCCCTTTGGAAGGGGTAACTAAAACAAATGCACAACCTAAAATCAAGCTTACATTTGGAAAGTACAGTTTCTTTAATTAAAAGGTGTCACTCTCTGTGTACCAAAATTTGATATTATAATCATTTCTATTGATCAGTAGGATCCTAGAAAGATAAAGAAGCGAGCAAGTAGCCACCCTAAAATTGGAACAATTATGGCAATTAATTTAAACCCTTGTGATCCTGAAATTGATCATTCAAAACTTCAATGGTTGCTTTGATGTCAAATTGTTTGTTATTTAATGATTAAATGAAAATTCTTATCTCTAATTTAGCATGGTAACTAGTTGTACGTATAAAAAAATATATTAAGTGGCTGTCACTTGCTCACTAACATCAACAAGAATGAGAGACCTTCATAGGTAAAGATGCCCCAATATAACTTATTCTTGATATAATTTAAGATATGACAGCTGCTGCTTGACCTAACCAATTCATGTGCAAAACCACTTTATGACCAGTATTCAATTTGAGTCCATGTTAGATACACATACCAGCATGCATGATTAAACAATTTTTCTTTACATGATGCACTAAATGGTAGCAGCCCACTACTGCAATAAGCATAAGACCTCTATCCTCAGTGATAGATTATTGCACTGTTGTTGTGATATTGCCTTGTCTTCCGATTTTCAGTAAAGTATGATGTCAATGGGGGACATAAAACTTATTCTAATGAGCAGACCATGATCATGTAAATTCTGCCATATTATAGTTTCTTATTGAATACCTACTTTGAAAGCCTCTCTCATTTAAACAACCATTTATCAGATGATATTTAGAAGTTTGAAAACACTGACAAGATAAACAAACATGCATCCAAAGTAAGTGGAAGGTACAGCAAACAAGCATTCCTGTATGATTCCCAAGGTGCTAAAGTAAAATTAATATTGGCACACATTTAGGTATGCAAATAAAAGTTTCATATAATCAAGCCTTATCACAGTAATAAAAACTTTTCATCAATAATAAAGTTTTTCCCTATGCCCTTTTCCCCTATATCTTCTTAAATGGAGATTTTTATTACATTAAATTTACGTACCTCTGCCCATTCCAGCCATCTCCAGAGTATGCATCAAGAAGATTTTGCTCCAGTTTCATTTTGATAAGCAAATATTTTGCTCTTCTTTGCAGACGAGAAGCGTCATCCCGTTCTACAATTTTTTTCTTCCTCCTTCGCCTTCTCCTTTTGTGCAATTTGATTGCACATCACCAGCTGCAACCTTACTATTTCCTTTATGATACATACAGGAATTTTTATTTCCTAGAAACTGTAAGGAATATTGACCCTTAGCAGCATGGCTATCAGAAATTCTCTGCAAAGTTTCCACTGGTTTATCATTGGGAATACTCTTCTTCCTCATTCTTGAATTAAATTTGCAACTCTTATTGTATGAAATGTTGCAAGAATTCTTGTTTCTCAATGAGGAATATCTTAGAACACAGCCGCTTGCAGAAAAGGGAACAGCACGTTCCAGACTTGAAGCAAATTAATGTATTTCCAAAAGTTCATATCTCTTCTCCTAGAAAAAGCTTCTGAAACTGCTGAACCAACAAATAAGAACACTGTTTTCTGTTACATATAGAATATGCTAGAGCCATTAAATTCTGGGATGTGCTCGAAATGGAAAAACATGGTGTCAAATGGATGGATCTGAAGATCAATAAACACGTGCATGTCATACAAACTACCTAGAAGTAATACTACAAACAATGCCATATGCACATAATTTGAAGAAAATGTCGCTCATTAATTACAAATATATTGTCACCAAGCAATGGCATAGTAGTAAACTTTAATCACAGCATGTTTTAACAAGAATGTCAAGCAACACAAGAAAAGCTTCAGTTTGCCCTGGAAACAACATCCCCACCCTCAAGTGAATGCTAGTACAGTTTTATTTAAAGGAAAATTTTTCATCTCCCCAAAAACCCTCTCCAAAACAGCTAAAACTCATGGTTTTTATGATCTTCCAAGGCCAAAGTTGGTATTTTGGCCTAAAATTAACAACCAAATCCCTCCCTTTAACGCACTAAAACAGGGTTTACACCCTTTCGAGAGAGATTCTTGGGAATTCTAGCAGCAGACTTATTTAAAAGAATAGCATGTCACAAAGAAGGACTTGATGCAGGCATCCTGAAAGAAGAGGGGAGGGGTCCGAAACAGCTGGTAAAAGAGATTCAGCCATGCGTAACACTATAACTTAAAAAAATAAAATAAAAGTCCTCCGCTTGTATAAGGCCTTCGCACATTAAGCTTGAAGGCTGACCACTGCTATGGTTGAACTTGTGGAAACTATTGAGGCCTTTTCCATCAACTAGATAATGTTTTCATATCAGGGAAAAAGAAATGAAGTAACACCAAAGAAATTCTTAAATGATGCTAGACTACCAGAAACCCAATTTTATAATGCAATCACAAAAAAACCATCACCCTCCCTCATCATATCTTGTGAAGAATCCAATTCGCCTCCAAATCAACAAGCTCAATCAATCAGACTCCTATGCTCAACTCCGAATTTCTTCCTAGCTGGGTTCCAGGCTTGATTTAAGATTAGGAATGCAGAATCAAAGTAAGAGGTATACGCAAATGATGAACTTAAGGTCGAGTGGATCAAAGAAACGCTGTTAAGACATCTCTGGGCTTCAAGAAAAAAAGGGGGAAAAAAAAGGATTCAAATATTTAACTAGCATCATTCGATGTGCATTGCACTGGGAGATGTTTAAAGCTTTCAATTAGCTTATTTCTGCCTCATGAAACCCTAAAGCCATCGAAATCACTTCCTGACAAAACTACATTCGAAAAGGTAATCTTGATTGACTATTGATGGCAGCATCAGTAGTCTTTGAGAGAGGAAAACAGCTACGGGCAAATCTTGCCAGGGAAAATTCTGATAGAATTCTTGATAACCTGACCTCATCCTCCACTCACCACTCCTGATTCTTACAGGAAAATAAATAAATGGAACTACCAACGCCTAATTTGGCCCAATCCGTCACGAAAGGGTATCATATCCGTCCGATTAAGGGCGCATTCAGCACGCAGGAATCGTAACTGGGGACTTGAACCATCCCATCAGAATGGCATCGACTTCCTCTGCCGTTTGAGATTGCCACGAGGAAAGGGGGAAGACAAAAGAAAGAAAGAGAGGATCATACCTTTAGGAAGAATTTTGAGAATCTCGCTCCATCCTCGACCCATTGCCTCCAAATCCTCCCCAAAACACCAACTCTTACCCTAATCCTCTCCGTCTGATGCCAGAGGCCATCGTTGGCGCGGTGGGCGTTCTCGAAGGGACGGCAATGGAGAATTGGAGATCGGACGAGGAGCGAGACGAGACCGCGAAAGGGACGGACTTGATGGACTCGGGAAGGTCAAAAAGGAACAGGTTCAGCGGGGATGCGGAGGCGTTAAGGGCATTTTAAGATGCGGGCAGGGCTTTAATAAGGCGGCATATAAATTCTCGTGAGACGCTGGTAAATATAATTATTTTGAAAAATAAAGACTTCATCCTAGATTTTCTTTGCTTATGGTGCCTTCCACATAAAGCTTGGAAATAAAAAATAAATCTCCGAGTTAAATCTGAATTAAAAAAAAAAAAGTAAGCTCAATCTAAAATCAGATCTAGTTTGAACTTGTGAGATTCAAAATATATTGTATTATAAAGCTAATCATAAGTCAAATATTCTATTCAAATTTTGTAGAGTTATTATGTACTCAAAAAAAAAAAAATTCCTACCTAAACCCTAAATAGAGAAAAAGAAGAAGAAGGAGAATTCGAACCTAATAGATAAGTTTAGAATTAATTATTTGATATTAACAAAGGTCTGATCAAAATATAGGTTCAAGAATTAATTCAAACTAGGTTTAGAGACATGCGCATGAGCTGAGCTATCAATGCATAGCTCAACATTTAATGAGCTCTATTTTTATTTTTAGTTTTTATTTTATTTTTATAATTTTATTATGAGATCAAAATATAGGTAATTTTATAATTTTTTAAGTTTTATTCAGCCTTTTCATATTCTTTTTGGCTTTATTTTATTTTTTTACTTGGCTATTTTATTTTTCTTTACTAATAACCATCTCACAAATGTTTCTTTTTCAATTTTTTCCTTTCTTTTCTCTTCTTTTAAGCTTATCCGATCATTTCGTTCACATATTTAATACTATTTTATCTTTATTTATATTTAAATTATTAATTTATTTGATTTTAGTTTGGTAATGTTTTTAAGAAAAAAAAGTAATGATAAAAAATCAAGCAAGCCTAGCGTTCAATATCTTAGGTTTCTTGAACTAATTTTGCTAATAGTAATTTATTTTCTTATCTCCTGCATAAATTAGTTACAAATGTTACGAGAGAGTAGATGAATAAAGAGCGACACATTACGTAGGTAAAGTTTGATGTAATATAATTAGCATGGCATTAAAAATAATATGATTAATTTGTATAAAAATCTAGATCTTAAAGTCATGGACAAAAAGAATGCCATGCATTCCTCCAATTTTCTCAACACTCTATCTATAAAAAGTTATGATTGTCCTCCTACAAAGCAACCAATTTCTGGCATGCTTAATAATATATTTTAAAAAATAATTATTGTTATCTTCCTGCAAAAAATCATCAATTTTTCCTTCTCATTCATCTAGGCCATAGGTATAAAAGATAAAGCAGTGCCTTTGGAGCTCTTTTATGCATGCAAGATACGGTGATTGGACTTTCTCGATGCATGTTCAGTCGTCTTATGGGTATTCCTCCTTTTGAAAGGAGGTGTGTCGGTACGGTCGCTCCATTTTGAATAATATTTCGTAGATAATTGGAGATGATTCTTTGATTGATGTTATTTAGGACACCTGGATTTCTGACCATCCTCTCTCTCGGTGGTCCTTCTTCTTTAGTATTGATGTCCCTAACAGTTGAGAGTCAAGGATTTGATTTCTCTTGATCCCCCCTCTTGGCATACCCCTTTGGTGTCCCGTCTCTTTGGGGAAGAGCTTTCTCGTCGAATTCTTTCTATTCCGCTCATCCAGGGTCTCTCTACTGATTTCAGGCTATGACGGAGATCTTGTCTTTCTAGAGCCCCCACTAGGGACCTTATGAAGATTTTCAGGCTACAGTCTCACTGTCCGTTGGATGTAGCGTGGATATGGAGGCTTCCCATCCTTCCCAGGGTTCAGCTCTTTATTTGGAAGCTGCTGTGGGACTGCCTTCCTACTTGTGCCCTGCTTTCGAGAAGGGGTTGGCCTATTCAGCCGATCTGTCCATTGTGCGGTCTGGAGGCGGAGTCTACTGATCATGCCATCTTCACTTGTCCTAGAGCGGGGCGGATTTGGCAGTTAGTGGGGTATTATTGTAGATTGAATCATATGGGTTCTCCGTGCTCCCCTTTCTTAGATGACCTCCGAAAGGCCACTCAGCAGAAGAGTGCTCTTTGGGCTACCATGGCTTACTAGATTTGGTTGTCCAGGAACCAACTTATTTTTACTGATAATAGCATATCTTTCCACAGGATTTTGTAGAACATCAGATCCTTAATGGCGAATTGTGCCAGTGTTTCTCTGTTGTTGGTTCTGACTCCTCTGGCCTCTGGGGATCCCCTGCTGCTTCGGCAGCGAACCGGCATATGATTTTTATATCTTGGGAGCCCCCCTCCAGGATTTGTCAAAATCAACTTCGACGGGAGTGTCCGTGGAAGATTAGTTGGTTCTGCTTTTGTCATCCGAGGGCCGGATAGCGACCTGTTGGCGGCGGAAGGATTTGGCATTCTAGACTCCTCTGTCCCAATGACCGAGCTTTATGCTGTTTGGGTTGGCATCTCCTATGCCTTTCGGATCCTTCATGCTCATAACCTCATTATTGAGGGTGATTCTATGATTGTCATCCGTTGGCTGCGGAAGGATAATTGCTCCCAAGTCCCTATAAATCTGCTTTTATGTGACATATGGTCTATCTTGTGGGAGGTCTACAGAGTCTAGATTTGTCATACCTATCGTGAAGCTAATTCGGCGGCCAACTGAGTGGCAGCGTCAGTGACTCATTATGCTGATTTTTGGATTTGGAGGCATGGTGACCCCTGTCCCCTTGTTTTACAGCAAATATTGTATTCTGATTAATCTGAGTTGACTCGTACCCGCTTTGTATGATCACCCGCTTGTACCAAAAAAAAAAGATAAAACAGTAAAAGTAATGGAGAAACAAAGTTAGCAAAGTGTTATATATCCTTACAAAAACATCACACGTACATATTAAATCGAGAAAGAATATGGAGAGTAATGGTAAAAGGCAAATTGGCTGAGGTGGAGAAAGAAATATTTTTAGATCTTTATGTTTCTTTGATTATTTATCAAGAAGGAGAAGATTTTGAAAACCTTGCAATCTTTCCCACTAAAGAAGGTAGAGTATATTTTAAGTATAATGATTCAAAATAATTTATGAAACTCATTATTAAAGAAATTTAATTTAGTTAGAAGCTCGGCAGTTCTTGCTCCTTGTAGGTTTGTACTTTATTTAGGTTAAATTATAAAATAAGTTATGTTTACATATCCTATGATAATTAATGTTTCAAACTTGTATGTGCATTGATATAGTCCATGAGTAATTTAATTGGTAATTAGCTCATTTGAAAGTGAAGTATATAATGTTTTTTTGAATAAATTTCTTAGCCATCGCTATCAGCAACCAATCCATTTCATATGCTATAGAGTTGTTGTTGTAGTTTTTTTGGGTCTCTGGTAATTACTCGTTACAATTGCTTTTATATACACCTCTATTCATGTTTTTCTTGGATTAGTTTTTACTAATCTCTCAAGCTATGCTTAATAAATCAAAATTTTAAACTAAAATCTTTGAGCGTGCTAATCAGAACCCGCAGCATAACTTGTTAACTTTTTTTGATGAATATAATTCAATGCATATTGTTCTAGCATGAACATCATGGCCATGAGTTTGCCCCAATCTTAAAGCATCCATCTATTTGATATAAACATGCATACATACATACATGAGCACTATGCAGCTTAAATATTAAAAAAAATGATATTACATAATTTACAACAGAAAGTTTAAAATTCTTATAAATAATGGAAATTACACTTAAATAAAACATCTAATGATATAATTATAATGAGTAAAGAAAAATAATAGTAAAATTGAAAAAAAACATTTAATATATGATAAATAAAAATATAAAAAATATGATTTTGATCCTAAGAACCATAAAAGAAATTATAATAAAATTATATATTTGAATAAAAAAGAAGTAAAAATAATGTTTAAGTAACAGACAAAAAAAATAACTATAGAAACACAAAAAAGTACTTGAAGTATAAAATTAAATTTATGCAACAATAAATATTTAGATACAAATATTTAGGACTTAGAAACCTGCACTTTGAATCGAAAGGAAAGGAATGGGCTTGTATACTCTTTAAATGCTTTCGATGGAAAATTGTTGGCTGCTATCAATCAACAGATCCGGTTAGACAAATGGATGCTTTGGGAAGATGGATCTCGTGAGCTGCAATTTGAATGCGGACATCATGGGCGCAAGCTGGCCTTGTATGTTCAAACTAATGGTGATTTCATCATATATAGTTGGTGATCTGATGAAGTCTTTATCCTTATTGTTGTATAAGGTATGGAGGCTTTCTTTCTACACTGTTTCATAGGATAAGTGCTTAAATCATCATTATGCATCGCATATAATATCTTAATCATAATTTTGTTGCCCATCTCGCAACATCAATTATTTGTTCAGATCAAATTTAAACCATCTAAATAATCTTAATAGAGATAGGAATCTTTTATGTTTATTTCTTTTGCTCCGACAGCTACTTACTTTTAATAATTGGTTTATCATGTCACTATTTTCTCCAACCTGAAATTCTGCTTTCTAGTTTCCAAACTTATGTCCTCATCTTCTATAAATGTTTGCGATAAAAAGATGATTTTTGTTTTATTCATGTTGTTGTTCCAATGGTTTTTTTCTTTTTCATTATTTGAATTATATATTGTGAGTTCCTTGTGGTAATGCTAAAGCCAATTTTTTCTCCTTGTTTAGTGATTGTGTTTATTGTTTAGCATACTTGTATTTAGATATTTGGTTGGAGGTATATATGAAAATAAAGAATATAGTGATATT
Organism: Calamus simplicifolius; assembly: GCA_900491605.1. Classification (NCBI taxonomy): domain Eukaryota; kingdom Viridiplantae; phylum Streptophyta; class Magnoliopsida; order Arecales; family Arecaceae; genus Calamus; species Calamus simplicifolius. The sequence goes on along the minus strand of UESW01004618.1, from coordinate 86,698 downwards.
ATAACAGCAATGTCTTATGGCTTCTTATGTATTCAAGTTTTGGACCATTGACACTTTTTGAAGTTCTGTCATATTAAAATTTGAAATTATGAAACCAAGGGCTATAGCAACAGAGCACATATCCAAGATGATACTATTGTGATTTTTGATTATGCTCTTTTCTACATTTGATGGTCAGGTAAGTTGCTGAAAGAATTATGTGGCTGAACTTCTTGATTTTACACGTTGGTGTAAGAATCAACTACCTTTGCATTTCTTTTTCTAGATACCATCTCTTTTTTTTTTTTTTAGTACTTACCAATCTTGGTGATAGTCTCTGGCCCCATCCTACTTGTAAAGCTAAAAGTTTGCATAACAACCTAATAGGCATCATGTTTGTTCTTATGTATGTTGGCTTTTCTATTTTTCTTTATTTTTTCATTTGGTATAAATTAAATTTCTTATAAAATTTTGCATTTGCTATTAAGGATATTTTAAATAAAGTTTTGCTTTTGCCGATCATGGTTTTGAGACATGGTACCCTTTTGAAATTCTAGCATCAGTGAATTTATAAGAACCTTACTTTAGTTATATTTTTAATTGAAATTTTATTATTTGACAGATTTCAAAATATTTATTTTATAAGACTTGAAACCTGCTCTTTGAATCAAAATCTATTAATTTTTTTATTGGACTAGAAATATGGGACATTTCTTGAAAATTTTTTGATACATGAATCTTATTGTGGGGTATGTTAACTTTTAACCAACATGCTAGATTCATCTCAGGATGAAGGTGCAGATGGTAGATAATAGGAAAAAATAAGTCTTGGAGTTGTTAGGTTCTATGAATTTTTTTTAAAGAATTTTGGATGCTTTGGATATGATTTCATGTTAAGTGGTATTATCGAAGACTTGGGAACGATGAGTTCTAAGGTCTCACAGGCCATAATTTCGTTCTCTCATCTATAGCCTCCTTTCTTCCTGGAAATAAAAGGCTGCACGTTTTGCCTTTTGTTACCTTACTATCAATTATGATCGAGCAAGTAAGCATTCTGCATGTGCCACTTTTCTTATCTTGTTTATTATACAAAGCACTTGCAAGTTTTTTTTTTTTTTGACCATTAGTGGTACAAGAAATTTTGATGTTATTTTTGCACTTTCAATTTTATATGTTCTAGGCATGAACTCTGATTAATTGCTGGAAGCACATAATTTGTGAGCCTGCTTCTCCTAATATCTTTTAGATTTTTATCGTAGTGTAGTTCAGTTGTAGGATTCAAAGTGTATAAGCTTTTATTAATAGAACTATGTACTTTGCGTTAGTTGCAGTGCAATGAAGAGCAGCGTTTCTCCTTTATGAAAATGTTTAAAACTATTATACATCCAAAGGAGGTACGACATAACTACTTTTTTTTTTTTTACTTATGCCTAGATACTGATAGAGATATAGACTAAAAGATATGCTTTATGTCTTTACATTTTTAATGAGAATTCATTTTGAGCAATGTGTGCCATTTACTATATATATGTGCATGTGTCTAGTATTTCCAAAGAGTATTTGATCTAGTGTGTAGAGTACGGCTTACACACAGAAGACTAGATCATCGGTTCTTTTGGAATACAAGTTTATTGTTCACAGTTTTAGATGGAATTGGACACACCATCAGTAGAGCTGTAGCACAAATTTAAGTAGGTCTGTCTTGACTACGGGGAATGGTTTATTCTAACTATTTGTGCTAGTACACTTTGTGTGTATTGAACAGGACCCAGTTGAGTTGATTATTTTATACTGACTTTATAAAATAATTTAGAACTCATGAATATTATGATTACTTATGCTCTTAATCTGAATTCTATTTCTAGACACGTGTATGTAGTGTTTATTGCTTTGATTACACATAGAGTGAGATTCTATATGAGTCAATAAACTCAGTGGGTTGGGCAATAACATTATGTATATGGTGAATATTAATAGTTGAAGGAATCCACGTCCGATTAATTTGGACTGATGATATCCCCTTGAGAAAGCTTATAAGTTTTGATCGTATCAAATCTTGCAAGTGGATTTTGAATCCGATACGTCAAATAAGTTAAGTGGATAAGTCTCAAGGATAATAACAGCCAATTAAATTATATTATCAGTATTTAAATTTAATTGGTGGATATCTGTAATCTTAACGTGGGGAGATAATAAGTATTTAATATTAAGGCTCGAAAATATAAATTCGAATATGATTAGGAGTACAATTATAATTCTTTAGTGGAATGAATTATAATTTACGTAATTAAATCCTAACCCGGGATAGGATTAGGAGATTTAATTACGTGGGAAGTCCTTTTCATATTTGCCTATTAGGTCCCTATTGTAGCCCTATAAATACCCTCTCAATTGGTTGCTAGGGTTAACGCTTTTGAGAAAAAGAAAAGCAAGAAACCCTAGGTCGGCCGAGAGAGATCCCACCATCTTGTGAGAGAAGCAGGTATTTCGGAATACGGCGGAAGGCCAAAAGGTTGAGGTCGAGCAATCAAATCAAGTGTTCCAGCGTTCAAGTCTGAAGGTATAATCTTATACTCATAGATTAGAACGGTAAAAGATTTTTGCATTACTCATATACGCTATAGCCGTGATCTTGGGGGTATTCTGCGCTCCCCAACAGTGGTATCAGAGCCACGGCTGATACTGTATATGAATAATGCGGCCATGTTCTCCATTAATCGGAATATGCATGCGTGGGATGGATCGTGCTTGCTGCTAATGTTATTTTGCAGGTTTCTATCCTGTTATTATGGTCACGTGAATGTATGTATTCTGATTTAATATTGCTTAGATCTGTTTTGTGAACTCCGGTTTTAAGGAGGCTAGGATCATTGTAATATTTTATAGCATGTATGCTCCGGTTTTTTGAGAGCTTTGTGTTTGTAAATACGTAGCATGTGAACTCCTATATGGAGGCATAGGATTTTTTGTAATCTGGTGCGGCTCCATGGAGGAAGATGACCTGCTGCACGTTGCAGATATGATTCTGAGATGAATCGGATAAGATAAGATTCTGAGATAAATCGGATAAGATATGATTCTGAGATGAATCGGATAAGATATGATTCTGAGATGAATCGGATAAGATATGATTCTGAGAAGAATCGGATGAAGAGATGATTAGAATCAGATGAAGATAGGATTCTAAGCAGAATCCTTGCAGATAAGATTTCAAGGAAATCCGTTGCAGATAAGGAAATCTGATGCAGATAAGATTTCAAGAAAATCCATTGCAAATCACGATTCTAAAGGAAAATTCAAAGCGCGATGGGATCGGAAGGTCGATCCCCGCTGGGGGCCAGCCCCCAGACCCCCGTATGCGAAGCGGCAAATCATCGAGCAAAGTAGCAATCATGGTGCGATAGAGATCTTCATCTGCATGGAGAATTTTGACCATAATAACAGGAATTTTATTTATCTTATTTATATTGGTTATGTTGCATACTTGCTTGATTGTTTATCCTTTTGTTCTTATGTCTATAACTAGGAGAACATGGTTAATTGGATAATAACTTGCTGTTTGTGTTTATAAGATAATCAAATATAAGTTTAATAACCCTCAAAATATTGTTTAAATAACTAAGTGGGAGAGGGAATTAATCACATTTAAATCCCATGGTCCCATCACTTGTTTATTGGTGAGGTAGTTAATTTCACGCTTTAGCATTAGTGCTTTCCTCCCCATAGGATGAAGTTGATTGCCAGCTCACCAAGAATAATCCCTGGTAGTTGTTAATGTTGGATTACCTCTCCATCTGAGGGATCCACCATGGGACAATGGATCTAGCATTGAGTGATGGTATACACTTAGGTATAAATATTGGTATCCTCCCCATCGGAGTCACTACAAATATTTATATGACCAAAGTTAGCCAGCTAATTAATTTTACTTGGTATGTTACCTTTTACCTAGATAGTAAAATTAATAGGTTTTATCTGTCTAGATAAATGATGAGTAGTAGACGTCCTCCCATCGAGGCATACTATTCAAAATGTACTAGGCTGCTGGCGAATTCTATTATTATGTAGTGGTTGAGGGGCCCTACTTATAATTTTGAATTTAAAGTTTATTGCTCATTTGATGTATGAATGATTCTCAGGATTAAAATGTCTTCTTTCAATCCACTTGCCGTGATACTCAAAGAAAACAAATTGATCGGTCCTAATTACATTGATTGGAAAAGAAACCTGGATATAGTGTTAACTGCAGAAGGGTACAAGTATGTGCTCACTCAGGTCTGTCCCGCAGAGCCCGGTGAAGGGGCTTCAGATCAGGAGTCCCAAGCTTACCGTAAGTGGGTTAAGGCTGATGAGATGGCACGGTGTTACATATTGGCATCTATGTCAAATGTTCTGCAACATCAGCATCAATCTATGCCCTCTGCCTATGACATGATGTTCAACCTCAAAGAAATGTTTGGAGATCAGAGTCGTGCAGCTAGGCAGACTGCGATGAAAGAACTGATGAACACTAATATGGCTGAAGGAACTCCTGTCAGAGATCATGTTCTAAAGATGATTAGCCTTCTGAACGAACTGGAGATCCTTGGAGCGGAGATGGATGGGGAAACCCAAGTTGATATCATTCTCCAGTCCCTACCTGATTCCTTTAAGCAGTTCTGCCTAAATTACACTATGAACAAAATGAATTTTTCATTGGCAGAGCTACTTAAAGAACTTCAGGTAGCAGAGAGTTTCATAATGAAGCCTGCAGTTGCTATGGTTACTGAAAAAGGTTCTTCTTCAAAGTCTCATGCTAAGAAGAAGAAAAAGGTTCAGAAAAAGAAACAGCATCATGCCCCACAGCCCAATGGGGAAATAAAAAAGAAGGAAAAGTGCTTTGTCTGCAAGCAGCCAGGTCACTGGAAGCAGCAATGTCCAGTTTGGCTTGCCAGGAAACAGGCTAGAGGTATATCTCATTCACTTGTAGTTGAAACTTGTTTAGTGCTGTTATCTACTAGTGGCTGGTGTGTAGATACGGGAGCCACTAATCATGTTTGCAATTCTTTGCAGGGGTTCCAGCAGACCCGGCAGCTAAGTGATGGAGAGATTTACATATTTCTGGGAGATGGCACGAGAGTGTCAGTAGTTGCAGTGGAGATTTTAGCTTTTCTTTTAGTAGAAATAGGATTTTAATATTAAAAGACTGTTTATTTGTACCTTCAATTAGAAGGAATTTAATTTCAGTTTCTAAGTTGGTTGATGATGGATATTCAGTTTATTTTAATGACTCCGTTGTTATTAAGAAAAATAAACATTTTATCTGTTCTGGTACATTGGTGGATGGTCTTTATATTATTAATCCTGTTTCTCCTACTGTGCAACTAAATGAAGTGAATGACAATAATAGACCATGTAAGAGAAAACATCCTTCTGAAATGAATCAAACTTATCTTTGGCACTTGCGCCTAGGTCATATAAATCTAAGACGGATCTCTAGACTGGTTCAAGATGGACCATTAGGTTCATTGGAAGTAGAGGCACTACCGGTCTGTGAATCTTGCTTAGAAGGAAAAATGACCAAGCGGCCATTCTCGGCCAAAGGCAATAGAGCTAAGGAGATATTAGAATTGGTTCACTCTGATTTGTGTGGCCCAATGAACGTCCAAGCTAGAGGTGGCTTTGAGTACTTTGTCACTTTTATTGATGATTACTCAAGATATGGGTATATTTATCTGATGCGCCGTAAGTCTGAATGCTTTGAAAAATTTAAAATTTTTAAGGCAGAAACGGAGAACCGTCATGGTAAAAATATCAAGACACTACGATCCGATCGTGGTGGCGAGTACCTCTTAGGGGAGTTCACAGATTACTTATTAGATGCTGGGATTGAATCCCAGTTGTCTGCACCTAGAACACCACAGCAGAATGGTGTAGCTGAAAGAAGGAATAGGACTCTTATGGATATGGTTAGATCTATGATGAGTTATTCAGACTTACCTATTTCGTTTTGGGGATATGCATTAGAGACCACTGCATATATTCTTAACTTGGTACCATCTAAGTCAGTACCTAAGACACCCACAGAACTGTGGACTGGGCGCAAGCCTAGTCTAAGACATGTTCGGGTTTGGGGTTGTCCAGCACATGTACTAAAAAGTAAACCAGATAAGTTGGAATCAAGGACAGATGTATGCTTCTTTGTTGGATATCCTAAAGGAACAAAGGTGGTTTATTTTATTGTCCTAAGGATCAGAAGGTCATTGTTAGCACCAATGCCCGATTCTTGGAGGAGGACTATATTATAGACCACAAACCCAGAAGTAAAATTGCTCTAGAAGAGTTGAGAGGCGATAAAACTAGACAGGCTCCTTTAATACCAATAGTATAAGCAGAAACACCATAAGAAAGTAGGTTCCCAAACTTCCCAATAACTATTCGTAGTGGGAGAAGTATAGTAACACGAACTGACCCTGAACTGATACAAAAGGATACCATTGATGCACCAGTTTCAGAACCAGTGCAGGTTGATGGAGCACAAGGATCAGAGCCAGATCGTATTACTACTAGCACATACAATCAAGTTGTGCCTCGTCGTAGTGGGAGGGTTGTAAATACACCTAAACGGTATACGTTCCTTGGAGAGTCATATGACAGAATCTCTGATGAACTGGATACTGAACCCAGTAGCTACAATGAAGCATTACAGGATAAAGATGCAACTCTTTGGCAAAATGCTATGAAATCAGAGATAGAGTCTATGCACTTTAATCAGGTCTGGGATCTTGTAGAACCACCCGAGGAGTAAAACCCATCGGATGCAAGTGGATCTATAAGAAGAAGAGAGGAGCAGACGGGAAGGTGGAAACCTTCAAGGCTAGGCTAGTTGCAAAAGGTTTTACTCAGAAAGAAGGGATCGATTATGAGGAAACCTTTTCACCAGTAGCTATGCTTAAGTCTATCCGGATTCTCTTATCCATTGCAGCTCATTTCGATTACGAAGTTTGGCAAATGGATGTCAAGACAGCTTTCCTTAATGGAAATCTTGACGAATGCATTTACATGATGCAACCAGACGGTTTTATAGTAAAAGGCCAGGAGCACTTGGTGTGCAAGCTTAAGAGGTCCATTTATGGACTTAAACAGGCATCTAGATCTTGGAATACTCGTTTTGATCAAGCTATTAAATCTTATGGTTTTGATCAAAGTCCTGACGAGTCATGTGTGTACAAGAAGCGTGATGGAAAAACTTTGGTGTTTCTGGTGCTATATGTGGATGACATCTTACTTATTGGAAACGATATGGGAGTGTTATCTTCGGTCAAGGTATGGTTATCCGGACAATTTGATATGAAGGACTTGGGAGAAGCAAGTCACATCCTAGGGATCAAGCTTTTGCGAGATCGCAAGCAAAGGATGATATGCTTATCTCAAGCCACTTATATCGATAAAATTCTCACCCATTTTGGCATGCATAATTCCAAGAAAGGATTTCTTCCTTTCAGGCATGGAATTTTTCTATCTAAGGATCAGTGTCCTAAGACACCTGATGAGATAGAAAGTATGAAGGCAGTTCCTTATGCTTCTGCAGTAGGAAGCCTAATGTATGCTATGCTATGTACTAGACCTGATATCTGTTTTGCCGTAGGCATGGTTAGCAGATTTCAGTCTAACCCTGGGCGAGAACATTGGACTGCAGTAAAACATATAATTAAGTACCTGAAAAGGACTAAAGATTATATGTTAGTTTACCAAGCAGATAGTCTTGTGCCTATAGGATATACAGATTCGGACTTCCAATCAGATAATGAATCTAGGAAATCAACCTCGGGATATGTGTTTACTTTGGGTGGTGGAGCAATTAGCTGGAGGAGTGTGAAGCAGACTTGTGTTGCTGACTCTACCATGGAAGCTGAGTATGTGGCTGCATCTGAAGCTGCAAAAGAGGACTGTTTGGCTAAGAAACTTTCTTTTGGATCTTAGTGTGATACCTTCAGTGCAATTACCTATTACACTTATTGTGATAATAGTGGGGCAGTTGCTAATTCGAAGGAACCCAGGACCCATAAGAAATCTAAACACATTGAGCGTAAGTATCACCTGATACGTGACATCGTGCAAAGAGGTGACGTGCTGGTGACCAAGGTTACATCTGAGGACAACCTGGAAGATCCTTTTACAAAGAGTTTAACTTCAAAAGTTTTTGATAGACATGTAGAGGGCATGGGAGTTAGATGTGTACAAGCATTGCTTTGAGTCTAAGTGGGAGATTGATAGAGATATAGACTAAAAGATATGCTTTATGTCTTTACATTTTTAATGAGAATTCATTTTGAGCAATGTGTGCCATTTACTATATATATGTGCATGTGTCTAGTATTTCCAAAGAGTATTTGATCTAGTGTGTAGAGTACGGCTTACACACAGAAGACTAGATCATCGGTTCTTTTGGAATACAAGTTTATTGTTCACAGTTTTAGATGGAATTGGACACACCATCAGTAGAGCTGTAGCACAAATTTAAGTAGGTCTGTCTTGACTACGGGGAATGGTTTATTCTAACTATTTGTGCTAGTACACTTTGTGTGTATTGAACAGGACCCAGTTGAGTTGATTATTTTATACTGACTTTATAAAATAATTTAGAACTCATGAATATTATGATTACTTATGCTCTTAATCTGAATTCTATTTCTAGACACGTGTATGTAGTGTTTATTGCTTTGATTACACATAGAGTGAGATTCTATATGAGTCAATAAACTCAGTGGGTTGGGCAATAACATTATGTATATGGTGAATATTAATAGTTGAAGGAATCCACGTCCGATTAATTTGGACTGATGATATCCCCTTGAGAAAGCTTATAAGTTTTGATCGTATCAAATCTTGCAAGTGGATTTTGAATCCGATACGTCAAATAAGTTAAGTGGATAAGTCTCAAGGATAATAACAGCCAATTAAATTATATTATCAGTATTTAAATTTAATTGGTAGATATGTAATCTTAACGTGGGGAGATAATAAGTATTTAATATTAAGGCTCGAAAATATAAATTCGAATATGATTAGGAGTACAATTATAATTCTTTAGTGGAATGAATTATAATTTACGTAATTAAATCCTAACCCGGGATAGGATTAGGAGATTTAATTACGTGGGAAGTCCTTTTCATATTTGCCTATTAGGTCCCTGTTGTAGCCCTATAAATACCTCTCAATTGGTTGCTAGGGTTAACGCTTTTGAGAAAAAGAAAAGCAAGAAACCCTAGGTCGGCCGAGAGAGATCCCACCATCTTGTGAGAGAAGCAGGTATTTCGGGAATACGGCGGAAGGCCAAAAGGTTGAGGTCGAGCAATCAAATCAAGTGTTCCAGCGTTCAAGTCTGAAGGTATAATCTTATACTCATAGATTAGAACGGTAAAAGATTTTTGCATTACTCATATACGCTATAGCCATGATCTTGGGGGTATTCCGCGCTCCCCAACGATACTCCTTTTGAAACTATTCTCATGTTTGCACTGAATCATATTTTAATTTAATATTGGAGTTTTAAATTAAATAAATGTTGTTGTATTTACACTAGAACTACCATCCGATTGCTTATGTGGAAATGTTACTTATTTTTTTAAGTTTGGTAAGCAACTACTAGCTCAATTAAGCATTATTGGAACCACTGACTTGATAAAACAATTTATTTCTTGGTTTGCAACTTAAATAAACCACTATTAGGTTTTCAAGGTAATATGTTGAGATGGATTTCTGTTCACTTAGAATGTAATCAAGTTACATTAATATAATCAAGTTACATTTATATCGATTTCACTAGCTGATCTTTTTTTAAAATTAATTTATATGTGCTTTGTCTTTTGAATTATCATTAAAGGATCCTATGTGCAGTTTTAGCTACCAATATTATCATTATAGGGAGTGCAAATTCTCATGCATTACTAATGCTGGACCCTTTCGGGCTTGATTTGGCAATAGGACTTCTTATGAGCTGATTGATCTTGACCTTAAAGCAGGATTCCCTTTTGGCTTGATAAGGCTTGATTCAGGCTTAATCTGACTCGATATAGTTGATCCAACTCCATTTGAACTCGATCACCACCTGAACTAACTCGATCATCACCTGATTTGGCTCGATTCGAGAGTATGCTCCCTTTTGAGCTAGGAGTAGGACTCTATGAACTTTGGATTTCGAAATTAGGTTTAAATTTTGAATTTTAGATTTTAGAATTTAACTCTTTTATTCTTTATTTAGTTTTTTTTAAATTATATATCCAACTTTAGTAAGGCCAGTCCCAAGCTTAGATGAAGGAGGAGGGTTGCATTAGGTAGCTGACAGCTAGTATAAAACTCTGTCAGATCATTTAAAACATGAATCTACTAAATTACATTATGCAAAGGGCTAACGTCCCCGATCGACTTAGTCTTAAATAAAGTAGAGTGGAGAAAGTAGATTCATGTAGTCGACCCATGTAGTTGGAAAAAGGCTTAGTTGAGTTTGTTTGAGTTGAGTTTTTCATTTGTTGTATATCTGGGTCAATGGTGCAACCATAATATATGTTATCGTTCTGCAACTCCTTTGAAGGATCTGAAGATGAAGTTTATCCACTGAGATATGGTAAAACAGCTTTTAGATATCCCTTGGCTATCCCATTGATCATATCAAATGCAAAAAGGTAAATTATAGGATAACTTTTTTTTACTTTATTTAGAGGGATAACCAGCTATTCCTGCATTTTCTAGAGAATAAAATTGAGGGAATATCCCATGGTTAACCATGGATTATCCCTTTAGTTAACTTTATTCCCAGCTATCCCTTATAGTTATGGCTTTTGGGAATAGAGGGGATATCCTCTCTTATCCCCTATTTCAAATACTACCTTAGGTAATGTTTGATAGAAAAAATATTATCCATGGATAAGTGTACGGGATAGAGTTTGTCTCCTGGCTATCCCTAGGGATATCTCTTGGCTATCCCATTGATCATATCAAATGCAAAAAGGTAAATCCATAGGATAACTTTTTTTTACTCTTATTTGGAGGGATAACCGACTATTCCTATATTTTCTAGGAAATAAATTGAGGGGATATCCCATGGTTAACCCTGGTTAATCATGGATTATCCCTTTGATTAACTTATTCCCAGCTATCCCTTATAGTTATGGCTTTTGGGAATAAGAGGGGATATTCCCTATTTCAAACACTGCCTTAGTGTTCTATAAGGAGTTTGTTGGAACTTCATTGAAGGAATTGAATATGACACTGATGTTTGAGATCTGGTGGGATCATGCAAGTATGCCGGTCTATTTTAGAGCTTCATGCATATTTGTTTTTCTTCTAAGCTTAATTCTTTTAGAATATTTTTTACTTTTGAATCTTGCTTCTTTCCCCCAGTTTCAACTTATTTCTAATAATATTTTTATTATCATCATTTATCTAGTTGCAAGTTTGCTCGATGTTGGAGTTCTTTTTCATTGTTTAGCTAATTAATAAGTTCAATCTTTGAATCAGTACACTTGGCTTTGATTTCATTGTGATAAGCTTCTTATTTGTTTGGATTAAAACTTGGCTATTATCCCTTTGTATTTGTTCTTAATATTGTGTGATCAAAAGCTGATTTAAATTTGGCAAGAGAAAAAATTAAGTTCCTTTGGTTTTTGCTTGGTCAGATTTGACTTGACAACTGATGTTTTTTTGATACATATAGGCGATCATACTAATTTAAGATGAGTTAAACCTGATATATAATACAAAATTTGAGTGAAAACCACAGAGCACGGCTCATTCTTTTTTTTGGTATAGATAGATGATCACATCAATTTAAGATGAGTCAAGTCCGATATATCAAAATACAAAATTTGAAATACAAAATTTGAGTGAGACCAGAGGGCACGACTTATCCTGCTATTGGTATCATGATCCAGAGTGTCTGATGTTTGAACTTTACCACACTAGGATAATCATCACAGCTGCTAGCTTTTTTTGCCACATCAACAGTGAATACTAATTTTGGTCACCTCTGATCCTTTCTTTTCATGATTTTCTTGATATGTTATGTTGCTCGTTTGTCCTTTTATATTTTTTGATAGTTTTTCTTTTTCTCTCTTGCTAAGTTGCGTGTCCTTTAGGTAGTGTTTGATAGGAAAAATATTATCCATGGATAAGTGTACGGGATAAAGTTTATTCCTTGGCTATCCCTAGGGATCCCTTGGCTATCCCATTGATCATATCAAATGCAAAAAGGTAAATCCATAGGATAACCTTTTTTTACTCTTATTTCGAGGATAACCAACTATTCATGCATTCTCTAGGGAATAATTGAGGGGATATCCCATGGTTAACTTTATTCTCTTCTATCCCTTATAGTTATGGCTTTTGGAAATAAGAGGGGATATCCCTTGGATATCCTCTCTTATCCCCTATTTCAAACACTACCTTAAGTTCCAATAATTTTCAATCCTGATGTTGTTGACGTTATTTTTTTCAACTGGATCAATGACGTGTTTGTAGTTTGCGTTATCATATAATGTAAGCATGCCGATCTACTCTAGGACTTCATGCATTTTTGTTTTCTTCCAAGCTCAGTCTTTTTTGAAATATTTTTGCCATTGGATTTTGTTTTTTTCCTCAGTTTTTACTTATTTTTAATAATATTTTTTATCTTTATTTATTTAATTTCATGTTTTCATCCTAGTTCCATATTAGTGTTTTTTTTTATTGTTTAACTAATTAATTAATAAAACTTTGCTAAGGCTAGTCCTAAATTCGGGCAAAGAAAAAGAATTACGTTAGATATCTAACCGCCAATGTAAAACTTCATCAAATTCTTTAAAATAGCTTAGTCCTATATCGAGCAGAATAAAGAAAACAGATTCATATAGCCGATCTAATATAGTTGAGAAAAGGCTTAGTTGAATTGAGTTAAGATTTTATAATAATATTTTTATTAAAATAGAAATAAAAATATTATAGAAAGATTGGGTTAAAACTTAAAAGCAAGGAAAAGGAGGATTGTGGCTAAATAGAAAAGTAAGAGGAATGGTAGGCTAAGGGTTATTTAGAAATAGAGGTCTCAGTATAAATAATATTAGGAGAGAAAGATATAATAAGAGTTATCAAGATCATAGTTGTCTGAATCAGACCGAATTTATCGGTTGAATCGGACCTGAAGGCCAAATCGGCATGGTTTTAACATAAATTGGATGTATAAGATATCCGAATAAATCGATTAACCCATTTGGTTCACCCGTGAATCGATCAACTTAGCCTGAATCGAATGAGATCATGGATTTTAATATCATGTTAATCCTAATTTTTATTAAAAATTTAATTTTTATTAATATAATATAATTTTATATTAAAATAATTGATGATCCGACGATTGAACCCGAGCCCTTGATCGGGTTGATGTCCGAGCTAGGTCTGGCTACTATGGCCAAGATGAAAGGAATATAAAGATTTAATAAGAACAAAAATCTATAACTTATATTAAAAGATTTGAAAATTTCACGTAAATAGCTAATCCATATTGCACTTAACGTGTTGATTATTATTCTAAATGCAATTCAAGCTTTGGTTATAAAACATTATTTATTGGTGCGTGACCATACAACACATTAATTTAGGTGGGAGGAAACAATGTTCTCTACCCATCACTTGCAACTCCTTCATAAAAGGTCAAAATAACTAAACAGCCACAGAGAAATCCTCATTAAGCTATCTTCAACGTTTTCGCTGGAGCTCGTACTTATAATTAAAGAATTTTTTTAGAGAATGGCAGGGCGATTTCCGTCGGATTTAAAAAACATCAAATCAAGTCGGCTAACGCCGCCGACTTATATATAATTGTAATTGGGAAATGTTTTAGGGACCCCTTGAGAATCTTCCCCATCCGAATCCGATGCCGTCCTCGCCGTAACAAACCTGCCGTTAGAGTACTTTCTACGTAATATGTGATTTGCTCGGGGAGCAAGAGATTATCTTGCCTCGACTTCCATGCCATTCTTTCGCGGATCGGGCTGGTCGGGCTCTCCCCTGCCCTCCCCTCCCCTCTCCAAGGTCTTCTGCTTCTCTTCGAATCCACGGCGACCAGCACTCTCCCGAGATCTGGTGCCGTCTGCGGTGGCTGTCGTCGAGCTTTCAGTCTCGGAGCCTGGACTCAGCAGTGCTTCCCCATCCGCGGCTCAAATGGCGGTGGAATTGGAAACCCTAGCATAAGGTTGGGATCTTCGACCGGAGGTCTGGAAGCCCATACCCTTTTTACTGTTCTGCTTTCTTTGTGAATCAAATATCATTTTTTTTATGACGACACTCTAAACTCAAATTTGTGGAGTAGATATTAGTCCTTTATTCTTTGACCAAAAAAAAAATTGTAACTTTCGTTGGTGGTGTTCACATGTATAATCTAGTTGTCTTCAAGGAAGTGTAGCGTTTTTAATTTTATAGTTATTGATGAGGAGTAAAATCGTTATTATATTATTGAACCCTCATATTGGCGATGGAATTACGCTCAATCCAAATGCCTTACTTGCCGGATGGCTAGCTGGCGCGATATTCTAGCAACAAGTATCTCGTCATAATGAAGAATGAAGAAAGAGAACAAAAGAGAAAAAGGGACACGTTATGTGCTTGGTTCTCCCAAGGGCCACCTCAATAATATCCGGCAGTCAAGTCAATAGGCTGGAGTATTTAATGATGCAGAAATGGTCATAATGACTTGACTAGCATTTAATTGAATACAAAGAAAAAATATTTATTTATTTTTCCGTTCTGATGGCTCGACTTGGATTTGGTCTCAGCTAGACAGCTATTATGATATATATGCGTACATATGTTAGTTTGGAGGATTAAAAAATTGCTGCTAAATAGAACATAGAAGACTTTTACGCCAATTTGGCTTGTGAACAAGGAAAATTCTGCATTCTTAAGTTTGTTCTACTTTACACTTTTTTTTTTTTGGGAGAATCTTCGTTTGGTTGGAAAGCTGGAATAAAATGGAATAGTTGCATGAATAAAAAAATGAATGAAGGCTCACTTTTTGGGGGAGATCGGAGGATCAGCGCCTCTCTAATAAACGAAATATGGTTACTTGGCCTCTCCCTGGTGAAAAATATTATTCAAGTTATAGTGACATAAAATTATGCGGATTAAATAAGAATAGTTTTTGGTGTTGGCTGAACAAACCCCCCTTTTGGTGCTTATTGGGTTCTATTCACAAACAAAAGGTGGATGAAGAACAGTATTGATGAGATGGTTTGAATGGGTAGTTGCAGGTCAAAGATGTCCTAGGCAAAAGGATCATGGTACCTCTCTGAGGAATAGTGGGTGGAACATCTTAAAAAATTATGTGTTATGGGCTATATGATACTAGTTTCTCATTGGAAAAGAGGGAAAAAGACAAGGGCACACTAATCCACTTTCTAGATCTTGGCTAATAATCATAAACAAGAGTTGTCCCTTATGCTTTCTTAATAATAGGTCAACAATGCCTCATTGTAATGCAGCAGATTAACATATACTTGTCCAAAGGTGATGGTTTGATGATTGCCAGTTTGCCACCTTTCTCTTCAGCTAGTCTAACTTTCCATTCTTATGTCCTTGGACTGGGTGAACTGTGCTGGTTAACCTATGTAGCTTAGATTTTATAGAAGTCAGACCAGTTCATGCTGCCAGTGAGTTTGTTCTGAACTTGTTATTGGGTCTATTGTTAGTCTTATCAGGGATGCTAGATTTTTTGTGGCATAGTTTGTGGTTATGGGACCCAAAGAACAGAAGGAGAATAGGAATCAAAATAAAAATTTACTCAAAGATGCATATCAAGTATTACTGCTTGTTGCTTCTTTTTCGTTTGGCGGTAATAAAGGTGAGACGGCATGGATGCTTGTCACTGAATACAAGGATAGCATTTTGGCATATCCCTTACGGTAAGAAATTTAATTGGGAATGCTATTCTTGAAATAAATACTGGAAAGATAATCATGATAATTCGGATAAAATTACTCATCCCTAACCCAGCTAATGTTAGTTAATTGGTGATTATTGTAAAATACTTTTAGAATTGATTGAAATAATCACTTGTTGGATGGTGTTGAAGAGTCCGACTATATAGGTAGCAATTGGCACCATCCTCAAGTCAACAGTGTTAGCAAATTATCAGATACTCTAAGCATGCCATTCTTTCATGGCACATGGACTAGCTTTGTCTTGACGTGTATATGATTCACTAGGCCCTTATTGCACTAGCTGATTCATTGTTTAAACCAGTGGATACTAGCTTCAGTTGCTCATCTATAATTGTCGTGTAGGCATGCAGATTGAGTCACATTCTATGTAAATATCAGTACTTATCACATATTTGGCACAAGATTACCATTTACAAGGAAGTGAATAAGGTCTAATGGACACTTGATATGGAAGCTGGCTACTGCAGCCTTGGTAGGCTGGTTGATGCTTCGTAAGATGGAACTGACTTGGCCCTTTTGGGTTGGAATGAACGAAAAATACAAGGCCAGGTGTTTTGTGGCTCCGTACATTAGATCAGATGGCTGACAATGTGTTGAACTACTTTTATGTCAAATGATAATCAAATCTACTAGACCTTTGTTTATTTTGTTAGACCTGGGAGCAATATGAGGCGTCATCTGTCAAATGGCAATCAATTCTTTTTTTTTTTTTTTGTCAATAATAGTCTTTTTCACGAGCAAGACTTGGAAAAGGTTTGACATGACTTAGTTTAACCAGTGGGCAGGTTTAATGACTTCCTGAAACCTCTTTATAGAGCAAGTTTGACTGGTTGTTTTAGCATGAAGCAAGGGTAGCTATCGTCTTTAGCATCTCACTATTTCTTTGAACCAGATTAGCTTAGAATCAGATAATAATAGTGAATTTTCTGTGCATAATTTCCATACTTCAAATCTTTATTTGAGCTAGTAGCTGGAAAATACCTCAAATATGACGAAGAAAATGCGGTTATTTTCCTTATAAATTGGATATAATGTATTATATGTGCATGTTGGCAGATCCTTGCCTAGTAATTATTCCAGATGCTTAAAATGGCATTGTTTGGAGCTTTGATAGGAGACTAGTTACTTGTTGGCAGATTCTTGCCTAGTTAGGATTAATTTGGAAACGGCTTTGTTGGAGAGGTTCTGGGAGCTGGATCCCACATGAGGAAAAGTCTAGTGTGTCCAACCTGTTAAGAATGTCTTTCCTCTTTGGATGGCTCAAAGTGAGATCTAAGGAGATACCTTTGGGACATTTAGAGTGTAACATGAGAAATTGGATTGTTTTGAGTTGAAAACAAAGTGGTTTGTAGCATATCTATACTAGGGGACAATGGAGACTAGAAATTTGATCTTGCCTTCTTGTTTGAGCTGTAGAGGGTCACTACCCTAAGGAGAAAGACAGACTTCAAATCACATGGATTGGGCACTTTGTCTATAAAGCAACTATATTCTTTCCTTGGTAATGAGGCTTCATGCATTTATACCTAAATGTTGGTTTGCAAGTCACCGTCTCATAGAAAACTTGGTATTCACTTATCTTGTTGCCATGATGTGTTAGAGAAAACTGTACGGGGAATCTGGATTTGAGGCGTGAATGAACATTTTCCTTTTAGTGTTTATTTGCTCCCACTAAAGATTGCAAATGGGAATCCGCAAAAACACTTTAGGATACAACAAATCCAAGATTATTGTTTGCAAGCAATAATCTTTTGTTGAGAACATCCTTATCTTTATAGAGAATTTAAAACGGTCGGAATGTGAATGGTTGTATCCAAGAGATACATCTTTTGGGCGTAACCGAATTTTATTTCAAAAAACAAAATAAAAAAGGAACCGCAGAAATTAAATTCGGTTGATTGACTTTCATGCCCAAGATGCCCAAGTGCCCAAGTGCCCATCTTTGACTTTAAATATATATTATAGGCCCAAGTTATTTAGGCCAACTCATCCACAAGAGAAAGAGTCCACCAATATATATAAATAAGTATCCAATTCTCTAGTTATTCCATGTGGGACTAATCCCATTCACATCCTTCACACAAACTACACTTACAATCCCCCACTTAGTTTGTGTGAACTCGGAATAGTCATAGACATAGCTAAACGCATACTTAAAGGTAACTTTTGTTTTAAACCTTTAGTTAGTGTAAGTAATTCAAGACATTAGCAAAATCACAAGTGGCCCAAGTTTAAACTGTGATTCTTTCCGCTAAATCGGAATTGCCACACACGCATTGCTACATATGACTTTTTAAAGTAGTTCTCATAATAATCGCACTATTAAGGCCATGTGCTACATCCTGATTTCATGAACATTTACAAAGATTTATTTACTTTGCTAGAAGCGGCACCACTCCTCATGCTCATATAGGTGAAATAATTTCATTAAGAGTTTTTGTATTACACTCACCCTCTTATAATCATGGTACTAACTTGCTAACTAGCAAGACCTAGCACTCAAACTTTTATCATTAACTTGTTATTACCCATTAAACTTCTAACTTAGTGTTAATACTAATATAGAAGTTGGGTTCCCACTAAGGATAAGTTTAGTTGAAGGATTGTAAACCCATTTCAGCAGTAGTACTCCTTACTAAGTCTCTTGCGAGAGCTTTAGTAAACGGATCTGCTAGATTTTTACAAGACCTCACATAGGTAATAGTTATTATACCATTAGTGATTAATTGTCTTACATATTCATGCCTTATGCCTTGACTTATATGCCTTGACTTTCCATTATATATCTTACTGAGCGCTCTTGACATAGTAGCTTGACTATCACAATGCAGGAAATAGATGGCATCGGTTGTGGCCACAACTCTATATCTAGTAACAAATTTCTCAGCCATTCAGCTTCCTTGCCTGCTGCTGCTAAGGCAATAAGCTTGACTCCATGGTCGAATGCATTATACATGTTTGCTTTTGGAAGCCCAAGTGCCCATCTTTGACTTTAAATATATTATAGGCCCAAGTTATTTAGGCCCAACTCATCCACAAGAGAAAGAGTCCACATATATATAAATAAGTATCCAATTCTCTAGTTATTCATGTGGGACTAATCCATTCACATCCTTCACACAAACTACACTTACATGATGATATACCTTTTAAAAGGTGAAAGGAGTAGATATAATAGCATATTCTGCATAAGAAATAATGTTATCATTCAACACTCAGTTCACTTACTGTTTTGATGAACATCTATGGTAGCTACTGGTCTAATACCCCTGCGCTGTGCCTCATCGCCTCATTTCCTTAACAGAGAGGAGTATGTGGGAACAACTGAAGGATCCAGGATCCAGAGGAAAGTAGAGATTGCTTCTGTAAACAATATGAAGGGTGCTTTTAGAAGATCTTGATGGGTACATATTTGAGGAAAAAGTTAGAGAGAAGTGCAGATGATTGAGAAAATTTGTTTTGTGATGGAAAAAATATAGCAGCAACAAAGCGTTGATGCCAAACTAGTTGGGATAGGCTCTTGTGAGTAGATAAATGGGAAGTGATTTTCTATGGCATATATGAATTTGTTACAGGAGCCTGTTATTTACTAAAGCAAGCTATGATTTAGCCAAAAGTTATTTATATCATGTGAAAATTCAGAAATTTTAGCGCATTAACATGAAATTTTCTGCTATGAGTCTCATTTTTTTAAGTTCACTATCTTTTCCTCCCTCATCTTGTGTCTTCTATTCTTAACTTTTTCATTTTAAACAACCAAATAGCTATTCCTAGAAAAATCACAAACTTTGATGTCATTTTTCTTCTGAATTGGAAACAAAAAGAGCCATAGTTTTGGAAGGTAAAAACCTAGAGTACACAGTCATATTTCTTAATTTCTAGCAGGATCCCTGTTCTAGCCAAGGCAACTTGGAATCTCTATGTTTCTATTCATTCGCAATCCCGTTGGGAGCCTTTATTTTTTGTTTAATCTTATACGCAATTTTTATTATGGCTACACCATCATCTTTTAAAACAACTGAGAACGAGAACACAAACTTGTGCTAATAATTATTGGCATCAAGCAGCTTGGTTGGAAAATGTTTCAAGATACCTGTTTCCTACGTACGACTTCATAATTATTGATTTTGTATCTCTATAATCCATCTACTCCTGTTTGCTAACAAGTCTTTTAATATTTGAGTTGAGTCAATCCTTTATTCTTACATGACAAGGGTATTGGCCATTTATTTATAATTCAAGACTTCTAGATCAAAATATATGGATATTGTCGGCTTCTAATATCTTCTGATCCGGACTGGATTTATTTCAAAATATGGCAATCTTTACAGAGACATCCGTTATAAATGTATGAACTACGTACGGTATGAAGCTGCTTCCATTCCAAAAACGGATGTGACTGGGTTCGTGGATCCCACACGCGACCGGTGAAACGTGACGTCCTTCACCAGCCACCAGGCTGTAGTCTCGGCGTCCAGCTCAATGATAGCTCTTAAATATCCCATGAACCTTCTAAATTACGTTGCAAGTTGCTTGGAATCTTTTCTTCAGGCAACGGAGAGGGACTCCATTCAGCCAACCCACTCTATTATTTTCTTTCGTTTTCGAACACAAAGCTACAAGGTTTAGAAGGACAAAATTATCAGATTCTCTAGTGGTTGCATTGTGCTTTCGGACTGGCGATTGCCTGCCAACCAACATCTAATGGCTGTTCCCACCTCTCCACCCCTTGTATTCAATCCACTCTGTCGGCCAAAGTAAATATATGGCGTTTTTAACGAGGAAAATTTCTATTTGCACCGTTTAAATTACTCGTTACACCCCTTCATATTAAAAAAAAAAAAAAAAAATAAACTACTCTTTTTTTTTCTCTCTCCACATCCCTCGGCCCTCTTTTCTTAAACATTTCTCTTTGGCACGCCTTCTTTTCCCTTCCTAGCATCGCCCTCCTTCTTTTCATCTTCTTTCCCTTTCTAAGCACCCTTTCTTCACTCCTCGGCACCTGCTTTCTTATGGCGCTCCCAGTTTCTCGGCGCTGGCCTCCAGCGCATTCCTTTCTTTCGACACCGTTCGGCCAAACAAGACCGAACGAGGGCCTCTATTCGTCCTGTTTGATCGAACGGAAGCCATGTTCAGCCTTCCTCTCTTTCGACACCATCAAACATGGTCGAACGAAGGGCCATGTTCAATCATGGCCCTTCGTTCGGCTAAATAGGACCGAACAAAGGCCCTTCGTTCGTTTTGTTTGATCGAACGGTGCCAAAAGGAAAGGAGGCGCTGGGGCCAAAGAGGGCTGGTGATGGAGAGATGGAGGGGCGCCGGAAGAGAGCAGGTGTCGAGGAGTGGGAAAGAGTGCTAGGGAAGGGAAGGATATGGGAGGAAGGGGGCGGTGCTGAGAAGAAGGAAGAGGATGTGCCGAGAGAAGACGAGTCCGAAGGAAAAGGATGGTGCCGAAGAGGAGATGGAGAGGAGACTTGCATGTGGAAGGGGTATTGCTGGGGAGGAGAAGCGAAGGGTGTGGAGAGAAAAGGAGAGAGAGAGAGAGGATAGTTTAGAAATTTTTTTGTTTTTAAATAAGAAGGGAGGGTGTTGAGAGCAATTTTAGCTGTGCAAATAGAAATTTTCTTTGACGTGAAGCGGGTCTTTTTTTTTTACCTTTTATTTTTTATATTCACTTTAAAATAATTGAAAAATAAGAAAAATGTCTTGAGATTAGATAGAGCATCTCGATCAAAGATATACTTTTAAAAAAAAAAAACATATGCGAAAAATGAGAATGCATGGGCATCACTCTATGGCAGTGGGAACTGGGGGATTAATGGTCATGATTTTTTTTTTTTTTTTTTTTTTTTTTTATTATAAACCGATGTCATCAGCAAGTGGTGGTTTGTCATATCGCTCTTGTTGGCTGGAACTCTCTGAGAGGAGACAACCGAGCCGCTCTTCCATTGGGACCAATTATATTTTTCTTTTAAGCCTTCGTTTTGGCCACGTTTAACTGAGGAAGGGAGGAAAAAGTATACGAAAGTTCACAAAATTGTCCGAAGGTTCACACTTTTTTTATCTTTCATAAAAATAAATAAATGCGATGAGAATGAAAAAGGTGGGATTTATTTTTTTGATATTTTCTTTTTCATTTTTTTTCAAAAAAAATGCCAAACGAGCATCAACCGTATATCACATGCCATATCTAAATAGTGTCTTATGTCAAGTCGTCTGCTATTTTTTTTTATATAGTAAACCAGAATGACTTCTGGTAATTTGTCAGCGTTATGACCTGTTAAATTCTGAAACGGGGGGTTCATCAGACCCCCTATTGGACGGCAGGGATTTGTCTCTTGTTCGGGAGACCTACGGGTCAAACGGCTGGAGACGAACGTTGGGACTGCGCGCGAAGCCATATCACGCTACCGTCGAGCAAAGTAAGACCTTGCGAAAATTGATGGCGGTTTAAACTGTCACCGGAACGGTATAACCGGTCGAGGAACAATTTTTAACACCCAACTACACGCCCTCTCCCATCACGCGGGGCCCATTTTATTTTCCTTTACTTCTTATTCCAACCTCCAGGGCGGATGGAGAGGAGGAAAAGAGCTAAGCCGACGGTGGGTGGTGGAAGCCAATAATAAAATCCCGCAGTTACGATCACCACCGAGATCCGCTCCTCTGCTTCCGCCTCCTCCAACTCTTTCTCGTCCTTCGCAAGGGAAGGGAGACAGGGTTAGCGCTAGCAGTTAGGTTTTTTTTGGGGGGCGGAGGAGGGGAGGAATGGGAACGTTCCAGAGCTGGCGGCAGGCCTACGGAGCGCTCAAGGACACCACCAAGGTCGGCCTCGCCAAGGTCAATAGCGAATTCAAGGTCCGTAACAATCCATCTTCCCTTGGCCGCGATCCCCATTCTTGCTCGTTTACGAACTTATTCTCAAATCTTTCGAGTTACATCGTCTGATCTCCTTTTGAACTCGTGACTGGTGAAAAGGACATCGACATCGCCGTCGTCAAGGCCACGAACCACGGGGAGTGCCCGCCGAAGGAGCGGCATGTTAGAAGTGAGTAACTTGCTTGTGGATCTAGGCAATTGGATGGGAATTCGTCCTGTCCTGGTTGAATTCCAATGAGGTTCACGGATCTGAATTTAGAGAACAGATCAATCGTCCTGTTATGGTTGAAATCCAATGCTGTTCACAGATCCGTGCAGTAATCTCGTTAATATTTACGAACTGGAATCGTAAGGAGATATTTTGTTATTTTGAATTTAGAGAACACATCAAGTTTTTGTTTTTATGATTGATAAGTAGCTCTTTCTCTCTCTTTTTTCATTCGCTGATTTCATTTCTTTATTTGGTCTTGGCATGCTTTGATTCAGAAATATTTATTGCTACGGCTGTAAATAGGCCACGAACTGATGTGGCTTATTGCGTGCATATCCTCGCTAGGAGATTGGCCAAGACCCGTAACTGGGTGGTATGTTCTCTTTTGATTCCGTTATTCAAAACTGAACTGGGCTTTATCACTTATTTGAATCAGGGTTATGGGTCCCTCGATTTATATTATTGCTCTTTCAGCCATGTTTCACGTTATATTATTAAATATTAGCTTGTGGACAAAGGCCATTATACTAATATGTGTATGTGTGCATCATCTGTATGATTGCTCTGTTATGTTTCTTAAACAGTGGCAAGTCGTACTTCATTTATGATTTGCCTACGGCATTGCGTAATCACGTACAGATGCAAGAGTCGGTTTCCAATGTACATTGGGGAGTCAGGTTCATTGGGATAAGATGAGAATTCGAATCCTTGCCTACATAACATGTAATAATTATCTTATTTATGCCATCAATTTTTTTTTTTGAAGGAAGACTTATGCTGTCATGTCAACAAACAGTATCATGCTTGACTGTTAAGTTGGAATCATAGAGGAGAACCTTGGAGGTTATGTAGATATAGATTCTTACAATAAAACTAGGCTATATGACATGCTATTTTATCTGGATTGGATGTTGTAATGTAGCTGTAATCACAATTCATTGCCAAGATACACCCCAAAGCAGTCATTTGGTTTTCACTTATTATTTGTTCTATTCATACAAAAGAATGAAGAAATTGACTAAATATATTCAATAGAACCATTACAAGTAGGATCAAAACAGAAAGGTATTCTGGGTCTGTTTTGTGATCACTGGATTCCTTTGGAACTTGAAGGAAAATATTATCCAAGACCTGCAAGTAGATCTCTTACGGTGCTTCCACTAGCATTCTTACTGATTCAAGTCAAATGTGGTTAGTGACCATAAAGTAGACTTAAATGTTATGTCACAACTTACGTTGAAACATTAATATTGATTCTTTAGTCATCATGCAACTGCTTTATGGTTCTTCATTCATTGTATATGGGAAAAATGCCCACAGTGTCCAACAATTTTATCTGCCCTGAAGTTCTTAAATTGAATTATTGATAGTTAACTAAATTAAGAAGGCATTATGCGGCATGATAGACTTCATATCTTAGATAAATAACTTTATGCTAATTATGTTTTGCAGGTTGCCTTGAAAACATTAATAGTTATCCATAGGGCATTGAGAGAGGGTGATCCTACATTCAGAGAGGAGCTATTAACTATTCCCGAAGAGGAAATGTTCTGCGGATATCTAATTTCAAGGATGATTCCAGTTCTCTTGGTAAGTTTTTCCTATTCAATATTTTGCACCTAAAATAATTCATGATTATATGATTAAGTTGAGTGGAAAAATATGGAGTATTCATGTTGTATTTTTTTTTTTTTTTTGGTTTGCTGTTTTGCACCTAGAGTTATCATGGGTGCAGTATGATTGGGTCTAGAGGAAAAGATTTTGAATGTTTGTGTTTCTCAGTTGTTCTTTTTTTTTTCTTTCTAGCTTGGAATTACTCGGCATGGGTTCGAACATATGCACTATTCTTGGAGGAGCGGCTAGAGTGTTTTAGGATCTTAAAGTATGATATTGAAGATGAAAATTTGAGGAAATCTTCAGATGGGGCTGTGAAGGTAGGGTCTTCATTTTCCAAAAAATTCAGTGTGATGAATGGAACTCCAAATTGGTATATTGGCTTCCTTTTCTTATCTATTATCTTTGTACAACTTTCAGGGGCAAAGTAGAACAAGGAATCTAGGTTGTCAGGAAATTTTAGATCAGTTGCCTGCTTTACAAATTTGCTCCACCGCCTAGTTGGCTGCCAGGTAATGATTTATATAATGATAAATTTGCATTCTCTAGGGCTTCAACCAAAGAAGCAAAAACGGAGGATTTTACATTTTGTTAGCAAGTATGCTTCACATGCTTGCTTTCTTAGTTTTTGTAACAAAATACTTGACTTACCTTGTTTTGCTCATTGTAGCCTGAAGGAGCAGCATTTGGCAACTATCTTATACAATATGCATTAGCTTTGGTATGTTTCAATTGTGTTTATATTAATTTATAGTGGTAATTATGTTGGTTGAGCATTGGAATCTGCTTGATTTTGCTTCCCCTTAATTAAAAATCCTTGCAAGACAAATCTCTTTGATATGCTTGTGAACATTGTTTGGTCTTCACTAGTTATAATGTAAATGTGGATGCACATGACTGCCAATGATAGGGCTGCAAATGGGTTTGATCGGGTCATGCTTGACCACAGTCCAACTTGATTTTATATTTAGATCTTGACTCAACTCATTTGCTGATTGGGTTGGGCTAAGTCAGGTCTATGGAAGGAATTTTAGACTCTAATGAGTCATTCGAGTCTGCTTCAAATTAGTGCATTTGAGTTAAGTATTCAACCATTGTTTTATTATTAAAGTCTAGTCATTGATATTTAAATATAGATCTGTTAAAAATTTTAAATGAGGTAAAAAGAATCAACTTAATTTTTTATTCAAAAACTCTTAATTCTATTCAATAAATGACTATTCTTAAATTTATAAATTATGATATTCAAAATATTTATTGATATACCTAAAGACATTATAAATAAAAATCCTCAAAATAAATAATAAGATATAAATATAATTAGAGAAAAAATATGATAGGAGATATAGTTATTAAGATGAAAAAGAGAATGAATTTATCAAAATAATTAAAGTAAAAGAAATAATATTTATATAATTAAGGTTTATAAATTAGGATAAATTGAATTTGGATCGGGTTGGATTGGATCAAAAAACATATGACCTGAACTGAACCCAAATTTAGATTGGATTCAATTTTCAAAACTGGCCCAACCTATAGGTCTCTAATTACGAGTCAGGTCAGGTCTAATCGTATCAAGATTGGGTTGGGTCAGCGGTTGATCCAACCCATTTGTAGCCTTAGCCAACGATTTTATATTTGGGATAATTTAAACAAAATTTAAGTTCTAGGAACTTGAAATAATTAACTCATAATTAACTTTTTTCTATGCACTAGCATATATCCATGCATATTGTGCATGTAATAATATAAAAATAAATTTAAGTTATTAAATACAGATTAATAGAGAACCTATATGTTGAAATTATATAGTGATATATAATTTAGAAAAATTTATAATAATGTCCTCAAATATTATATATCTATAAATAAAAAGAAATGAAATTTGTAAGAGAAAAGGTAAAAGCATTGATAGTATGAAATAACTAAGTAGAAAACATAAAAATACAATTTAGATATAGAACAAGAAGGAATTATAATGAAAATGAAATGTTTAAATTACGAAGTAGGAATAGAACCAAATTTAATTAATATATAAATATATTATTTAATTGTCAAACAATAAGATACAATATATGAATTCATGAAAGAAATACTATTCAAATATAGATATTTGGTAATAATACTTTTTGTAAAATAAAAAAATTAACTAATAAAGCAAGAATTTCTTTTCCATATTTATCCACTCAATCGATTTTCATTTAGTGAACTCTCACACTCTAACTAATTAGCATTCCACCAAGGGTCATATTTGACAGACCCTAAAACCCTTCTTCATTCATTGACTATATCTCTCCTTTGCCTCTTGGTTCAAAAGTTTCTCTCTTCCCTCCTGAAAGTTTCAGAGTCTAGAATGCTAAGATATCTTTTTCTGAAGTTTTTGGAATCCCTTCATTTATAGAAATCTACCATACTTCTGGTCTTTCAAGATAGAATTTTTTTAAAGTTTTGGTAATATTTTAAATCTTGAATAGTGTAATCTGATTAGGGTTACTTCTACAATTTAAAAGTTGGAAACTTAAGCCACTTTTATATAGTTTAAGGATTTTAGGATTTACCTCAAGCTTGCATGTTATGGTTGTTATTGTTTGCCAAATTTCTGTCCTTCTGTTCGAAATCTTGAGCTTCTAAAACCATTTGGCTATCATCTCAGCTGTCCTTTAAATAAAATTCAATGAGCTGGGAGCAAACAAAGAATGCAAAATAAGGCTAGATTTTGAACATGCTATTGCAGATTGACTGTATTATTTAGCTGGTTCTAGAATTTTCTTTGCGGCTATTTCAGGGATTGCAATTTCAATCATTAGAGGAACTAGTTTCATTTATAACAAGATTGGAAAAATAATCTTTGATGTATCATGGACTGAAAGTTTATCTTTGTACCTTTCTTCCTAGGTTGCAACCCCTCCATGCTTAACATAATCACTCTGACATGAATTTACAATAAAAAATGGACTTCTGCCTGTCATTACATTTTTCATTAGAATTGTGCTGGATATAGACTTTCTCCATTATTATTAACCAACTCCCACACCACCTGTCCACTGCCCCATGTTTTTCTGTTATTCGTTCATTTTTCTATTCTTTCTTTTGGCTTGCATGAGTGGGATAAATCATAGAACATGGTTTGTGTTTGGCAAAAACCTAATTATAACTCATGGGATAACACAACACACCAACTGACCATTATCTATTAGTTGTTGTTTGACTGCATCATCCACTTATTTGATGTTTAAGACTATTATTTGGTGTTTTCTCATGCCCTCTTCTAATATTGCTGAGTTGGTCTCTCATTGTTTGAGGTGCAGTGATATTGGCTACTACCATTTCCCCCACATGTAATAATAGAAAAGAGGCTAGCGCATATCTGATAATCAAAAGCCCACACACCTTATATTTTAAAGGATGTGCCTATCCTGCCTCTCTTCTAGTAGTTATTTGCCTCAGAATTCAAAATTTTAGTGCAGAAATTTATTAGTATTGGCAACCTTGATTTCTGTTAATCAGGCTATGGTCATATCTCATTTTGGCTCTTTGCTTTTTACCCATTAAGTAATGGGAAGGTCATGCATTTTGTGTTTTCGTATAAACTACTTCTTGCTGAAGGAAAGGGGGAAAAAAGCTTCTAAGGAGCTTCCCAAGCTGATAGCATGGATCAAAAATAGTAGGAATGGGATAGCACTATCGATATCATAACATTTTGATGCAAAGACACCAATACAGGTTCTAGATGCTGAAACTATCTATGCTAATATGTACCAGCCATGTTGGCCCATACGGCCACATATTGGTGGCAATATAGCAATCATATCAATCGATTCTGATGGTTTTTCTTTTCTTTGCTTTCTTGCTTCTTTTTTTTTTGATATTTTCAGTTTCAGCACACACCATTGGTTTCATTCTGTAGATAGCATGCCTTTCTGATGAAAATAGTACAGGTTTTGGTACTGGTATTCAAAACCTTTCTTATTAGGATAGCTTCCAGCAGGGAAGTCTCCTCCATGTGTGTGTTAAAGACATTCCTATTATTTGTATCTAATTAAATTTGAAATTGAGAAGGGGTTCAATGGCATATAATGAAGCCGTTCCTTTTTAGATGCCACTGTTAACCTCGCTCTTTCTTTGTGTTGATTGTACAGGTTTTGAAAGAGAGCTTCAAAATCTATTGTGCAATCAATGATGGGATTATCAATCTTGTGGACTTGGTACCATTGTTATGTCTTGCCAGTCTTTTGGAATAAAGATTTATGTTTGTTTTTCATTCAACTTATAACACCTTACTGCAGTTCTTTGAGATGTCAAGACATGATGCCATCAAAGCACTCGACATCTATAAAATAGCTGGCCATCAGGTATTGTAACATTTTTATCCTTTGATGTCTTTTATCATTTTTGTGGCACAGAAATTTATTCTTATCAGAAGTTTTTTTGGACAAATTTTCTTGCAGTATTCCTAGTTTAATTTAATTGATATCTGAACTTGCTGTCTCACAGGCTGAAAATCTTGCTAGTTTCTATGATTTTTGCAAAGGTTTGGAGCTCGCCAGGAACTTTCAGTTTCCAATTTTGAGAGAGGTTTTATCTTCTTTGTTTTTTGAATTTAGGATGATATTTATAGAGTCTATAGACATTTTCAGTACGTACCTTAGATCAAACCTACTTATGTGATTTCTTTTCTTTTCTTTATTGGCCTAATCTTTATGGCCATTCTCTTATTCAGCCACCGCCATCATTTCTTGCAACAATGGAAGAATACATTAGAGAAGCTCCTCGTGTTGGTTCTGTTTCAAATAATACTCTGGTGAGTGTATTGTACATTTTTTCTTGGTTATATTTATTTTAGATTTTGAGAAATGAAAGTCTTCGCTTCATGTCATGACCCATGGTGATGGTAGACAGTAAGAATATGTCTTAAGTTGCTTCAGTGACTTCTTTTTGAGCTCTTCACATAAATCTTGGTTTAGATCTTACAGTCAAAATCTTTGCTCAATAAGTTTTGTTCCAGCTAAGCATATTCTGGTTTTGTTTGCTTATTGAATTAAAAGGGAAATCTGATCTGTGTATGTGGTGGTTGTACTGTTACCAGGATCAGGATTGGGTCGTAGATCATAGAGGCAGTTAGATTGTTTTGCATCATGGATTGGATTTTAGGTTGCAAGATGTTTTCCATTTTCTTTCAAAAATGCAAAAAGATATTGGAGGATGTGAAACCAATAAATTTGAGTCAATTCTAATGTAGATGGATGGAAATAGAAAATCACATCTGTCAGAAGTGTAGTTTCCACTATCATAAGCCCATATATTTAGTGTTTGATGAAACAGACAAGATATTTATTTGAGTAGTGCTCCAAATATAGCAAACCAATTAACCTTTTAATTTTTTTATAGAAAAAAGAATCAGAGTTTAAGAAATGGTCGTGAAAATACAAAGGTTTGCCTCTTGCTTTTAGCTCTGCAATCTCCAAAATTTCTTTTTGTTTAATTTTTAAACACCAAATACCCTAACTGGCTAGCTAATTTATGAGCTTGAGATTTGCTGGTAATAAATAAGTAATTCTAAAAGCCATGTAATCAGCTTAATCATAGATATTGGACTGCCTTAT
Organism: Calamus simplicifolius; assembly: GCA_900491605.1. NCBI lineage: Eukaryota > Viridiplantae > Streptophyta > Magnoliopsida > Arecales > Arecaceae > Calamus > Calamus simplicifolius. Next base: position 56,462 of record UESW01004618.1, on the reverse strand, counting down.
AATTTATTGTCTAAATAACATGATCAAGTTGGATGTTTATATTGAATGTCCAGCTTCTTGCTGAAATTATTTGATTATAAATTTTAGGTTTTGCATCCTTAGAACTTAACTGGTGGAAAGCTAGCATATGTGAAATTTGCATCTGTTGATCTAATGCCGTAACATAGATGCCCAACTTTCCATGGGTCATGGTCTTTGTTAATACAGCCTTCGACAGTTCTTAAGGCAGTATTTTATACTGTCCTCAATATAACTTATGGTCAGAAAGAATTCATTGGAAGTTATAAATGGCAAATCTAGTAATAAACAATTAAGCTGTTGAAGATAGCTTCTTTTCCATTGCTATCGGAACAGATGTAAGGTGTTGACATCATTTTGTTTATTGTGTCACAAAGTTTGATAAGCACATGTTTTAGCGTTTGGCTTGGATTTTGTCTGTTGAAGGACTTACTGTATATGTTTCAACTAATCTGTGATATTCTTGAACCAGGAATGTCAAGAGATGAAATTAATAACCAACAAACAAGAAGAGTCTTCCCCTTCAGAGAGTCAAAAATCTGCTGTAGAAGATGAGAACAATTCACCAGTGGAGGCTGAAGAAAAATCACAGCCTGCCATGGAGGTAGCAGCTCAACCAGCAGCCACCGTTGATTTATTGGTAGGTTTATTGTTTCCTCTCATGTCCTTCCTTTTCTGTTGGCATCGCTATGCAAGAGTAAAATCCATCTCATATGTTATCATGCAGGGTTTGGATGAAATAAATCCTGCTGCTTCTGAACTCGAGGAAAGCAATGCACTGGCTCTTGCTATCATTCCACAAGGTGATTCCATCTTCATTTCTTGATGTCTTCGTCTTCTCATGTCGAACACTTAAATTCTCACATGGACATTCACTTCTTGCTTTATCTACCCCTAAGATTGGATATTAGATTGCAAGTGTATATGTGATCCTTCATTCCTGCCTTCTGTTATATTTATTATTGGACCCAACTGAAAAAATTGCTGGCTTAGCTTATTGCTTATCTATTCTCCTCTCAAAGACCTCTAATACGTTTCTGTCTTCCTGCCACGAAATAACTGTTGTCCATGTGTATCTTTGCAGGGGATGATTCCAATTCCAAACCCTCTAATGCTGATGGCTTTGTTGGGGGAGGAATTGATTCTTCAGGATGGGAGTTAGCACTAGTCACAACACCAAGCAGTAATAGCACCCAATTGACTGAAAACCAAATGGTCTGTATTTTTGCCACGACATCTGCATTAAGTTTTATGTCCATCAATCTGTGTGGAAGGTTTCAGTAATCATCAAAAAGTAACCTAGTTTAACATGAAAGGCAAATAAACACTATTTTAATGTATTCTTCTTGGAGCTAAACTAGATGCATTCATACATTCATTCATACATACATGCATACATACATACATAGAATTTCTTTTCCTCCAAGAAAAAAGCATTCAATTTGAAAACATTAGAATATGAAAACCGAATATGCACTCTTCCTTTTTATAAACCTCAGAAAGACCTCTCCTGAACAATTTATTTCACTTGTTTAGTCTTGTTATTCTGAAGCACTTAATACTCAACTCAACTCGTCCAAGCCTTTTCCCAACTATATGGGGTTGGCTACATGAATCTGCTTCCTCCACTCTGCTCTATTCAGGACCAAGTCGATATTCAAATTATAAATAGTTATATTTTTTTTTAATTACTGAAGCAGTTAATAAAAATTGAAATTAATCACCTCAATAAGAAACCCTATTTTTTTTAGAAAAAAAGAAAGAATGGATGTTTTGAGAGCAACGGCTTCTACTGGCCAGAAGGAGGGAAAAAAAAAGAGCAACAACTTCCTGATTGACAATCTTGAACTGTGAAATTCGACATCAGAACTCTTAAACCATGAGTTTGTTGTTGACAAATTACTGAATTAGAACCTTCTTACGGCTCAGAATTGTACATTCTAACACTTAAACCTTTGAGTAAGCAATATATAAGAGACGGTACTATTACTGCTTCCTTGTCTCAATCTCTCGTATGAATGATCTCGCCTCTTTTTTGCTCCATCCAATGACCAAACTCGTATGTTTCTGGCATCACTTGGTTCATCAGAATCAGCATTATGTTCCTTTGCTGATTACACTTTTGGTTTGGTTCAACAGGCTGGTGGATTCGACAAGCTTTTGCTTGACAGTTTGTATGATGATTCAGCCAGGTGGAAACAGAACACAGGAGCATATGGTGGGTTTGTTACCAATCCTTTTGACTCGCAGGACCCTTTGCAACGTCCAGCAACATTGTAGCACCAACCAACGTCCAGATGGCTTTAATGGCCCAGCAGCAGCAGCAGCACTATTATCAGCAGCAGCAAAACATGATAATGATGCCAAACAGCTATCAGCCTCATTATCCTCATCCCCAGGCTGCATCTACTAATCCATTCGGTGATCCTTTTGCTGGCTTCACTCAGGCTGTTACTCTACATGGCAATTCTGGTTTGATTTGATAATTTACCCCTACTTTTCTTCGGAGGCAATGCATTCTTTTCTTCAGTATACGTCCAATGATACATGTTCTTTCATTCATCTTGGCAGATAATGAAGAGATAGAGAACAAGTTTCTTGTGAGGTGTGAGGTGTTACCTTTCCTATTAGATTTGTATTTCTTGAACATGATTTTTTTAAAAAAAAGGGAAATGCTGCTTATTGATCCAGGGCTTTATGTATTCTTCGTTTCTATAAAGAGTGTCCTGCTGCTTGATCCATGCGTGCCAAATATTAGTTCTGGCCTTGTTTTTTCTCTGTTCAAATTTTTAGACCTTGAAGTTGTGGCCAAACTTGTTTACTACAATTTCATTGAAGGTATTTGGAAAAATAATGAAACGTGCCGTTCTTTCAGGCATTCCTTAATACATAGGGGGCGTTTGATTATCATTTTGAGCATTTCTTAACATCACCCCATAACAAACGTTCCCATAAGGTCTGAAAGCCTCTAGGTCAAGCTAGAGTTCCTCAAGCAAAGCAATGATCATTTGCAAGAGTATATTACATTATTATTTTGTGATAGAAATGCAAATGGTGGATTATTAGTAAGGAAAAATTACAATGAGACATTGATTGCAAAAGAAAAAAAAAATCAAGATTTCTAAAATTTTTGTTTGGGTATACAAAGATTAAGATGACCTCCTTGGTTGATGGTTCCATCATAGCAATTTTTTTTTGATAGTACTAAAATTATCTTTTAAACTTAGCTTTCAAGTTAGGAGTGACAAATTGTATCAACGGATCTTAAATCTATTTTTTTTGTTAGATACTAATTAATCTATGTAATTCATATAATCTGTATAATATGTTTATATTAATTAAATCATAAAGTAATTATATATTCAAAATATAATTTTAAAACAATCAGATATGATAGATATTAACTTGATGATATAATAATAATTAATTAAAAATAATATTGTTTTGAATAAATAAATTTAATGAATTACATCTGAATTGGTAGCTTAAGTTATACAAATTGATTCGTCTAATAAATAGATTAATTGTTAATTAATTTTGAATTAATAGATCAATTCAAGATTTAATTTGTTTATTAATTATATTTAATAAATAGATTGTTATTAATTAATAAATAGACGACAGATACGGTGTCTGACGCAATGCAAAAGCACTTTTGAGATTTTTTATTTTAAGGAATAGCGAGGGGGAGAGAGATCAATTTCGTTATCAAATTTTATTTAAAATCACCAAATTTTTTTACCGGAAGATAGGGAGAGGAATGAAGAAATATTGCGCTTTGAGATTCGTGTTTGGAAGATGATCACCATTCCCGCGCTTCCCCGACGACGCCTTGATAGATCATAGAAGCATTCGACCAGCCAGCCTTCACCGAAATTAAGAATGAAAAGAAGGATCTTTAAAAAGTATTTAACGCTTTAATTTTATTCAACAGCAAAGCCTTCGACGAAGTATTAAAAAAAACTCTATAAACCTTTATATGTAACGTAACACGCATGCCATCGCGACCAAAACAAAATTCTCTTTAATATATACGAGAGCTTTGCATGCAGAGTTTATGCATGCGTGAATGGAATCCTTCCACGTAGCATCTCGGCCGTCCATTTCTCATCCGTTCCTTAACGAGCACATCTTCGACAAAGTCCTTCCCTTCTACGAACAATCTGAAACAGGACAACAAGATTCAATGGACCTTTGATCAACCTCTTTCCTACCAAGGCGTAACATGCTCGCTCAACGCGAAAAGCTCGTTGAAAGGAGAGACGGTGGGCATCTCACAAAATTCCTTGAGAAAAAAGACGATCAGTGCGAGGACCCATGGCTGCAATCTGGCAAGTCCCGACGCCATCTTGCCTTTCTTTGCTTTAAAAACTATATATATATATATATTACATATATCGATATTATTTTAAACAATCGAAAGTTTGGAGATCGTCATCATCTGACATCTGAAAAATGATCTCTCGGGTACGACTCGCATTCCCATGGTCCCGATCACATGACGAGCACAGAACAAGCCTGCAGATCCAATAAACTTACCATCAATCACGTGCGAATGTAATCGTGATATTTAGTTTTTTAATGAATAGTAGATATTTATTTTCGTCGTTTTGGAGTGCAAGTGGGCCTTGCCGGGGTTGGACACGTGATGTCTGACCGAGAGTTTACGGGTACCAACTTCGCATCGAAACCCAAGGTAATGTTTGATAGAAAAAATGTTATTCATGAATAAATGTATAGGATAGAATTTATCCTCTGATTATTCCTAGGGATATCCTTTGGCTATCCCATTGATCATATCAAATGTAAAAAGATAAATCTATGGGATAACCTTTTTTTACTCTTATTTGGAGGGATAACCAGCTATTCCTGCATTCTCTAGGGAATAAATTGAGGGGATATCCCATGGTTAACCATGAATTATCCCTTTGGTTAACTTTATTCCTTGCTATCCCTTAGGTAGTGTTTGAAATAGGGGATAAGAGGGGATATCCAGAGGATCTGGATATCCCCTCTTATTCCCAAAGCCATAACTATAAGGGATAGCAGGGAATAAAGTTAACCAAAGGGATAATCCATAGTTAACCATGGTTAACCATGGGATATCCCCTCAATTTATTCCCTAGAGAATGTAGGAATAGCTGGTTATCCCTTCAAATAAGAGTAAAAAAGGTTATCCCATGGATTTACCTTTTTGCATTTGATATGATCAATGGGATAGCCAAGGGATATTCCTAGGGATAACCAGGGGATAAATTCTATCCCGTACATTTATCCATGGATAATATTTTTCCTATCAAACACTACCTTATAGTTATGATTTTTGAGAATAAGAAGGAATATTCTTTGGATATTCTCTTATCCCCCTATTTCAAACACTACCTAAGAGGACTTGCGTTGGGTTTCGTTGGCCTTGGTTGCTCTCGCGTTCCTTTACTGTAAAAATACTGGATTGTTGGGTCCCACCCTCGTCGTTTCTGGGACGACGCGTCCGGCGCGAGCGGAAATCTGGCCGGATTTGATTTGGGAGGCTCTTCGTAGTGTTGCATGAAGCCAATTTTTCAATAAAGTATTATTAGATGTGGATAATTTTATTTAGAAACCTACCCACCTGATAATCTTTCTTTCAAACAACCTATTAGAATAGCATTTTTAAAATGAAGTAATATCTCTGATATGTCCGTTTTGAAGGCAACTATGGAGTTTTTTTTTTTTTATAAATAAACAATTACATAACTTTAGTATGAGTCAATTCAAATATATCAGAATACAAAATTTAATTAAACACAGTAAGACAAAAATCACTCTGAATCCAATTCTTATAGCCAGCATGATGGGTAATCGTCGCTGCTACCCAGTCTACCGTAGTATTATGATAAAATCATCCTATTTGATATATTTATTTAGATAATACTATGCCATTATTTTTTAATTATGATCCTCTTGTATCCTAATTTCGTTTAAAAGAATTAAAATGTTAGCTCATCAAGATGATAATGATTTTCATAAAAAAATTAAAATAACTTTACCTCTATATTTATCGATTTTTTTAATAATATAATAATATCTTTTTTTTTTTATATATAATATTATATATATATATAGTATTATATTAGTATATAATTAATATAATAATATTATTAGATAATATAAAATATATTACATAATAACATGCTATTTTTATGATATATCATATGATCTTTGATTAGTAAAATAGCTTAAGACATTATTGGATTCTATTACCGATGGCTGTTATATATAAACTTATAAGGAAATGCCCGTAACATATAAAAGAATGAAGAAAACAATAGAAGAGGATCAAAGCCTGTAAAATTAATAATATTGAGTTTCTTTTAATTCACATGGGTATGGCTTTCTTAGAATGACTAAGATGACCAAGTTGGGGATCGTTTAAGAGGAAAAAAGAAATAAAGATTTGGAGAGAAGGTGAACTTGGGTAATTGGTTAGGACCATGCAAAATGTTTTTTTTTTAATTATTTTTGAGAAAAAATAAATTTTATTTTTAATTCGATCACTTACCTTTGGCTCGTGCGGATCCGGCCAACCAGTAGCAGGCCATTAAATATGGTAGAGCGGGAAATGAAATCAATTTATTATTTATTTCATCACATGCTTGCCAGTGCCAGGGGTATCCACTGGGGACCAGTTATTTTATCGATCGTATGTGAAATGAGTGAAAACAAATGGATAAAAAGGATGATAACTGGTAGAATATAATATTAGCTGTTTCAAGATGACTGGAACTTCAACCCACCAAGTTAGATTTCTCTTTTCTCAACTCATGAGGAAGTATTTCGTTGACGTTCAATTTTATGCAGTGTTGATAGATTAGTTCTAATCAAATTCTTTCAAACAATCGTATTGATTTAGATCATGAGAATCATCTTTCCGTGGCTTGGTATGATTTGATCAGACCATCAACTCTGCAAACGTCGTCACCTTTAGTAGATGCATCGTTTCTTTTTTATTTGCTTTTTTTTTCTTCTAAGTATTATTTATTCTGATAGATATATAAATAAAAACAATAAAATTACATTTATGAACTTATTCGAGGGACGAAATGAAAAGCTCCTTGATGGTGTTGGAAAAATATTTTTGCTCTTACAAAAAATTTCTTTCTAAAATTGCTAGAAATATGTTATAGAAATTTAAATATATAAATAAAGTAAAACAAAAGATTAGATGGATCAAACCAGGACCGAAGCGTGTTAGACACTGCCCTAAGGATCAGATTTTCGCCCTTTTGTGCAGGTTGTTGGCGATCTGTTCCCAAGGTACAACGACCGGTTCGATCCGATCCTCCTACTACGAGCACGATCGTGTGAAGGTGCAAACCCAACGATTACCTTCAGATGCCCAAAAGATCAATTAAATATATAAAAATAAAATGAGATAAAATAAATCATATAGGCTACTCCAAATTATTGGAGATTGATTCCTTGTTTCAATCTGAATTCCTAAGCCTATTTATAGGCTCGGCCCCTAAAAGCTCTAACGGCTCGGCCCATAATGGCCTTTAGTCCCAAATTACGTCAAAAACGGCTTACAAATTAAATTATTTGGGCCGTTTCTGAAACGTTGGCCTTCCAACGTTCACACAAATGTCCGTTGAGGCAACGGACGTCCACGCAACGGAAAGAACGTCCGCGAGCGTTTCACTCGCGGGCATTCCCCTTTTTTTTTAACTTTTTCCAACAATCTCCCACAAAAGTTTAAAATAAAAAATAAAATAAAATAAATATAACAAAATTTTTAGGGCATCTTATACTGCGTAATAGATGAGGTGTCCTATGGACTTGAACCTCACTTAGTGTTGATTGTATACATCTGAAGGAACCATAGTGGATTAGACCTTGAACTAGGTCCTTTGACTCAGACTTCTACTAATCACACACACAGTATGGATCAATTGGGTTTAAGCGGTCAGCGCATATTAAAGGCCTTGCGCTTAGTACCTTGATTTTTCATGAGAATTCTTTAAGGTTAGCCCAAACCTTTAGTCACGGCCTAATATGACGATTCTCATATAGGTGAATCCTCCAAGGGTATTTGTGATAATATCCTGCAGATAACCTAACTCGGATCCATTAAGAGTATGACTCAACCTTATACGAATTTACTTTGTCACTTTATAAGAGCACTCATCATAGGGATGGGATGAAAAATTTTTCAAAGATTTGTGCTCTAACACGATCACTCAATCAGCTTCGTTTCTACCACATTGAACCTCATTCATGGGATCTCCAATCACAGAGGTTGGGTATCCACTGCTGGTGACCAAATAATGGGCTTAAGCCACATCCCCCTCGATGAATCTAGGACTCCATTCCTAGATAACTCCTTGGTTAATTAGTCTGCCAAAATCTTCTTGGAAAATTTCAAAGAGATAATATTATTTTTGGACTAGACCTCAAATAAGAGAATCAGGCAAAGATATATTAGAATTGAATATCCAAATATAAGGTAAACAATAAGTTGGATATTTCAACAGTCATGAGATTATTTAGTAAATTATAAAAACTTTTATTAAATCTCATGGCAATATATATCAAGAGACTCAAAATAGAGCATTTAAATGACATACCTTGTCACCGCATCCAAGTTCATCCATTCTTTGCCATTTGGTAACTTAAAAGATTCACAATAGTAGGTAAGCAATAAGTATTTGTCCAATGCTGTCACTTTTGTCTAGCAACGAACAACACAACAAGGAGATATTAAAATGCTTTTACCACTATACTATAAAACACTTAATCTGGAACAGAAAAACTTTTGTATTTATGTAAGAATGCAAATATATATGCTAGTAGCTGCACTTGAAAGTTAAATAATAAGATGATATAAAAATATATTTATATACAAGCACGCATATATTATGTGCACAAGTGCAAGCATGTGTGTTTTCAACAAGGCTTTGTTTTCATGCTAAATGATTAACCACCTGATTGATGACTTCACCCCTTGTCCATCTATCCAGTGAACAAAAGTAATTCACTTTCTGATTAGCACTTCAGCTTTATATTTGTTAGCTTTGTTAGTTACTACACCAACTTGAGGAGAGAATAAGTATACATATTACATATGTACTTGGGCACTAAGATGTGACAAGCCCCACCTGATTTGCATACGTCTGTGTACCTATATGCATACATGTATAAATGCGCATGTATTTATATACATATAATTAAACATGTGAATGTTCGGTGAATAGAAAGAAGCCTCTGACATGTTGAACAAACCATATGCACACACACCAAGATTCAAGCTTCAACTTCTAACAAGTCAGAAGACAAATGAAGCTCAACAGTGTCTAACATTTAGAATAAGACAACAATGTCATATGTTATTATTTTTGTTATGTCTTATTTATCAGTTTAGTATATTTTATGCTCACCATATATTGCCCGAGGCATATCAAAATGTATTAAAATCCGATACTATAAATGAAGCAGATAAACCAAATAATGATTGTTTGTACTAAAACAAAATAATGATTGTTTGTACTAAACAATTGCATAGCAAATTGCAGAGATAGCTGGACAGTCGCTTTTATTATAGGCTAAGTACATGACCATGATTGCCCAATCTATTTAATAACCAAGATTTGTTACATCAAATTCTGTCCATGTATGTGCATGAGCACTTAACCATCTGATGGTGAAGATAAACTGAGTATTCTTTTTACCATATATTTAACAAAAATTAGTAAGGAAGAAGAAAAATGACATGTATCAACTAACTCTTTTAAAGCAACATAGCACAACAATCCCTTCCAACGGTAAAAAGATCAACTTATGAAATATAATTTAAAGCATTGCAGCAATGTTAATATTTTGCCCAAGGAAAATAATAAGTATTCAAACTATAATCTTTTCCCCTTAAATCTTGGGCCTAATGGATGATCATAATTTAGCATAACAATATTTGCACCATTAATGTACAGGCATTTCAGGGTGGCATGAAAACTTTATATGTTGTGCAAACTCATGCAAAAGCAGAATAAGTAGATGGAATGAAAATCTAACAATTTCTAGAAAAGAAGAAAAAAATCTGATCCTTAGCTGTTGAAAAAATATTTTTGATCTTATAAAAAATCCCTTTCTAAAATTGCTAGAAATATGTTATAGAAATTTAAATATACAAATAAAGTAAAACAAAAAGATTAGATGGATCAAACCAGGACCGAGGCATGTTAGACACTGCCCTAAAGATCAGATTTTCGCCCCTTCGTGTAGGTTGTTGGCGATCTGTCCCCAAGGTACAACGATCCGGCTCGACCCGATCCTCCTACTACGAGTACGGTCGTGTGGAGGTGCAAACCCAACGATTACCTTCAGATGCCCAAAAGATCAATTAAATATATAAAAATAAAATGAGATAAAACAAATCATATAGACTACTCCAAATTATTCTAAATTGATTCCTGTTTCAATCTGAATTCCTAAACCTATTTATAGGCTTGGTCCCTAAAAGCTCGCTCGATCCATAATGGCCTTAAAGGCCTAATGGCCGTTAGTCCTAAATTATGTCAAAAATGATTTACAAATTAAATTATTTAGATCGTTTCTGAAATATTAGCCTTCTAACGTTCACACAAATATCCGTTGAGGCAACGGACGTCCTCGCAACGGAAGCGAAACGCTTGCGGGCGTTCTTTTTTTTTTTTTTTTTTTTTTTTTTTAACTTTTTCCAGAAGATGGCATGGGAGATGAGAGTCAGCCTTTTAAACTGCAATCTCAACCATCTTAGTGAGCAATTGACGTTACCATCTCAGCATGCAACAGCAAAGAAATTTTTGAAACACAAATAGTAAGACTTTCAAGGCATCTATTTTATAAAGTGCAATAAGAAAATCCTTAAAGGAGCCTGAACCATGAATCATGCTTGATGTTGGCCGATTTAATTTTATATTTGACTCATATTTTTTAATCCAGACTTAATTTATTTATTAATCAGATCATTTTCATAAAAAAAAAAACTTAACTCAATGGTCTACTCAGGTTTATTCAATATGATTCGAATGTAATCCAAAACATTAAAATTTGCATTTGAGTAAGTATCGAATTATTATTTTATAATTATAACCTAACAATTGATAATAAAATATAAATTTATTAAAAAATCAAATAACTTTAACAAATCAATTTTAATTTTAATTTTAAAATTTTTAATTTTATTCAAATAAATGATTTTATAAATTATGATATTTAAAATATTTATTAATATGCTTAATCATAAAAAAAAGTCATCAAAATAAATAATAAAAAAAATTATTTTTTGATATAATTAAATAAAAGTAATAATTTTAAATAAAAAAAGAAGAATTGGTTTAAATAATAATTTAATCAATGGATTAATTTTGGCATTGCATCAGCTTTAATTTAAGTTTAGTTTAATTCATAATTTTTAATATGAATCGAATCAAATTTAATCGGATTGAAATTAAATTGGAACATGGGTCTTGCCAGTTATTTGTAGCCTTGGTTATACATAAACGTTTGAGTTATTAATATTAATATCCAGCGCGTGTGCCGCAGGTGAGTCGCTGGTACCATTGCCGCGTGCGATACACGTGCTAAACATCAACCGATTATTTATTAGCTGGCAGAGGAGGGGTATTTTGGGAAGGTACGGGCTACACGGAACGTAAGAAAAACGGCAAATTCTATTTGGACCGCAGCTGAGGAGCCCCCATTTATTTATTTATTATTATTATTTTTACTTAAAAGCCTTCCTTCTATTTTACTCAATAGCCCTTCTAATTTTTTAAAATTTCTAAATTTTCCTTCTCCCTCCTGCCCTCCATAAATTACTATTTGACCCCTCATCCTCGATCGTTCTCTCTCTCACTCTCTTGCTCATGCTCACCTTCTCACGGTAAGCTCTCCCTCCTTCCCTTCCTTTCTCTCTCTTCCCTCCTTTCCTCTTTTTTTCTCACTTGATTCGCCTTCTCAAAAGTTTTTTTTAGTCAAGCTCCCCTTTTTTCGGCGTCCGCATCCCTCTAACGGCTTCGCCCCTCCCCCTCTCCCCTTCTTCCATCCTTTTCGTTCTCTGTTTCTGGTTAGAGGTTTTGTACGAGAAGAGCCGGGGCGAACAGAGAGATTTTGTACGACCTAGAAGAGCCGAACAAAGAAATTCTATTCGGCTCTTTCAGCTGAACAGAACAGAAATCTTTTGTTCGATCCCTTATGGTCGAACAGAAGAAAGTTGTTCGGCCAATCAAAAGAGATTGTTGGCCTATGTGGTCAAGCAGAATTTATATGTTTGGCCATAGAATTGAATCGATACGAATCGATAAAAAAAAATGATGATGAGGAAGGGGTTGACAGAGGGCATGAGGGGATTGTTGGGACGCTGGGATGCATAAATTAAAAAAAAAAAAGAAATTATTTGGATGCTGAGGATGAATGAACTAAAAAAAATGATGATAAAAAGGAAAGGAGTCGGAGGCTATTGGGTAAGAAGGGTTATTTTGTAAAAAATTTTAAGGGTAAATATGTTAATTTTTTTTGACCCGCGCGGGGGTCCTAGGTAAAAATTGCGGGCAAATAGAATTACCCAAGAAAAACCTCCGCCCGAGTGTCTTCACCCCAGTCACTTCCGCTTCAGGGAGGAGCTGGCGAGAGAGAGGGGCGGAGCGACCATGGGGGAATCGAATACCGTCCACTCGGCGCTGGTCACCTACACTTCCATGATCTCTCTCCTCACGCTCTGCCCGCCCTTCGTCATCCTACTGTGAGCTCTTCTGTCCTTTCCTCTCCTCCTTTAAATCCGTGAAGGGCGAGTGCGATCCGAGAGATCGGCTACTAGTTTTTCTCCAAATCGCGCTTCTTTTTGCTGATTATGCGAGCTAGAATCTTGCCCCCTTCTTTGGTTTTTTTCTGAGAGATTTTTAGGGAAGTGAAAGTTCAGTTGGATGCGTGGAATCTGGTGTCTTGTTTTTTGGGCATTTTTTGGCTAAATTTTTGATATCAAAGTCTTTTTTTGCTTCAATTTGCTGTATTTTTCATGGGGACACCCAGAGATAATCGACTAGTATTTTTTCCCAGAGTCGCGCACTTTGTCTTCCCCCTTATTTTCGGATTTTCCTCCTTTTCTAAGAAAAACCCAGAACTTTTCGTTTCTTTACCCTTTTTTTCAGTTGTATGCTTTCTTTCAGCGAAAAGCCGATTTTTTTTATTGTTTGTTTTTTTGGAGCGAATATTCTAGGCAGTTTATTGTCGATCTTCAAGTGTCCTTAGTGGAAAGAGTATTCTTTTATTTTACATTTTCGTTCTTGCATGCCAAAAAAGTTTATGTACTTGTCTTTCCACCGGTTGTTGTTGTTGTTGTTGTTGTTATGAAAGCTCTCCACAACGATCGTTCACTATGCAACATTGTATGGCATTGAACGCTTTTATTTTGCCCTGCAGATGGTATACAATGGTTCATGCTGACGGCTCCGTGCTGCAAACTTATGAGTATTTCAAACAACATGGGCTACAAGGTTTTAAGAATATCTGGCCAACACCGTCCCTTGTCGCTTGGAAAATCATCGCTTGCTTTGGTGCATTTGAAGCTTTTCTTCAGCTTGCACTGCCCGGGAAAAGGGTCGAGGGTCCAGTTTCTCCATCAGGCAACATACCCGTCTACAAGGTTTGGATATGTGTTAAATTACCTCAAGAATCGCCATTGATACAACTTGTATACATGCGTTGATAGGGGGATGATTCCAAAGTGAATTAAAATATACTTTTGCTATGCATGTACAACCAGTGAGCACTATTTAAGAGCGGGGAAAACGTCTGATCCCATGGCCTGTTTTTGTTTCTAGTCTTAAGACCTTGTGCTGGCATTTCAAGATATTGAAAGGCATTAACCGCTTATGCTGCTGCTGTTTTTTTCTTTCAGGCAAATGGTTTGCAAGCTTACGCGGTGACTTTGATAACCTATCTCAGCCTTTGGTGGTAAGAGACATTTTTATTTTTTTTTATATGGTAGAACATTTTAGTTTGTAGATTCTATATAAATAAATGGGTTTATTTGCTTCATATCATCTGTTGATTACCATATCCTGTGGTTAAGTCTTGTCATGTATACTGACTTAGGATTCGCCAAATTGTTTATCAAGCAGGATGTCCTTATACTTGCAATATTTGCCAGCTGTGGAGGTTTTTCTTGTAATGCATGTGGTAGGAGGTTTTAATTAAATTATTGTATTAATGCTGTATTTATTTGCTTCTTTGTACTATAGATCCTTTCAGCTCTACTAAAATCTGCCACGAAAGAAACAGTCTCATGCAATCAAGCAAAATGCTAGATGGTCATGTATATTTGCCATAAACAATCACTTCTTAATGCTAGGAAATATCCAGTGACCTCTTTTTTCAAGAAGTTCTAGCTGACATTTTGGTGAAACAATTCTGTTTTGATTCTAATTCATTAGTTATGCTCTAAATTTAAGAATCTTAGACATGATGACTTCCACTCGTCAGAAGATGTCTTCTCCAGCATAAAAATTGTCTCATGGTTCTCCATCACCTGTCGTCTATGTCATATGATAATCTTTTTTCCTTTCTGATATATGCTAACTCTACTACTGCTCAGTTTCTGCTTTCAGAATGATAAATTAATTTTGCTAAATGTTAAAAAGCATTTTGGTTCCAGTTTTTCCAGGTTCTTGTAGGTTTAACTAGAATATGCAAATGATAATTAGGAAATTGGATGGCATGTTAACATAGCTGTTGGATGGTTATTTGATTCTTTGTTTTGTTTGTGTGTATATTCTATTGCTGGGTGATCCCCTGATTGGTAAAGGTTTCCTTATACTTTTGTGCAGTCGTCTTTTTCTAACACAATTTTAAACCTCCCAACCGTGTAGGTTTGGAATTTTTGACCCCGCAATTGTTTATGACCATCTGGGAGAAATTTATGCAGCACTTGTGGTGGGAAGCTTTGTCTTTTGCATTTTCTTATACATAAAGGTAAGCTCATCAGTTTTAGCATTTTGGAGTCCTATTCATTATCATAAATATTTTATTCCTACCCTCAAGATGTTCTGTATTTTATTTTGAAGGGTCATGTGGTGCCATCTTCCACTGATTCTGGATCATCGGAAATGTTATAATCGACTTCTACTGGGTGAGCTTTGCAAGCTGTTTGTCGAATGCATATTTTATTGAGTCTGCCCTCTACATTTCTCTGGGATCTAGAATCAAAAATTTAGCTTAGAGCATTCACTTAGTTCAGCTGATTGAATTTCAATACAGGATGACATGATATGGAACATTTTTTTAAGTGTATTGACTTTCATTGCACTTCTTCAGGACTGACTATTACTTTAGTTCTTTCTATTTCCCATCTTTTTTTCTAAAAGGCATAGAAATAAATTTGAATGCATCTCTATACCCAAGCTTTCATGTTGCACGTATAGACATAGATATAGGTATCGTGTTCATCATTTTATTTTATTAAAACACACTAGAAGAATAAAAGAATGCTCAGCCTAAGTCAGCCAAATGGAGAAAAATATGCTGAGAAGATATAGAACCTGAAAGCCAATAGTCTGTTCCTATGGCATGTTTTCTGATACATGATCTGGTAAACTTGATATCAGATTACATAGTTGAATTATCTATTCCAATTTTCTTATGAGGTACTTTTTGTTTTTAAAAAAAAGCACAATGTCACAACGAATGAGACTTGTTGGTGACATGTATCCAAGTTTTTTTTTTTTTTTTCTTTTTGGGGGAGGAGGGGATAAGGATCGATATTTTTGGTAAATCATAGAATTTTTCTTTTTTTTTTGGAAAAAGGGCTTCTAGTGTACTTCTTTTTTAAACACAACAATATCTCTGTGTCATGCATCCTAGTTGTTGACTTTTTGGCAATGGTGTCATCTAGTGCAGTTCTAGCTGGATTTTATCGGCTAGAAATATAAAGTGCCTGCTAGGGAATCCTACTGGTAATACCCTCTGTGCAGCCTATTCAATGGGGAAAAAAAATCCAAGTTATTTTATTTTTAGGGTTAAACATTTTTTTCACAATATTTACGTTGCATGTCACAAGTTCAATCTACATAGTTTCTTGTTGAAATCAATTGCTTTACAATAACTTGCCTCATGCAGGGAATGGAATTGTATCCTCGTATTGGTAAAAGTTTTGATATCAAGGAGTTCACAAACTGTCGATTTGGTATGATGTCCTGGGCTGTTCTTGCTGTGACCTACTGCATCAAACAGGTTAATGTTACTTTTTTGCTACTTTTCTTCTTAGTAAATTGAAGCCCAACTCAACTTATTTATAATCTTGCATTCTTTCAGTATTGGCTTTTGAATTTCATCATATTAAAATCTCATCGACTAGTTTTATAAGACTCATGCAACTCAACTGTATGCCTTTCTTGGAATTCAAAGTCTTAATCTTTATTTTTTCTGTTATACCATTGCCAAGTTCTCTTAAAATTATATGCTTTTCTTCTTAGTAATAATTTTTTGGGGGGTTTATTTAGAGGGTGATGTATTTATCTTATAGCTATTTTATTATACAATTTTCCACTGAATACTTTGATTTTGCAGTATGAAGAAAATGGCCAAGTGGCTGATTCAATGCTGGTAAATACTGCATTGATGCTGGTCTATATTACGAAGTTTTTTTGGTGGGAAGCTGGATATTGGTGCACCATGGATATTGCTCATGACAGAGGTAGCACATTATTTTTTGTTAAACATGCAACACTTGAGCCTGGCTGCTTTTTTTTTTTTTTAATCTTCCTTGTACAGCATACATATATTTCAAGCCATAAGCAAAAGTACTTATTAATGAATGGATAATCTATGTCATAACAACCAACCACAACAGCGTGAACCATGTGATGACTATCCAGGCCTTGATTTCTGTAACCTCACCTGACATATAGGTGCTAAGGTTTTGCCATACTGACCATACCGTACCATACTGTAGTAACTGTATCTTATTGGTATGGTACCAAATTTTAATTCGATATGAACTGAACTGAGCTGAATCGTCCTCTACTATCAAGTACCTACCTGTGCTGCTTGGTACGGAGTATTGTTATAGTTAAGAGAGAAAAGAACGGGTACTCTATCCTGGTATAGGGTGCATACCGTATAATACTGGTAGTATTGGTCTTGGTATCGATTTTGCAGACCTTGAATAGCTGTAGACCTATTATAATTTTAGCATCATAATTACCTCTTTTTTGAATGTGATATTGCTGAAAATTTCTAATTTATATGAGTTTAATAGCCATGTCAAAGTATGTTGTGTTATGCTGATGCAGTTTCGATGACATTTAAAAGGTAATGATTATGGCCTGCAAATCTTATTTGGTAAATTTTCATGGGATTTAAGCAATAAGAAAAATAGCACTAAATGCTGTCTGCATATAATACACTATATGCATTACATAACTGATGGTTAGATCTTAGTTGTTGATGCAAGCTGAATTCAGAGCAAGCTTCCAAACTCCTGTAAAGATGACATCTAGCTGATTCCATGAACACATTGGTGGAATTTTCTTCTAGTGTAGCTCGAAAACTGTGGATTGCCAAGTGATGATCAATCTTATTGTATGCTGAGTTTGAAATTGCATTCATGTTCTTGCCAAGATGCTTGAAATTGGCTTTCTTTTCGATGAATTTTTTTGGTCAAATAAAACTCATTGTAGGAAACTAGTAACTAATTAATCAGATTGAGAAAGACATATTTTGTTCCATTATCCATTACTAAGGTTTATCATCTGAAGCATAAAATAGACTAGTAATCTTGATGAACTGCTTCTCTTACTGGGTAAAACAAAAGGTTGAGCCACATCATTGAGAAGTATGTGGAGTCCAAAGAGAACTTTGATGATGAAATTTATATAATGTGGTCCGTTAGCAATTGCCTGATGCTATTTTTGACACTCAATTATACCATGCATATGCTAGCATTATTTTTGGCACTCTATATATGGACTCTGAGACCATGCTATTTCCAAGTATGGAGGAGTTTCGGAACTTTGTTACTTTGAATCTATGTTCAGGTAGCACTAGTGGTCTCCTGCTATGAACTGGATTTAAAGAATCATCCTTTTTTCTCCGGTGTGATTTATCTTTGCCTGTTGCTTCCTTTATTGAAATGATGGCTTGCTAAATCAATGTTGTTTCACATTCTGCCAGCTGGATTCTATATTTGCTGGGGATGCTTGGTTTGGGTCCCATCAGTCTATACTTCTCCTGGGATGTACCTGGTTAACCACCCTGTAAATCTGGGTACGCAGGTAAATTTTACTTTTTCACAGTTAACAGTATAAAAAATAACCTTGTGTTTATAAAAGGATATATGTGTGTGTGTGTGTGTTCTTACTGAACTTTTTTAGCTAATGCACTCCTATATTGCAGCTTGCACTCTTTATACTTGTGGCTGGACTTGTGTGCATATACATCAATTATGACTGTGATAGACAGAGACAAGAATTCCGCAGAACAAATGGGAAATGTTTGGTTTGGGGAAGAGCTCCATCAAAGGTTTCCATCCTTCATGGGATTCAGCTTTCAACACAAACTATCTTGCGACCTTTGCCAATATACAGTGGTGTTCTTCTAACTTTTTGTATGGTGAATGGCAGATTGTAGCATCCTATCAGACCAAAAGTGGGGAAACAAAACCAGCCTTCTTCTAACTTCTGGCTGGTAAATTTATTTGGGCTCTACTTCTGATATATTAGCATTTTAAATGTAATATTTATTAAGCTTCAAAATTTAGTATTCAAAATTGTTCATCTAGATCAAGGTTCATTGTGTCAGTACATTCTGCCTCATACGAGGTGTACTGTAATATAATAGTACTGCACTGAGACTCAGTACTCTGAACTGACTCTGTATTAGGTGTGTCGACACAACACCAGTGGCAGGTATAGTATTGTGATTGCAAATATTAATCTAGGCATTATGTAAGATGAGGATTCTACCTTTAAAGTGTTTTTTATCCGTTACACTATGTGATGTCATGTTTGGGTTGATAAATTTCGAGGTTTTTTATCCGTTACTGATTTCATGATTTTGGGTAGGTGGGGTTTGTCCCGTCACTTCCACTATGTGCCTGAGATATTAGCTGCATTTTGCTGGACCGTCCCAGCTCTTTTCAATCATGTAAGCATCTTTTTTTATGGTATAAATTCTCTTCAAGATAAACTTCTTTAAGATGCTTACGGTATGTTTGTTACTTTTCCAGTTCCTGCCTTACTTCTACGTGTTGTTTCTGACCATTCTCCTTTTTGACCGAGCAAAAAGAGATGATGACCGGTGTTCATCCAAGTAAGCATACAGAACCTAATTAGTAAACGACTCCTTTTTGATAATTACAGTTTATCATTGATTTTAATTCAGTAGTCTAGGTATCTTTTAGTGAGAAGAAGAAAAAAATGTGTTTCCTATGCATACATGGTGTATGTTGAACATGCATGTGGTTTCGATGTTTAGGTAGCAGATAACAGTTTCTGTCTCATTAGCTGCATGCTATATGACTGATTTCATTCCTAGATTTCATGTTCATTTAAAAGTTTTGCAGGCCCTTCCTCTTATAGGGGCATTTTTATTAGTGCCGCTTTCATTCTTCACTGTGCCATAGTCAATGGACCTTTTATTGCCATCAATGCCATATTCTCATCGATCCATGAATTCTTGTTTGCCCACGCATCCCTAAAAAGGAATTGAGAGTTGACCGTCTTGCCAAAGCAAATTTAGGGATCTTTAATTTTTCTGCTGAACTTCTCTAAACTTTGGACATGTTAGAAAGCATCTGTTTCTGCCTTGACTGCTACTACCAAAGGCTGATGTTTTGACAGAGCAGGCACTGTGTTAATTTCCCTCTATTAGTCTCATTTTTAGAAAATATGTTGCTGTTCACATAGATATCTGTATGGCCATTGCAATGCACCCATTTCTGAGGTTATGACTGAGGTCAGAACAATATCCATGCTCTGAAGCTCACTCACCTGAAGGACAAGCTGATAGCCCTTCTTAATACTTCCTGCTACAACAGCCTTCCATGTGACATTTCATTATTACCCTGAACTCTGTTGCTCTATTCTGACAGGTATGGGAAATACTGGAAAACGTACTGTGATAGGGTGCCTTACAGGATTATACCTGGGATCTATTGAGATTTTCTGGCTGCTTGGCTCAAGAATAATCTTTGCACGTTGTAAGATCATGCTGCTGAGGAATTGCTTTGTTAGCTGTTTCACTTGTGTGACATCATAATATATGTTGTGGAATTTCATGCTTGTACCCATGGACATGGATAATGTATGATGTGCAAACGAATTCCTAGTTATCAAGCTAAAAATTGGACGTCTTGGAAATGCTTGGTTGCTTTTCATTCTGTTAGCTTGATCAATTTTCCTTGATTCTCCACCCCCGGATGAGATCTCTGTTCGTATCAGGGTATTTGAGAATATCCTCTGGCATGAGCCTCTGCTGGCCTGGACTGATGGATTATGGTGGATTTAGTTAATAAATTTTGAAATCAATCTTTAAATACCGTTCTTGATCGAATATCATGTGAATCAAGATTTTGATATCTAGGTTCAAAAAGATGGGTCAACATCCTTGGCTTTCCAGATTTCTCCACTTTGAGAATATTATTAACAGATTCGAGAATCTGGTGTAGGTTTTTAGTTCAGATGTCAAGGTTAGAGCTGCTGAGCTCGTTGTGATACGGCGGTGGTTATTTTCAGCGTGATATGGTGCTGCCCTGGCCGTCCGGCTAATCTGTTACCAGGTTGTTCTTTTAACAAAAGAAAATCTGGACCCTGGAGGGAGTTGGCGCTGTGGATTGGGATGTCGCTATCTTCATTTGATTTCTTGGTTAGGCGTCGAAGTTCTTTGTTCCGTATACGAATCATCTGTTCAATGGACAATAAGATAGTTTATCATAGCAATAATAATTATTATTGCAATTATGATGATGAAGTAGTCCGTTTAAAATGACGGGAAACAAGACATCGGCCCTATCATTTGTTTGATGGGCAACAACTGAGTCACGTCAAAGCTTATCCCAACTGGCAAGAATATAAATATATGTATATCATCCTATAATTTTATATCTATTTTTCGTTGTTAAGTATTCTCCAAATTAAAAACTAGATAATGCCAACATGTTTGCTCAGCAAGAAGGGATTAGTTTAATCAATGAGAATCTAGCGCGTGATTCACAAGAAATTGCGTACAGGCCAACAAAATGCAACGGTTGGATGCTAGCGGTCGTCAGGCGACCGACGTCGACAAGCGGACCGGCTGCACTTCTTTGGCATATCACACTGATTGCCCCGCACGAAGAGGCAGGATAGGCTGGCCGCATTGGCCCCAGCGTGGCAGGGACAAATAAATGACATTCGACGAAAAGAGAGATTTCAATGCCCTTGCACTCCGACGATACACACCATAGAAAACTAAAAAGAAACCACTGTGTGATGATGATTTGCCAGCATGCAAGATTGGTATAATTTATTCTTGAAATGATGGTAAACATTTGATTACAAAACGGCAGCCTGCTGCTGATATGTGAAACTGCTCCCTCCCCCCACTTGTTCACCAACCGAAGGGAAGATCTCACCAGACAGCAGTTTTGACTACTAGCTACTCCTTGTGAATGGGGCTGGTATATACATCGCAAACAATGTGAAGAGGTTGGGACAAAAAAAAAAAAAAAAAAAGGGCCTAGAGACTAAGACTTTTATTACCAGGCCATGGATGAATGGTACTTACACCTTGTATGCATACCTAACAGCTTGCCTCACATCTCACATAATATGTTGCTCATCTTCCGAAGCTCCTTGAGAGCTGCCATAGCTGTAACTTGCCCTTTGCCACCAAGAATGTTGTTTGATACGTTCTCCAGCGAACCGGACTGACCCTGATCTTGCTGGAAGACTGACTCGATCACCTGAACAACCCAATAATCATGATTATAATAAATTCAGTAATGGGATTTGGCTGTCCGGACACAGGAGAGCAAGTTCATTACTCTTGCTGAGGAAAACAAGCAAGGTGATTCCTTAAAATTGACATTGTTGAGATACATGCAAACTGGAGCCATGTTACCGGACCATTATTGCTAACAATATGCATGCACATTGCTGAGCCAAAAATGAAAGCTCTAAAGCAACTGATAGAGCATAAAAGCAGAAAGTGATCCCCCAGAGAGAGAGAGAGAGAGAGAGAGATGATATTGGCACTCAGAGTTTGAATGAAAGATCAAGTATAAAGCTCTATGCTATTTTTACCAAAAAAAGACTCTTACCATATAGGTGCACTAGAAAATTGCAAGTATATACGGATAACATTATGGAAAAAATACATAGAAGTGTGGAATATAGTAGTGCAGTCAAAAAGTAAATTACTAACTACAATACTAATCACAAATGTATTACCTGAATATTCTCAAGCATGGATTGCCCAAGATTTTTCAAAGTGTCCATCACTTTCTTGTCTCCCAGATCCATCTTCTTACTAACCTCAGAAGAATTACAGTGCCCATTAGAAGCTGAAGCACCTGAGATATCGTTACTTATATTTCCAGCACCAAGGGAACTTTGTAAATACTCATTTACTCCCTTTTCAACGGTCCCTTCACTAGAGCCTCTACCCAACTTCCAAAACCACTGAAATTTACCCGAGAGTGGTTTCCGTTCCATTGAAACTGCTACCTGTTTCAAGGATGCATCTGTTTCAGGCTTAATGGCGGAGGGAGTGGCGGTTTCTGAGTCTTGAACAGGCTGATTGTCATCACTGTGACTGTGGCATTCCTCCTCATGAATAATTTCATCATCATTATCACCAGCAAATGAATTTGATGTAACACTACTTTTTTCTGAGTCATTGTCATGATCATTGCCCATGCTATGAGGACTGGTAGCCATGGAAAAGACTGAAGAATTCTCTCCACTCAAAGATGTCTCTTCAGTCATGCAATCCAAGGTCCTTCCAATAATATTTTGGTCACCCAGTTCCTCAGGAAAATCCTTACCTGAATCTACTGGCACAGAGAGAGACTCCTTGTTTGAAATACCAGGAATCTCTTCAGACTCCAACATACCATGATCTGCCTCTGAATTCATTTCTCGAGACACATCATCCAAGAGACTACGTCTAACAGAAGACTGAGTACCCTTCTTTCCACTCCAAGGTTTTCTTGGAGAAGGATCTGATCCCGTCCTAGCCAAGCCAAACCTTTCAACCAAAGATTTCTTGACTGTCCCCCCAAAACTGAGTCATGGTTACTCGCCTTGGGAAGAGATTCAGCCTTATGCAACACTCTCCATTTCTCTTCCCAGTAACTATCTGGTAATGAGTGGGGTGGAGTCTTGGGAGAAGCTGAACTGGTTGGAAGACCATAACCTCTGCTAACCATCAGCTCGTTCCTGTTAGAACTTATCTGTGATGAAGACAAGGAGATGTTTGAATGAAGAGCAAGAACTTGCAACGACTTTGCCTTTCCTATCAGCTTCTTCATGTCAACATTCTTAGGGAAGTTTAATAACCTCTGGAGACAAGAAGTAGCAATTTCAGTTGCTAAGAGTGAAGATCGTAGGTGAAGAAGCATCGATACAGCCATTGCTGCAATAAATGCCCCTCGAGGAGAGCATAAGAACTTGAAACTACATTCCATATCATTGTCTATGCATGTACTGTTGGAAGACAAAAACAATTCATCCCAAATCACTAAGAGATCATCAAGGGAAAATTCACGTCCAAACAGAACACGCAGCCATCGGAGTGCAAAGTATTGAGGTTCTACACCAAGCTCAACAAGATGACTGTGAAGAGATGGGTCCACGGTGGAGAGCAAATGATATAATGCAGATGAGGCTTCAAGCACAGGAGGTAATCCAGTGCTAGTTCCAATGGCAGGAGAGGGAGAGAAGAAGTCAGCCATGGCAACCACACCATGAGCCCCATTCATCAAGCCATCAAACATGCAATAGGCATCATGTTCCATAAATCTCTCAGACAAGACAACACCCAGCTCACCTTCTGCTCCATAAGCATCACTTAACAAAAAAATGTCCCTTGTGTTGGGGTCAAGGTCATCCAGACTGCTAATTTTGGGTGTGCTTTCTTGAAAATCGGTGTCTTTATCAGTTACTTTGTCCCACATTGCAGTTTTTATAGATCGATAATTAGAGAAAAGGTCACTTTCTGTGAAAGATATCTCATCGAATTCATCCTTGAAGCAGTTTTCATGGAGTTTTTGCACTTGATACAAATGATCCAGATCAACATGAAGTACATAAACCAGAGGAGCTAGTAGATCATGCATTCCTGTAAGAAAAAGATAAAGAGGTCTGAGTCGTTTAGCATAAAGATTGAAAGATCAACTCTGAAAAGGCCATATATACAATTAATAACTTTTGCTTATTCACTATGTTTTAACTATAGAACCTATTCTGAACTGGAGATAATGAAATCACACGAGATCTCAAATAGCACTGATTCAGATACAATGCCAATTCAGATGCAATGCAAAATCAATAAAAATGTAAACCTTTATAGGGAGCATTTTACCATAAAATTAAGCTTTGGAAAAAGAAAATTAGAGAATAATTGCCTACCATTTTCTTAAACATCAATCCACCACAAAATATTACATCATGTTTAAAATAACAACATGTAGGTTCGCAAGTAATAGATGACAAATCAAGAATGATTCAAAGATTAACCATTCACTCTGTGATCTGTTTTTAGAAAAGCATACAAAACAAAAGCACAGATAGGTCAACTTGCCTTGACGATATCCATACTCT
Organism: Calamus simplicifolius; assembly: GCA_900491605.1. Taxonomy (NCBI): domain Eukaryota; kingdom Viridiplantae; phylum Streptophyta; class Magnoliopsida; order Arecales; family Arecaceae; genus Calamus; species Calamus simplicifolius. The sequence continues at coordinate 31,632 of UESW01004618.1, read as the reverse complement.
GGATGATGAAGACACCACAATAATAGTATTCTTCTTAACATAGCTTGGCATGCAGGTGTTTGAAAGTAGCTACCATCTTCTGGATACAACCGTGACAGATCTTGGTCGACCATTCTCTCCAATTCAGCATTTCGGAAGAAGCGGCCCCATGTGCTGTCTGCAATGATTTTATGCAATGTTATCAGCAAAACAATTTTTGAGGAAACAGAATCAAAAGGTGGATCAGTTGTGCAGTCATGAGGTCTTAAGCATTCAATGGATGCCCTATTTTAGAACATACAATACAACCATTATTATGGAATTTCACAAGTCTTACCACAACAGAATTCTTAGTGTAAACAGCATGTAATATATCAACGCAAGGTTCTCATGATTACAGTTTACGGGACTCCAAGAGCATCAACAGTATTGCAATCCATGCCAAACTAATGCAAGTGGTTACAATTAATGAGTATTGAAGGTATTAATATGCAATGGCATAGAAATTCAAAGATTTGTTTAGCACAGCATTTGAATGTTTCTCAGAGTAAATGGTAAATGGAGCATGATTTTATTATTATTATTATTATTAAGTTAATATAAAAAACAGACCATGAGAAAAAATGATGACCAATATAATCATTACAAACTTTCTGAAGGCCAATTGCGGGTCTGAAGGTAAGATATTGGGAAATATGTGAACAGGTTTAAAAAAAAACATCCTGCAATGCTGGAAGCAGATAGACTATGAGCTTTCTTCATTCATATGATAATAGAGGAAGTGAGTAAAACAAGGAAAGATAGTTTATGTCTTAATTAAGATATGCATCATCTACAAGGCTCAGAGCAAATTTTTGGAAGCATGAATCAGAGAATTAATGCACCTGGATTCTGTGATAAAGGATTGTCCATGACAAGATCAGGAGATCTGTTTCCATCTTTAGGGAGATGAGGAGGATCTATTAGAAGGCGACGCCTCAAGCTGGCATATCTGCAAAGGAAGAAGCTTAGTTAAGATACATCTCAGACAGATCTAGATAAGTCAAAAGAACTGGTTATTTTCGTACACAATATGATCATAAAGAGAACAAACATATCAATGGAGGATTATTCTGTGCTGCAAAGCAAACAATGAGGAACAGGAAAAAAATCATAAATATGTTTTGTGCATTTATTTATAAAAGAAACCACAGGGATACACACACACCCACACATAAACACACACACTCTGCCAAACCATCATCAGCTGATAGATTTAAGTTTTCACTGTTTGGGGATGGGTTCGGGGCTGGGATACAATCATTGCATTTGGGAAAAAGACCAATGGAAACTAATAAGGCTTTCAACAAATAAAGTTAATTAAACTAAACATAGAAAATTAGATTATTGACATATAGCAATTTCCGGTGATAGCAGTAAAATTCCAATTAACAGTTACTATCCTAGATTTCAAAATATTTTTAAAAAATGCAGTATTGGGACACTAGAAATGGTATTGGCAAAATTCTAGTACTCTTACAGCCATTTCCGCTCGACTGAACCTACCAAGTGCCAACAACAGTTAGAATTATTAAATTTACTTAGGTAATTGGAGATATCAACAGCACCAAGGATAGCAAGTTAACAGAAGGGGAAAAAAGCAAAAACAGATCTACATCTCACAAGACACTAGGCACCCTGAAAAGATAAAGATATGAATGCAAAACCAGTGATCACCATCTCAAATTCTTGTGGAGAGACAAAAATTACTTAGTCGTATCAGCTTGAAGGCATAACCCAGAAGAGGTCCCCAAATTACAAAAAGGGTCATTCACAACCCCAATACCACGAGGAAAACAGAAAAAAGCATATCTTAGACAGTAATAAAAATTAAACATCTAGCATGCCATTCCCCTCATATAACAGCCAGAAGATCCCTCCCCTCCCAAAAAAAAATCATAATCCAAACAGAAGTATATCTCGACACTGTTTCAAGAATCAAAATTGCCCCCAAAAAAAACGAAAAAAAAATACCAAAAAGGGCAAAAAAAAAACCCCCAAAGCTTATAAAAAATGTGCATTTATTTGATTCAAAGCATTAAGCTTGATTAAAGATACCCGAATCATCGCTAGCCATGCATAAAAACCACAACAATCATCGACAGGAGAAAAAAAAAAACGATTTTTTTGCACAAGAAATCGAAACTTCGAAAAATTGTATAGGAGAGGGTAGAATCTCGCCTCCTCCGAGAATCTGCCGTGATGCGTCGGAGATCTTCGATCGAAGCCGAGGGCGAGCTCCGCAGTATTCCGAGATCGATACGCCATCGGACGCTCCGGAGGTCCGAGAACCTCTTCTGGGGTGGGAGCGGATGCTCCGGCAATTGAGCATCGGTTGGAGCTGCTGTCATCGCCTTTGTTCCTTGCTTCGGTTCCGTCCGAGGCCCGGATACCCCTATTCGATGATTCCTCTCAAAACAGAAGAGAGGGAAGAGGAAACGTATAGGCTAATAAAGGAGGCACCTTTGTGATGAAAAGGAGGGTATTTTACGAAGGAGTATATGGAGAGATCGAGAAATCGAGATTGTACGCAGAGAGAGAGAGATAGAGAGGGGGGAAATTTGTGGCGAGAACAGAGAGAGACTACGGAAGGAGAAAAGGTGAGGCCTGAGATGGAAATCTCGAGGCGTGATTTGGGAAGAGGAATGAGAATTATCGAGGAAAAGAGGAAGAAGGGTTTAGAGGGCAGGATGAGGAAATGGGATACGGGGCCATCCGTTTCATTGAGGTGGGCACGAAAAGGGTTAAAGTGGGACAAGTTTTGCCCTTCGAAACTCTTTGATTTTTTTTTTTTTTAAGAAATAACATGTTTTCTACGTGCAGGGAAAATTTAGGTTTATTTCTTCCATGACTCCGAAGACATTTCTGGACCCGGGGAGGATGAGCTGTCCCGGTGACTACGACTCCACAGACCAGGCCAAAAAGAGAGCAGATTTATCGCACCTTTTCTTCTTTTTTTTTTTTTTTTTTTCAGGCTGGGAATTTAATAAGCAATGGCTACCACTCCTTTCCGAAGTGCACCGCGAGCGCACGGCAAAACGCGTGTGGTTTTCGCTATTCCTCTTCGTCTCGTTTCCGTTATCGATACCCTTGGCGGAACTCAAGTATGCTTGGAATTGGAGAAAAAAAAATATATATTAATTTTTAGTATAAAGATAGTCACATTAAACGTGAATTAATTATTAGAATGTTCATTAGTTATTTCATTAATTTTATAAAAAAATATTAATATATATAATATTCAAAAGTTTGAGAATATAAAAAAAAGAAAAAAAAATGATCAGCTTGGGTGAGAAACATAGAATAGGTTGATAAGTTTGGCATTGGGAAGCGTCAGCTTCCACTCATTCCCCTTCGATAGGATGACAATATTATTAAACAAAGTCAATCTTAGACGAGCCGCCAGAGAGCAGAAGAAGGAATCTTCGCAGAGCTAGCGTGGAATTGGCGTCGAACTGGGTTTGATGGTTAAGTAAGCGGGGTCCGAGAAGTGGACTTTGTCAACCGGGCGGGTCCTGCAGCTGCAAAATGCTGATTTATTTGGGTTCAGGCCCACTGATGCATACAACGTTAATTGCCAAAGAGAGAGCAAAAGTCAAGCCTAGTCACCCATCACTCTTATCTCTGTGAATTAAATGAAAAGGGGGCGGCTGTTTTGGAGAAATTGTAGGGGCCTCACGGTGATAAGGATGTTGGATTGGGTATCCAATTACAGCACGGCTTCCACCTAATATTCCAAGGCATCAATTCTGAGTGAGAGTATTAATATTATTCGTTGGCTTGTACTAATGGCATCGTAATATTGCACAGATCCAAAGCATATTCCGTCCCCAAGCCTGTGTCTCGTGTCCACTTATTATCGGCAACATAAAAACTCATAGATAGTCCTCTATTTAAAGCTATTCTGAAACCATGCATTATGATTAAATGAGACTCGGGGAGAAGAATATATGTTGCCTAATTGGCCTCCAATAATGATGCTAACACTCTCAAGTGTGGTCGGAATGGGGGACTCTTTAAAAACAAATATTTATCTTGTACAACAACTTTTGCTGACAGCTATGGATCAGGCTAATGAGTTATTTCGGGTCTCGAGGAATCAAAATTTTTCAACACTGCTGTAGATTAGATTTCTTGGTTTGGCACGTAGTCTCATCAAGAATCTTCACCCGTTGCGGTTGGTTGGTCACTCTCTCCACTGCTCATGTACATGAATGATGATTCCAGTCATTGCTGGAGCTGAGTTTCTAACAAGAGAACAATTGGGCAGGCTTCTGGCTTCTCCATGCAACAGCTACTGCGTTTAATATACACGATGTTTCACGAGCCCAGTTTAAGAGGCACATGATCCTCTTCTCCATGATATTCCACAAATGAAACAAGCTACACTAATTTTTAAGGCTTTATATATTTTTTTAAGCGAGAGAATCAAGTAGCTGATAAATTGGCCATTGTTGATGCTCATGGCTGTGCTCTTAGGTCCTAATTATTTAATCAGGTTTCTCTTTCTTATATTTTTTTCTAAAAAAATCAAATTAAGATCTTTAAACTTTATGAATAGTGTGATTAACACACATATACATACATATAACTATCTATATATATATACACTGGCATGTGGTTATATAGTGCGATGGTATGACAGGTTGTCTAATCTCCACAACATTTGAAGTCATTAAATTAAAAATAAAAAATCATGAGCAATTTGCATCATAGGCTTATGGAAAGCCATTTGTTACTAATATCCACGCGCACTCATTTTCCACCAACTTACAAAAGCGACGCATGGATTGGCCACCACCTAGTGGTGACAAAAGAGGAGAACACTTTGGAAAGATGATTTGATGTAGGACATCACTAATTGTCCGAGTTCCATCACTAAAATTATTACAGAAGAGCAACGATAGCTAGCATCCACTGACAATAATATCTAGTTATAATAGTTGGTCAATTCATTAGCATTAATGCTTTGGAATTTAATGCAGCAAGATCTAACCAAAGCTCTCATCAGAATTTTCCACGCCTCAAAACAGGACGGAGCCTTTCACAGCAATCGGTCCCCGGCACGCAAGCCGTTTAATGGTAGCGTGACTCCAAAGATAACCAGAGCGATCGAAGCGATTCACGGCGCCAGCGCCGGATGTTGCCGCTGCCGCCGGCCCCACAGCGAGCGAGGTAAGTTAGTGCCCGCCCGTGGAGGCGATAACGATGATGACGACGACGACGACGACGACGAAGTAGTCTGCCACTCTCGTCGGAGACGTACGGATGGCGATCATCGAACATCGGAGAAGGCGTCTTCTTATCTGACGACGCGTGACACCTAAGCGTAAGATTCTCTGCTTCAACCGTACGGGCATTTGCCTAAGGCGTCGAAACCCAGTCAACGCAAACAGGGGCCCCCGAACTTTGGTAACAAATTAAATGTATTTGCATGGATTATGTAAGTAATTAACGTTAATTACTCTGTGCATGCTGATTTTGTGCATAACACTTATCATATGTTTCATTATTCTTAGGAGTCTTTATTTAATTATTTATATGAGGGTGTTGCAAGCCACTTGTTACTTGTTTTGATGGGCATGTAGATGATTTTGGAGAAAGATGGCCAAAGAGGTTAATTATAGCCAAAATCTAATGAGGTTGGGCCAAGACATGATATATTAAAGCAGAAGCAGCAGCAGCAATTAAAAAAATTAAATTTTAAAGTAGCTGAAATTAATTACATAAATTTTAAGTGACAATATTATGTAAAGCACCACATCTATTGTTTTTTTTTATTTTTATTTAGAACAGACGGGCAATCACACAAGTCTGGTGTAAGTCATCCCAGATACATCAGAATATAAAATTTGCGATAAAACAGAAGGGCAGGGGTCACTACTACTCCATATCTTAAATCCCACATGCTGTGCCATGCAGCCGCCACCCAGTCCACCGCCGAATTGGCTTTACGAAAAATATAACGAATCTGGGCAGTGTCAACTTCCTGAAGCATAGACCATATAACCTAAGAATCAGATTAGAGGATGCTTCGGGAATACTCTTCTTTCGCAACCACTGAATAACTGTCATGGAATCGCCTTCAATCACTAGTCTCTGGGCTCGAAGAGTCTGAGAAGCGTAAGAAATACCTGCCCAAGCAGCATAAAGCTCAGACGTAGGGACAGAAGAATCCAGGGAGCCGAATCATCCAGCCGCCAACATATCACCCTGAGGCTCACAGATAATGAAAGCCGAACCAGCCAATTTACCACGGACACTCCCATCAAAGTTGATTTTGACAAACCCTGAAGGAGGGGGCTCCCAGGAAATGAAAACCGTACGACGGTTCGCTGTCGAAATAGCAGGGGAACCCCAGAGGCCAGAGATGTCAGAACCAACTGATAGAGTAGCACGGGCACAATCAGCGGTTAAGGATCTGATCTTCTTCACCAGCCGCTGAGGAGATATAAAGTCCTCAGAAAATATAATCTGGTTCCTAGATAACCAAATATGGTAGGCCGTGGCCGCCCAAAGACCCCGAGTATGCTGAGAAGCCATCCGAATATCCTGAAAAAAGAGGAGACGAGGGGAACCAAAAGCATCCACTCTACAAGCATAGCCCACCAGGTGCCATATCTGGCTAGCTCTAGGACATATGAATATCGCATGGTCTGTCGACTCATCCTCCGAGGCACACAGGGGCAGGTCGGCTGGATAGAGACTCCCCTACGAGAGAGAGCAGGGCACAAGTCGGGAGGCGGTCCCAAAGAAGTTTCCACAGAAAGAGTTGAACCCTAGGAAGAGTGGGGAGCGACCATATCCAAGCAGCATCCTTCGTTACCTGGGACTGAGGCCTGAATATCTTCATCAAGTCTCTGAAAGGGGCCCTAGAGAGGGAGGATCGCTGCCATAGCCTAACATCAGCCGAGGGACCAGAGATAAGAGGAATGGATAAAATCCGCTGAGAGAGTTCCTTTCCAAACAGACTGGTCACCAAAGGGATATGCCAGGAGGGGGGATCCGATGAGATTAGATCCTTAACCCTCAGATCGGTGGAAACATCAGTACTGAAAAATGAGGGCCATCGGGATAGAGGGAGCTCAGAAATCCACGAATCCTGAATAGCGTCAATAGAATGGCCAGCACCAATCATCCAAGAGGTATTCTTCATGATGGAGTCTCCAAACTGGCATACCTCCTTCCAAAAAGAAGAGCACCCCCGGGGCGGCATAATATACTCCCCTGCCTTCCAATCACCATATCTCGCCCGCATAACAGAGTTCCAAAGACATTGCGGCTCCAGGAGGAAACGAGAAGCATGTCTGGCCAATAAAGCTTGACGCCTAACCTTCAAGGATGGGATCCCGAGACCTCCTTCTTGAATTGGCATACATATAATGTCCCAAGATATGAGATGAGTACCGTGCCCGTCTTGCATAGATGCCCATAAGAAATCTCTAAAGCATCTCTCGATCCTCCTTAAGCAAGTAGTTGGGATAGCTACATTTGAAAGCATATAGAGCAGAAGGGATGAAAGAACTGACCGGACAATGATAACCCTAGCCATCATAGATAAGCCAGTAACATGCCAACCTTCGATACGCTGTCGGACCCGCCTCTCAAGATCCGCAAAATCAGCACAATGAGGTCGTCTGCCAGTCATGGGGATCCCCAAATACATAAATCGATCAGTCTGAGTAGAGATACCCAGCCGATTGATGATATCTTCCCTGATGGATCTGGAAGTCTTTGGGCTGAAACAGATAGAGGACTTCTAAAGTTTGACCTTTTGACCCGAAGCCTGACAATAACTCTGAATAATGGAATCAAAGGATGCGGCATTATCAATAGAGGCCTGACCCAGGAGGATACAGTCATCAGCAAACAAAAGATGAGAGATAGAAGGGCCCTCATCCCCCATCTTAAATGGGACAATCCTTTGATATTGCTGAGCCTGGTGGAAAGCACGAGACATATCATCCACATCCAATATGAACAAGAGGGGGGGATAAAGGGCACCCTTGGCGTAATCTCACAGAGGAGTGGAAGAACTCAATCATTCCCCCATTGATGATCAAAGAGAAAGAAGGCCTTTGGATGCAAGCCATCACCCATTCAATAAATGTCTTGTCAAAACCGAACTCCTGAAGAGAGTGATACAAGAAGGTCCAGCTCAATCTGTCATAGGCTCTCTCCATATCAAGCTTGACAGCCATAAGACAACTTCTGGCAAGGGCTTTATGGAGATCATGCATAAATTCCTGAGTGATGAGAACATTGTCCGAAATAGACCGCCCTCTGATAAACGCCCCTTGTTCTTCTGAGATGAGACGGGGAATCACAACCCGGAGGCGATTGGCTAAGAGACGAGCACAGATCTTATACAAAGTAGTGCATAGACTAATAGGCCTGAAATGCTGAGGGAGAGAAGCATCAGAGCGCTTGGGAATAAGAGTAATAAGAGTCCTATTCCAATCCTCAGGAATGTTCTTAGATTGGAAGACATACTGTATCGCCTGAACCACCTCCTGCCCGACAATATCCCAATAGTAACGGAAAAAGAAAGGTGGGAATCCATCCGGCCCGGGGCCTTATCTGGACCGAGCTCCCAAATGGCCTGGCGAACCTCCTCCGCATAAATAGGCCTGACAAGTCTGGCGTTATCCGAAGAGGGCACCTTCCTGGAATCAGATACTGGAATAACCGGAGCTCCATCACCACTAGAATCAGACCATCTAGACTGGAAGAAGTGGAGAAGCTGGGATCGGATAGAATTAATATCCTCTTGATAATTCCCCTCAGCATCAGCTAACCTCCGAATTCTGTTAGCAGCACGTCGCTTCAGAGTAGCCTGATGGAAGAACCTGGTATTACGGTCTCCTTCGTTGATCCACTAAACCCTGGATCTCTGCCTCCAATATAACTCCTGCTGGCGAAGAAGGGAATGATGCCGAGCAAGGTTCTCTCGCAGCAAGGAGAGATCAGAATCCAACAGATAACCATCCTGGTCCTCCTTCGACTGAAGGGCACATATAACAACTTCAGCCTGCTCAACTTGCCTGACCAGATCCCCAACCTCCAGTCGGTTCCATCTAGACAGTCTACGTTTGGCCAACATAAGACGGCGAGATAACCTATAGGCAGCATGACCCCTGATAGGGAGATGCCAAATATGAGAGATGATAGTCCGGGCTGCAGAGTGGACCGTCCAAAATCGTTCGAATTTGAACTGTTTCCTCTGCTGTAAATCAGCCTCCAAGGAAATCAAAATAGGACAATGATCCGAGGCGATCCTGGGGAGGTGAGTAACAGAGGCAGCAGGATACATATGGAGCCATTAAGCAGTGGCTAAAACTCTATCAATTCTCTCCCATACCCGCGCCGTCCCCTGCCGGTTATTACACCAAGTAAATTGGGGCCCCGAGTACCCCAGTCCATCAGCCCAGAAGACCCGATAAATGACCTGAATTCAGTAATATCAGCGGAGCTGGTGACTCTTCGACCCCCTCTCTTCTCATTGGCCTCGGTAATACAATTGAAGTCACCAGCAATGATAGAAGGAGTCCCTTGAGCAAGCAGGGAAGACAGCTCAGCCCAAAGAGTCCGCCTCTCTCAGTAGTCCGTACTGGCATAGACTGCCGATAGCAACCAGGGGGCAGAAGTCCCTTCAGAAACAACAAGGCCAATTTGCTGATTACAATGATGAAATGCATCAATCTTGGCAGCCGAGTCACGCCAAATAGCCAAAATGCCTCCAGACAGACCCTCAGCCTCAACCGCATAAGAAGACCATGACCAGACAATCTGCCTCCGAAACCGCACCAAACTGTCTCCCGACAACCTGGTTTCTAACAGGACATATATATCAAAATTATGAAGCTGTATCAATCTACCAAAAGAGAAACGGAATGAGGGCTTATTAGCCCCTCTAACATTCCAGATTAGGATCTTCATAATATTATTTGGAGGTAGTTGGGACAACCACCTGATCCTCTAACATCAAACTATCCGAATGGTGCCTTACAGACCCCGATCGAACCACATCATTCTGAATAGTGCAATCTTGCGGGACCTCTGGTTCAGCATCAATGTTAGGTGACCCCTGGCCCAAAAGCATTGCAGAAGGTGGCTCACTCACTCGGTCTACAGGACTATCTGAGATGACCGTCACCTCCCCATACCAGATACTTGGCCACAAGAGGGCAGGGGCAATCCAAGTGGAGAAGGAATGAAATCCACTCTACAGTTGACCATTTTGCCTTTGCCTTTCCCTTTTCGCTTATCCAACTTGGGGATAGACCTGGGAGGCAGGCAATCAGCTGGTCTCGCCCGCTTGAGGGGACCCGAGACCATAACATAGTTCTCCTCATGGCCACCATCATTGGAAACCAAATCCAAAGATGCAAATGGATTATCAGTAACCACAGCTTGGGGCTTCACAAATTCAGAGGATCCACTCGGTTTATGCTGCAGTTTCTTCATTTCAGCCTTCTTAAAACCGGCACAGCCTTGGAAAACCGGCATAGCCACCATAGGGGAAGAAACCTTCTCCCCTTCCTCCAAAACTAGCACAGACTTTCCTTTATCTGGGCCCTTCAAGCCAACATCCTCCTGGAGACCTGGCTCGACCACAGAAGCATCGCCAATCTTCCCTCCCACCATAGCTTGCTGGATAGAAACTGACTTCATAGAACCAGGGGGGCGGCGACGGCTCTGTTTCGGCGGAACCTTCCAACCATTCTTCAGGCTCGAATCCATTGCACTCGGCCGAGGGAATGAATCGGGAACAAAGGCATTAGAAGAAGGCACGCCCGAAGAAGAAGCTGGCTTACCCGGAGGAGCTACAGGAGGCCTTCGTTGACGAACTGCTGCCAACCACGGACCAAAGGCGAAGCTGCCGTCTGATCCATCGTTCTTCGCCATGGCCTCCACCAAGCAAGGACCCTCCAAATGCAAGGATCCACATTTCGGGCAGAACCCTTCGAAAGCTTCATAGGCGAATTGCTTCCAGAAGGGTCCCCGAAGCCCCTGGACCCTGATCCCTGACCGAAGGGGGCAGCAAAGATCGACTCTGACCGCCACTCTAGCGAAACACCCCCTGTTCTTGGCCAAAGTCGTAGCATCCACACAGTAGAAGACCCCTGCTTGCTCCGAAATTGCTCTGAGAGTGTCCACCTTCCAGAACTCCATAGGAAGGTTGGGCAACCTCCTCCAAACCAACGCCGAAGAAACGAAATTCTTGGCTGGGAAGAATTCTGGATGCCAGGCTTCAGTCGCTATTATCTGTCCATTGATCACCCACGGCCGATTGAGGACCAACTCACAGGCCGCCGGATCTTCAAAACGGAAGATGCATCAGCGAAACACCAAAGAGATAGAGACGATTGCTCCAGAAATCCCTGCGCGTATGAATTCTCGGAGATAAGCTTCGATCGGCACCCACTTGCTGAACGACCGGGCCAGGACAGCATAGTGCAGCCACCCTACCATCTCATCTTGCAGCTCCGACTCCGGAATCCGCACGACCTCCAGAAATCTGGCCTCCAAGCTCGCCACCTCCGCCGGAGAGGGGGATGAGGAAACCCAGGCAAACCCATTCTTCAAAAACCGACTCCTGGACGATCGATCAGCCATACTCCCATCAGAAGCCATTGAGAGACAGAGGGAGGGGGGACGGAGGTCGAGCCGGAAGCGTCAAGCAAGGCGAAGAAGATCGCCGGAGATCAGGGAGGAAGAAAGTCGGATCCCGAATCTTAAAGCACAGCAGCAGAAATCACCGGAGAGCAGCTCACACGAATTTTAAAGCATAATGACAGTTATTAATTATCACCACATCTATTGTTACTAGCGAATGATGCATTGAATCGCAGCTTATTTCTTTAGTGAGACATTATAAGAGATGAAAACAAAAAAAAAAAAGCATACTATTAAAATATAATATTTTAGATTTAACATTGAGTTTTTTTTTTCTAAAAAAAGAATTGAACTTGCTTGCAAACCATGCCTAAGAATGGGTGAAAGGCCCAGCGGAGTTCTTTGTGGGCTTACATTGCATATCAGATTTGGTTATTCCGGAATCGGATCTTATTCTCTAACGAGATGGTTCCTTCTTGCGGGGTTGTCAGGACGACTGTTTTCCTTTTTGCTGAGTATACTTTTCATCATGGTTTTCTTGATGTTGCGAATCCTGACCACTGGGTCTTCCCTGCTGCTTCGGCAGTGAACCGGTGTACTGTTTTTATTTTCTGGGAGCCTCCATCTCTAGGGTTTATTAAAATCAACTTTGATGGGAGTGTCCGCGGTAGATATGCTGGATCAGCTTTTGTCATTCGTGGTGCGGATGATAGGATGTTGACGACGGGAGGGCTTGGCTTACCTGACTCCTTAGTGCCTCTTGCCGAGCTGTACGCGGCTTGGATAGGTATATCCTCTGCTATTCGGATCTTGGACGCCCGTAGTCTTATCATTGAGGTGATTCTATTACTGTTGTTCATTGGATCCCGCAGAAGCCAATGCTGTGGCTGATTGGATTGCTAGCCGGATGGCTTCTCATTCTGATTTTTGGAGCTGGAAGTAGGATGACCTTTGCCTATTATCATCCGAAAAGAAAAAAAAAAAAAAAAAAAAGAAGAAAAAGAAGAAGAAGAAGAATAGGTGAGAGGCATAGTATTGTCCTTAGCTTTTAAATTTGTTGCCACAAGTTTAAGGCTTACAAATAAGTAATGTTTCAATACACTATGCTCTCTCTATCTCTCTCTCTCTCTCTTTATTTATGAGATTAAAAAAAAAAAAAAGATAATACTGCTTTACTTTTGTATGTAAAAAAATTATTTTGATATTTTCAATCATTATGCTTAAATTGTACTAGATTACTTCGTATCAAGATCCATCTTACATGCGACGCTGCTACTCAATGCGAGTTATGGTTACTGGAGAAAAGGAAAGAAGCACTACGAGAATGCATTCATTATTTGGGTGCTGAATGATTGATAGCCTTCATGAGGCTGGCACCGAAGGTTCCTTCAACATCATTGCACAACAAGCAACCGAAGAGAGGCGTAAATAATTCATACTTTAATGCATTTATTGACATCAATTTTGGACGCTTCTAATCACCATTCAAATAAAATATTCAGGCTCTCCAGCAGCCAAGCCAATGACCCTGATGCTGCGTCAGCGCCTTGGTGGAGGCGTCTCGCAAGGTTTGGAAGGGTGTCGTCTCTCGCCCCACCGAACGTCTGGACTCTTCTTTTTGCTCGGTCGGTAGAGGGGGCCGACGCCGTGGAAGCTAAGACCCTTGTTTATGCCACCCTCTCCTCTTTTATTCTTGGGTTCGCATCCCCACCAACCAATTCCATCATTGATTTTGTATGTCTTGTGTTCGTCTCAATGCTCGATCCTCTCAGCAAATTCCCACCTAAAATGAATATTTGGTGCCATCTAATTAAATGTTACTTTCCCAACCTTCCTATTGGTAAAAAATACAGTCAATTTTGTCCTTCTTGTGATAGGAAAAGTTTAGCTTGGGATTTGAACCCTTTGAAAGGCAATGGCACTGGAAAACTAAAAGTTTTAAATTAAGATTGCGTTTGCTTGTCAAAATTTAAGTTTTGAATAAATTATCTTTTTTTTGTCTTGAAATAACAATTAGGATTATAATAATATAGTGCTGGTAGCATATTTTTATACAATTAGGCTTAATATTTTGATGTAGTACTAATATTAAATGGTATCATGGATATGCAATGATAATTATAGAAGAATCCATGGGCATGGGGTAGGTTTTGCCTTTAGGTGGGCTCTCCTGCCTCCGAGTCACACCTAGTGGAAGGTCAGTGGCATGATAGAAATGACATCAAGAATTATTTTATTTGCCTACGAAGCTATGAAATCTGCTGAGATGTTTTTGATACGTGAAAGTTGGCTGCAGAACGTTCCAAGTGTTCAATCTATAATAATAATAATAATAATAATAATAATAATAATAATAAGCAAACAGAACGGAATATGAGCATTCGATTAAAATACAACGAAATTGCTCCATTTTCTTGAAAGGAGTAGGGAATAAGATGATATTGCCCACAAATTATTTCGTGGACACCAAATTTCCAGGCTGAAACGTCAACCGTACCTTCAAAACAACGCCACCACCGCACCAACTCCAGCTTGTAGCCTTTCAAGATTTTTCATCACCGCACTATTAAAATACCAATAAAAATATGTCTTTCATCCTCAAATTTTCACTTAATATTCATTTTAACCTTCAAAGCTTTAATTATTATTATTTAAATTTTTTTATATTTTAAAAAAATTATATTACTAGTATCATGTTACATAATATTAATTAAAATGAACAGAATCTTAATAATTCGTCATGTAAAATAACTGTTCGTATTATATCAACAATTCTGAATGGAATGTGAGAAGGAAATGTGAGGCTCAAAAGCTATTTTAGCTTTATATATACCACGCGCACCTTACGTTAACCATGGTTAAGGTTGGGCTAAACATTAATAAAAAAAATAAAGAAAAAAAATAGCCCGCTTTCCATATATCCCCATCGAAAAGGAGAAGACCAACGCATGCACAATGGCCGTCTCTACCACTCGGACACTCCACGTCTGCTCCATTGGTCCGCTGTCGGTGTGCCGGTTCTTGGTTAGACGGCGCACAGTCCTACGGCATTTGCCTTGGAATCTTGTGCCCGTAGGACCCTCAGTCCCACCGAATCTGGTTGGAGGGGAGGGCCTTTCATTGGATCACGGCGTTTTATAAGTCCTTGTTAAATACTTACAACCATTAGCACCCTTCTCCCCAGCACTTTAGGCCGATTAGCTTATGTATCACCTTATATAAAGTCTGCACTCATATCCTGATTACTCGATTGCAAGGGATGATTCCCATCTTATCTCTCCAGAGCAATAAGCTTTCATTCATGGGCGTAGTATTACTGATAATGCTCTCATTGCCCAGGAATTTATGCATGACCTCCAGAGCGCCCCAGACCGATGATCTCTTATGGCCATCTAGTTAGATATGGAGAGAGCTTATGATAGGATGAGTTGGATATTTCTCTGGCATACGCTTCGGGTGTTTGGGTTTGCTGACCTCTTCATCGATTGGGTTATGGCTTGTGTTCAAGGGACTACCTTTTCTATTATTATTAATGGTAGTCCAACGGAGTTTTTTCCTCTGCTATTGGTCTCCGTCAGGGATGCCCTCTCTCTCCGTTCCTTTTTGTGCTGTATGCGGATGACCTGTCTCGTGCTCTTCATCAGGCAGTAGGGTCGTCTTTGTTGAAGCCTTACATGCCTTGGCCCCACGGACCTGCTCTTACCCATCTTCTCTTTGCTGACGACTGCATTATGCTTAGCCCAGCTTCTGTTCAGAATGTTGCCACTTGTTCTGCTATCATTCAGTCTTACTGCCGGAATTCGGGGCAGCGGGTTAACTTGCATAAATCTACCCTCTGCTTTAGCCCATCGACCCATCCCCGCTGTCGTGCTGCCATTTCTCAGTTATTAGGGATTTCCACTTTCTTTGATCGCCTGACCTACCTCGGAATCCCTATTTCGGGTCGGCAGTCCCGTTGCAGGATTTCGTTGACCTTGATCGTCGGATTTCTGCTCGATTGGATCGTTGGCAGGTTTCGGGTCTTTCTATGATGGGCCGCATTACCCTAATATGATCTATTCTTACTTCGCTGCCTCTCTATTTGTTATCCAATACTTTGGTCCCGACTACCTGCCTTCGTCGGATAGAGAGACGTATTAGGACTTTCTCTGGGCGTCTATGTAGGGGGGCCATGGTCTTCACCTATTGGCCTGGGACATTGTTTGTTTGCCTATTTCCGAGGGCGGTCTTGGATCCAGTCATTAGTGCTCCGTCGTGATGCTGTTATTGCGAGACATGCCTCTAGATACTGATGGACCCTCATTGTTTCTGGAGTTCTGTCATGCGAGGTAGATACGGTGGTAGGACTTTGACTCAGCTTTCAACTTCCCCAAGGGATGTTCTTTCATATGGCGTGCGATCTGCGAGGCAGCTCTTACTGTTATGACTGATATCCATTGTATAATTAGGGATATGACCTCAGTTGATGTTACTCAGGACACTTGGATAGCTGATATTCCTCTTTCTCGATGGCCGACTTTTATTAGTTCGGATGTTGAACCCTCTTTGCATGTTTCATCTTTGATTTCCTAAGAGAATGCTGGTTGGAATGCTCCAATGGTGGCTAGGCTGTTTGGGACTGAGCTGGCGCAAAGGATCCTCGCTATGCCTCTTCCTCTTTCTGCTTGCCCGGATATTAGACTTTGGCGTCGGTCCTGTCTTCCTTATGCTCCCACTAGGGACTTGGTTGCCAATTTCCGATCTTCGATGTCGGGCCTACCTGATGTTGCTTGGATTTGGCGTTTGCCAGGATCCAGCTTTTTCTGTGGAAGCTCAGGTGGGATCATCTTCCTACCTGTTCCCTTTTGGCTGATCGCGGTCTCTCTATTCTGCCTCTCTGCCCGATATGTGGGATGCGCAATGAATCGGTTGATCATGTCATTTTTAAGTGTTCTCGTGCGTCTCAGATTTGGCAGTTGACCCACTTTACCCCTTGGTTGCTGGATGATGGATTCACCCGGCTTTCTTTTCTGCATGCTATCTGTTTGGTTATCCAGAGTGATCCCCGCTTCCAGGTGTTTTTTCAGCCTACTTGGCTTATCATATCTGGCTGACTCAGAACCAGATTGTCTTTACTGAGGAGATGGCCACTCCGCAGGTGGTTATCCGTCGTGCTCTCTTTCATGCCCGGGAGTATACTCACTGTCATTTTGACATTCACTTTGATGGGCCTGGTCAATGGGACTCCCCTGCTGCTCCGGCAGTGCACCGTTCTATGGTCTTTGTCTCTTGGGAGCCCCCACCCCCGGGTTTCATCAAAGTGAACTTTGATGGTTCTGTCTCCGATCGTATTGCTGGTTCTGAGTTTGTCATACATGGCTCTGAGGGTCAGTTACTTGCAGCTGGCGGTTATAGCTCTATGGATATTTCAGCCCCAATGGCGGAGCTCCAGGTTGTTTGGGCTGGCATCTCTTATGTTGTTCGTCATTTGGGCTATCGCAAGTTGATCATTGAGGGAGACTCTCTGTCGATCATTAGGTGGTTAGACGTGATGGGGATTCTCATTCTCTTCTTAATCTCCTGATTAGAGATATCAGAGTCTCTCTTCAGGCTACTTGTGCCTCTATGATCCGTCATATTTATAGGGAAGCCAATGCTGCAGCTGATTGGGTAGCTTCTATGGTCCCTCCTCATCCCGGTCAGTGGGAATGGTACGTCGGTGTCCCTTGTCCTGTTATTTTTAATCAAATTTTATACTCTGATAGTTCAGGTTTGACTCGTGTCAGAATGGTATGATCGCTCGCCAATAACACACAAAAAAAAAAAATAGTCCCAAGGTGACATCACATGGCTAGCAGAGTACATTCATTGTGCTCGCTGATATGTATAATATGATCTTTGTTTTAGAGCACAATCATTCATTTACGGACCAAGCTATATATCGTGACTCAATAGTATCATACATGGATCGGCCAAATATAATAATGGTGTTAACATTGTCACCGAAATGGGGATGGTTTTAAGCGCTTAGCATTTTATGGTTCAATTAATTTATTAGCCGATTAAAACTAAATAATATAAAATTTTAAATAATAAATAATAAATTAATTTAAATTCGAAATATATAATATTTTTTATTCAATGTGGTTCTATTTTTATTCAAAACACTCGTCACACACGTATCATATACATGGATCAATGTATAATATCAAGTGCAATGCATTACCAAAGTTATTCTAACTCCAACAAACGATGACACCTGGCAGTGCTATAGGCCAAGTTTGGATATAGTTCTGACCATGACTGATGACAGGATCACGTGGTGAGCATGACATGGTATGCATGAGCTAGAATGAGGGATGGGGCTATTGCCTTGCCTGACTTCACCGACGGTGGTTGCGGCCAAAAGGCTTCAACTTGGGGACAAGAATGAGTTGGAAGGAGGATTTTATGGGATATACGTGACGGTGATGAAATGCTAAGACAGAGACCTGGAACCTCAGCGTCAAGTAGCAAACAAGCAATGTGAAAACATGGTGAGTAGACTTACATTGAAAAGAAAATTGTGAGCATTCTAGCTCTAAAATATTTATTTGTTAACGAAACTCTTTATCCATCATGCATGATGATTAATCTGCATATACGTATGTGCATGACTATGCATGCAGCATGAAAAGAAAAAAAATATTCTCGTTGCATACGTGCCGTGCACAAAGATTTTTCCTTCCTGTTATTGTGTGAAGTATGCTGATCACTTGTGTCAACTTTGGAGCAAGCTTTCTTTAAAAAAGGAAAAGTCTTTGTACACCGTTCCGATGCAGCACAGCTAGGGCTGAAAACATATCGAATACGGATCGGATAGTAGTATATCCATATTTGTATCTATATTTTTTAACGGATACGAATACGAATATGAATACTAAATGAATATTAAAATTAATGTCCATATTTATTCTAAACGGATACGGATACGAATCGGATTTCAAGCATATCCATATTTGTTATATACGGATACAATACGAATCGGATATCAAGCATATCCATATTTATTATATATGGATACGGATATGAATCGGATATCAAGCATATCCATATTTGTTATATACGGATATGAATACGAATCGAATATTAAGGTAGTATTTGATACAAAAAATGCTATACTAAATTATATGTTATTTCAAATTCTAAATTATCTTCTATTTCTTCATTTCTATGTTTGACACTATAACACTTATATGCTCTTTCAAAATTTATATTGTATTTTCACATGTATTCATTCAATTTTTTTTGATAAATATTTTCTTACTAACTATAATTTAAATAACTTTATTTATATACTCTTTCAAAATCTACATTATATTTTTATATATCTATTCAACTCTCTTTTATAAATATTTTTTCTCACTAAAATTATTTAAATAACTTATATTTTTTATATGTCTATTCAAATCTCTTTTATATTTACTAAAAATTATTTAAATAACTTCATTCATGTTCTCTCAAATTAAAGCTGTGCATTTTAGCATTATTTTATATGAAGAGTATAAGCACTAATGATAATAATGAACTCCTCTTCTAACACTACTTTAAGCAAAATTATTTTTCTATTATTTCCTTAATATTTATAATTTCATCTTTTAAACTCTTATATATAATAATTTCTAATTTATTTTTATTCTTATCTTTGCTTATATACCAAAATTTATAACCATCAACCACTTTTACTTTTTTCTACCTACTTAATTTCTCATAAGCAAACTATGTTGATTCTTCTTCTAGTCATCACATTTATTAATTTTATTAATTTTTAATTAATAAAGTTATATTTTAAGTCACTAAATATATTTTTTTATTATTTTTGGATTAACTTTTTTACTCATATTTATTCATAAAAGTTTGAAAATTCTTGCTTACTTTCATATCACAATCGGGTGCTAATGTAATGCATCATTTGTGATACTATTGTAGTTATCTTTATAAATTTTATGCTACATTAGGGCCTATGTTTTCATTCTTTACTTACATACATCATGTTTAGGACCATCCTAATTATCATTATTAAACTTTATGCTACATTAGGGTTTGTGCAAACCATCACAAGTATAATACATTCAAGTGGTTTTTTCTATTTAATTCATGTTCATAGATGAAAGGGTTGGATCATGCTTGATCTCAGTTTGACCTAATTTTATATTTGAGTTTTGATTATAGACTCGGATCCAATCTATTTGTTTGTTGGATCAAATAGATTTATAGAAAAAATGTTAGGCCCAATAAGCCATTTAGATCTATTCGAGTTTAATATAAAATATTACATTTAAGTCAAGCATCTAATTATTTTTTTATTATTAAAATCTAATAATTGATAAATAAATAGAATCAACTTAAATATAAGTTTCTATTCAAAAACTCTTAATTTGATCAAGTAAAGGGTTATTCTTAAGTTTATAATATGATATTTAAAATATTTATCAATTTAATTGAACACATTATAAATAAGAATCAATCAAGATAAATAATAAAAAAAGATATAATTAGAAAAAAAAATGAGAGAAGACTTGGTTGTTAAGATAAAAAATAAAGAATTAATTTAAATTAGAACCCATGTAATAAATTTATAATGATAATTAGAATGAAAAAAATATTATAAAAATTTATAGATTGAAAAAAATTAAATCCCTCAAACAAACTTAAATTAGATGTCACAATTAAATGTCTAGGGATGGAGTAAAAAAAAAAAGACAAAGAGGCATGACGTGTGGAAGCCTTCATCTCCGTCCTCTTTCCAATCCCACATGGCATGCCATTTTTTAAGTAAAAAAAAAAAGAAAAGACATGGCGTGCGGAAGCCAGAAGCATAAGAATCTCAGTCCTCTTCCCAATCCAATGCGGTATGTTGTTTTTTTCTTTGATAAAAAAATGAAGAGGCATCGAGTAGAAGCCAAAAGCAAAGAGTCTTCGTCTTCGTCCTCTTTCCAATTCCATGCGGCACGAGTAAAAAAAGATGAAGAGGCATCGTCAGAAGAGGAAGAGTCTCCGTCAACCGTCTCTTTCCTCTTCCCAATTCCATCCATTTCTTCTTTCTTCTTTGGTTCGTGCTCGCTCAGCCATTAATTAATAATATAAATTTAAAAATTGAATACAAAATGGATATTCGTATCTGTATCTAAAAAATAGGTAAATCCGTTTTTGTATTCATATCCAACAAATTTTTAGATTAAATATCTGAATTCATATCCGAATCCGATTAAACTGAAACATGAATATCCGAATCCAATAAAATTCAAATACAAATATGGATACGGTCAGAATTTATCCAACCATTTTCAGCCATAAGCATAGCCTATATTGAGCACGGTGATTTACCCGCATGCGAGCTTGCACCGAAAGATTCGCCCATGAGTTTCACATCGCTGATGTGCGAGCTAATCATCACGCCCAATGCAGGCCATGCTGCACTCTAAGGAACCCATGGGCTGAATATATGGGCTAATCCGATCCATACAGGTAAACATTGGGCTTCCTAAAATAGGCCGGTCTATGAACAGTTGTTATAAAAAAAACTAGTCGAATTATTGGCTAATTGAGCTTATCTCATCAAGTTAGGCATTCATATTTCTTCGCAAGTCCTTTCATAAACGCTTGATTGAAATGTGCCATGATGACATTGAAGTATCTATGGTTAAAGCTAACATCTACTTTTTGGATGACAGTGCATCTAATAATTGTTTGTTCTACCCATTCAATTAACAATTGAACGACAAAATGATCGAATTCATGTGGGTTAATGTCGTTGGATTTCCAAATCAATTTGATTTCATAAACATTTTTTTTTTTTTGGATTTAAGCAAGCTGACATGACAGATGAAGGCCCCGGTACCATCAATATCTCCTGCTAATGGGCTTTAATTCAAACTACTTGGTGGTGAGCCATCTTTTTCAACCTATAATGGGTTGGCACGTGGCGGTCCACATCAACTAAAGTTGATTAGTCTTAATCTGTATATTAAATGATTTAGGTTTAGATTTCATGTCTTATACATTTAACTTATTTAACTCATTTAAATAATTAGCCAAGTCAGATTGACTCGAAATGATCTATTTATCCAAACTCATTTATGTTACCGCTTAATAGGTTAAACATATTAAATAGGTTGATATTTAACCTTTTATTATTGGTGAATACGTTAAGCATGTTGATATTAATCTGAACCATCATGATCTGTTAATAAATAGGTTAAGAAGGTTAGGTTTGACTATCTATTTATTAAATATGTTAAGTTCAGGTTCAAAATCCTAATCTATTTAATAAACAGATCGAGTTTATATTGAAATTTTTAAGATCAATACAAAGTAGATCTGATTTGTTTATGACCTAACACGACCTGATTGCTACCCTTGTGTCAATACTATTTGTTAATACTATATCATCATCCATTCAGCCCTAGGAGGAGCGGACCTAAGGAAGTCTAAGATAGAAAAGCGTTCTAACTACCATAAAATGCTATATATCAACAAAAAAAAACTTGTTCTAACCTATTAAAGAAGGATTGATTCAGTTTGAGATATTTCATTATCTTTTTCATCTCTATTTTTCTTTGAGAAATTTAGGGCTTTAGAGAATCTCTTTGAGCTGCCACCATTAAAATATCAGAAGATCCTCTTTCAAAATAGATCCAAAAGCCCTTTCCTCCATTGCTCTTTTCTTATTTTGCTCAATAGATGTTACCATTAATATTCAAAGTCACTTTATTTGGGGGAATCGGCCACATTGATTTTTAAATCGGAGACATCTTTGAATTTAGGCTGCAACAATTATATTTATCACTCTCGTAAAAACAACTATTGTGGCTGCTTTTATCCATTGCATAAATTGTATTCATTAAACACAAAAGAAGCAATCATTTATTCAATTAGAAAAATAAAAACTAGATATTTGAACTAAAAAAAGAATGTTTCAATTAGATAACTAGCAAAATATAAAATTAAATTAATATTACATGGTAGCTACCGATTTATATTTACGGACATATACAACATTATAGGAAGTCTTTACAACCATAATGTTACATTTGACAAGTATAATAGCTAAATGGCTCTCATTAAGCTGTTATGGATGGCTTTTATCAAAGGCTCTTTTAGGATAGCTATCGGCTTCAACTATTAGTGAACAATTATCTCACATATTCACCTAAACTGTTATTGATATGGCTGATCCTACGCCGTTATGAACGATAAAGATAACGGCAGCTGACGGGAGCTAGATCAACCCCCGAGACCTACCTCTCGTTCTCGGGGCACATGAACAGTGCATCAACCTCCGGGACCTTCCTCTCGGTCTTGGGGCATATGAACAGTATGTCAACCCTCGAGACCTACCTCTCGGTCTCGGGGCACATGAACGGTATATCAACCCCCGGGACCTACCTCTCGGTCTCGGGCACATGAACAGTATATCAACCCCCGAGACCTACCTCTTGGTCTCGGGGCACATGAACAGTAGATCAACCCCCGAGACCTACCTCTCGGTCTCGGGGCACATGAACAGTGCATCAACCCCCGGGACCTTCCTCTCGGTCTCGGGGCACATGAACAGTCTATCAACCCCCGAGACCTATCTCTCGGTCTCGGGGCACATGAAAAGTAGATCAACCCCCGAGACCTACCTCTCGGTCTCGGGGCACATGAACAGTATACCACCCCTGGGACCTACCTCTCGGTCTCGGGGCACATGAACAGTATATCAACCCCCGAGACCTACCTCTCGGTCTCGGGGCACATGAACAGTAGATCAACCCCCGAGACCTACCTCTCGTCTCGGGGCACATGAACAGTGCATCAACCCTCGAGACCTCCCTCTCGGTCTCGGGGCACATGAATAGTATCAACTGCCGAGACCTACCTCTCGGTCTCGGGGCACATGAACAGTAGATCAACCCCCAAGACCTACCTCTCGGTCTCGGGGCATATGAACAATATATCAACCCCCGGACCTACCTCTCGGTCTCGGGGCACATGGACAGTATATTAACCCTCAGGACCTCCCACTTGGTCTCAGGGCACCCAAATGGCATCTCAATCCCCGGTGCATGG
Source organism: Calamus simplicifolius (assembly GCA_900491605.1). NCBI lineage: Eukaryota > Viridiplantae > Streptophyta > Magnoliopsida > Arecales > Arecaceae > Calamus > Calamus simplicifolius. Next base: position 7,923 of record UESW01004618.1, on the reverse strand, counting down.
TCAGGTTATTCCGGGCCACCTGGCATGCTCACATAATCCACCGCACATCCGTGGCAGAAGGTGGCCATGCCTCATAACGGCGTATGATCCGTTGTATCTTGTCACTGTACATGGCCATACCCCGTTACGGTATGCGGATCACCACCTGCCCGTTGCAGCGGTGGCGCACCAGATGCTACCTCAGACGCGATACATCTGTGAGGTCGTACTGATAGGTAACTCATGATGCATCCGGTGTGTACGGTGACAGTACAACTTGTCATCGTCGGCCCCGTATTTTTGTCCGTTATTGAACTAGGTTCCTAACAATCAGTGATCTTGGGAATAGAATGGGACATTCGAACAGGTATAAAAGCACTTGCCCCGCTGTAAGAATCCTTGAACTCTGGTTTTCTGGTTTTCTTCCTACTAGCTAAAACCCTAACTGCTTTAGCTCCCTTCGCTGAGCAGTTCTCATCTGATCCCAAGTGACTAACTTGAGCGTCGGAGGGTCCCCACCGAGCATCCGGTCTCCGGGACTTTTCTTGCAGGGGTCCAGAGAGAAGGACGTTCGTCTTCCCCGACGCTTGAAGAAGGTGACTTGGTGTCATCAGATTGGCGCCAGGAAGGGGGAAAGAGAAAGACATTGAACCAGCAATCTGCGATCTCTCTTCTCGAGCTCTTGAAGCCATGGTGATGACCCGTACGAAGGGAGTTTCTGCCAGTTGCGCTGGGGGCAGCGCCGGGAGCCGGTCCACCCGCGGAGGCCCCCTCTCTCCCGGCCAGTGTTCTGGCACCGCTGCATCCCCAGGAGGCTGGACCTTCCGCTCCTCTGGCTGATGTCCCTGCGTCTCCCCTGCAGCAGTTCCAAGAAGATCGATTCACCGCCCTAGCCACGCAGTCCAATCCCTGGCAGCGGCGGTTCAAGGCCTGCAGCACCAACAGGCGGCCCGCAGCAGCCGGAGCCAAATCCATCAGTCCAGGGGTGGTGCAACCCAGCCAGCATTCCTCCCGAAGGAGATCACCGGTGTGGGGGATCACCACCATCAAGCTCGCCCAAGCCTCACCACCGGGAAGCCTCTAAGAGACCCGGTCGCCTTTCGCCACGCCAGTGTCTCTCCTAAGCGGCGGCACGGGAAGGAGGCGGAGCGCCCCCGCGACATCGCCGTCCCCTTCTCCTCCTGAATCTTCGGGGAGGGGTCTTTTGATGGTCGGATGGCCCGTCGAGCCGAGCGTCGACTCGACGAGTATAACCAGAGGTTGGAGGAACTTAGCCGTCGGATCACCCACCTGCCAGAGACGGACTACGACAGCCGGCCTCCTTGTCTCGCCGCATCATGGAAGAGCCCATCTCCACCCGGTTCCGCCTTCCCCAGCTAGATCCTTATGACGGGACCACGGACCCCTGGACCACTTGGAAAGTTATAAGGTTCTCATGCAAGTCCAGGGGGCCACTGATTCGCTCATGTGCATCGCCTTCCCAGCCACCCTGAAGAAGGCTGCCCGAGCTTGGTACTCTCGTCTGCCACCACGGAGTATCGATTCCTTCCGCCAGTTGGAAAGAGCTTTCTTGGCCCATTTTGATGCTGCCGGAAGATTCCAAGGGTAGCAGATAGCCTCTTGCCGTCCAGCAGAAGAGCGCGAGTCCCTGCGGGATTACGTCGCTCGGTTCAAGGAGGCGGCCCTGGAGGTCTACAATCTTGAAGACTCGGTGGCCACTTTGGCCTTGAAGCGAGGGCTTCGCCCGTCTCGCTTCGCGTCCCTTGACAAGAAGCCGCCGGCTCCTACTCCGAACTCTTGATCCGGGCCCAAATACATCCGGACGAGGCCGACTTCTCGGCGCGAGGCTGGCGGGAGCCTCCAAGAAGCCGGCCCGCCGAACCTGTCGAAGCTCGCCCCAGGAAGCCCTGAGCCTCCTCGCCGACCAGACAACCGTCCTCGAGCCCCTGCCAAGAGATGGACCCTACACCCCACTGCTGCCCCGATATCCAGATCTTGCTCGAGATTGAAGGGGAGCCTTATCTTCAGCGCCCTCCTCCATAAACCCGAAGATCCCCGCAACAAGAACCTCTACTGCCGCTACCACCGGGATCATGGCCACGAACGACGACTGTCGCCAGCTGAAGAAGGCTATAGAAGACCTTATCCAGCGGGGCCACCTGGGAAAGTTCGTCCAAGGAACAACCCGGGAGCTCCTGGCCCGTCAGCGCCCCACCGCCGATGATCGACAATGCCCCAACGGAGAAGACGGTGGCGATGATTTCCTGGGGGGCAGGAGGCCCGCCGAAGAGGCCGAGAGGGAGGGGGAGTTGGATTCTGTAATTCCTTTTTTAAAAAGGACTTAGAGGGGTGGTAAATAAAAATGATGATAGCATCGTCGTATCCATGACGATCGCTAAACATCCTGTAAAAGAATTCTAGTTGATAGTGGGAGCTCGTGGATGTTTTGAACTATGATGCTTTTGTTCGCATGAACCTGTCGCCGATCTGCTCGGCCCGTCGTCACGCCCCTGATGGGGTTCACTGGAGATTCTGTGAAAGTCGAGGGGGAGGTCACTCTTCCCGTTACTGGCACAACCCCGTGCCAAAGCACGTTTTCATGAATTCTGGTGGTTCGTGCCCCTCGCTACAATGCGATCCTCGGGAGGCCCGGGCTCAATCTTTTGGATGCTGTCATATCCACTAAGAGGCTCCTCGTGAGGTTTCCACCAGCGAAGGAGTCGGGGAGATGCGGGGAGAGCAGAACCACCCCACTTTGCTATCACATGGCCCCTAGTCCGCAGGGGGTGGCACCCGCCACCTGAGACCTGGACCCCGGGACCTGGAGAGAGAGGAGAGCCGGCCGAGCGCCTGCTTACTTTCCCCTCGGGGAGGACCCAACGAGACATCCGGATTGGAGCCCTACTCCCGGAGGAGGCCGTGACCGCTCCTCACCTTTCTGCGGGCAACGCGATGTCTTCGCCTGGTCGGCGTCCGACATGCCCATTCCAGAGGAGGTGATTACCCACCAGCTCAACATTCGACCGGAGTGCCGCCCATCAGGCAGAAGAAAAGGAGTTTTGCCCTGACGACAGAAGGCTGGATGAGGAGGTGCGGAAGCTGTTGGCGGCCGGTCACATCCGCGAGGTGCACTACCCGACTGGCTGGCGAATGTCGTGATGGTTCGCAAGGCCAGTGGGAGCTGGAGGATGTGCGTGGACTTCACCGACCTCAATAAGGCGTGCCCCAAGGACAGCTTTCCCGGATCGACCAGCTAGTGGACGCCACGTCCGGGCACGAGACTCTTAGTTTCATGGATGCATTCTCGGGGTACAATCAAATCAGGATGAACCCGGCAGATGAAGAAGCAACCTCCTTTGTCACAGAAAAGGGATTTACTGCTACAAGGTGATGCCGTTTGGGCTGAAGAATGCCGGAGCCACCTATCAAAGGTTGATGAATAAGGTCTTTGAGGACCAGATCGGGCGTAACATGGAGGTGTATGTGGATGATATGCTGACCAAGAGCACCAGTGCTGAGACCATGTCGACCTCGAGGAGACCTTCAACAACCTGCGCCGGTACCGGATGAGGCTCAACCCCCACAATGTGCCTTTGGAGTGGCGGCAAGTTTCTGGGCTTTATGGTGACCCAGCGGGGATCGAAGCCAACCCCGACAAGATCAGGGCTATCTTGGATATGAGGCCCCCAGCTAACAAGAAGGAGGTGCAACGCCTAACCGGGAGGGTGGCGGCCTTGAGTCGCTTCATGTCAAGATCGGCAGAAAGGTGCCTGCCCTTCTTTAAGGCGCTGCGCAAGGTCAACGGCTTCGAGTGGACAAAGGAGTGTCAGGATGCCTTTGAAGAGTTGAAGCAGTTTCTATCCACTCCCCCGCTGTTGTCCAAGCCAAAATGGGGAGGAGCTCTTCCTGTATCTGGCAGCCTCCCCGAGGCGTCAGTTCTGTGCTCGTGCGCATGGATGCCGACGGAGTCAGAAGCCGGTCTACTACACCAGCAAGGTACTCCATGATGCCGAGACCAGATATTCTAGAACCGAGAAGATCATTTTCGCCCTGGTGGTCTCTGCCCAGCGCTCCGACCCTACTTTCAAGCTCATCCCATCGTGGTGCTCACGGACCAACCTCTTCGAGCATCTTGTCTCGCCCCTGACACCTCCGGTCGGCTGGCCAAATGGGCCATCAAGCTGAGCGAGTTCGACCTGTCCATCCGCCAAGGTCAGCCATGAAGTCTCAGGTGTTAGCTGATTTCTTGGTCGAGTGTTCCTGGACCGAGAAGGGTGGAGGAGCGCCCGGAGGAGTGTGTGGACCCTCCCTCACCGAGGAGGCAGGAGGACTGGATCCTGCATGTGGATGGAGCAGCAAACTCTCAAGGGAAGCGGAGCCGGACTCATTCTTGCGAGCCCGAGGGGAGTGGTGGAGTACGCTCTCAGATTCCAGTTCCCGGCAACTAATAACCAGGCGGAGTATGAAGCCCTGTTGGCGGGAATGAGGTTAGCTGAGGAGCTAGGCGCAGGGCGTTTGAGGGCCTTCACGGACTCTCAGCTTATTTCTGGGCAGATCACTGGGGAGTACGAAGCTAGGGACCCGACCATGTCCCGTTACCTGAGCAAGGTGCAGTCCCAAGCCTCTCGGTTCTCTTACTTCCGTGTCAGCTATATTCCCCGAGCGGAGAATGCTAGGGCCGACTATCCCGTCTGGCCACTTCGGCCGACGGGACGTTGGGAAGAACATATGTGGAGCACCTCCAGCCCCAAGCATTGAAGGCGGATGAAGCGCTGCCGGTTGAGCAAGGAGCCCTCCTGGATGGATGCCTACATCCGATATTTGACCGACGGTACTCTCCCAGAGAACCCGCTGAGGCCAAGCTACTCAGGCGGAGGGCCCCGAGGTTCTTGATGATGGACGGGAAGCTTTATCGAAGATCATTCTCATACCCGGTCCTCAGGTGCGTGGGACCAGCGAATCAGACTACATCCAGGGAGATCCATGAAGGCATCTGCGGGAGTCACCTGGGGGGCAGAGCCCTAGCTTACAAGGCCCTGCGCCAAGGGTACTTCTGGCTGACCATGAAGGAGGACGGCCGAGCTTTAAGAGTGTGATAGCTGCCACGCCATGCCAATATCCAGCGACAGCCGACGTCTCAGACCCCCTTGGTGGCACCTTGGCCCTTCGCCCAGTGGGGTATGGATATCTTGGGACCATTTCCCCGGCCTCCGGACAGCGAAAGTTCCTCCTGGTGGCCGTGGATCACTTCACCAAGTGGATTGAAGCCGAGCCCTTGCAAGATTACCGAAAGCAAAGTGAGATCCTTCTTTTGGAAGTCCATCATATGTCGGTTTGGACTGCCGCACACCTGGTCACCGATAATGGCAGTTTGACAACACGCCCTTCCGGGAGTTCTGCTCCGAGCTGGGCATCCGTCAGAAATTCACTTCCGTCGGGCACCCTCAAACCAACGGGGCGGCCGAGTGACTAATCGAATCATTCTCCAAGGACTGAGAACTCGGCTGGATGCTGCAAGGGACGGTGGGTGGAGGAGCTCCCCAACGTGCTATGGGCCTACCACACAACGCCACGAGCCCCCACCGGGAGACGCCATTCAGCCTAGTCTTTGGTCCGAAGCTGTCATCCCGGTGGAGATTGGCTCACCGAGCCCTCGGGTGGAGTCGTACAGTGAGGAAGGTAACCCTGACCAACTGCGAGCCAACCTCGACCTGGTGGAGGAAATGCGAGACCGGCGCGGCTTCGAATGGCGGTCTACCGGCAACGGGCCGCCAAATACTACAACGCCCGTGTGCGCCCCGGACGTTCCTGCCAGGAGACCTGTCCTTCGACGAGCTGAGGTCTCGAAGCCGCTGAAGGAGGCAAGCTAGCCCGAACTGGGAAGGGCCTTACCGGATCACCGAACGCTCCGCCACGGAGCATACAAATTGAAGACTTGATGGGACGCCACTTCCCGGACGTGGAACGCTGATAACCTCCGTCGGTATTATCAGTAGTACATCCCTTTCTTACATTAAATATGTATTCTTGGGTTTCACCCCTTATTCATATTAATGAAGGTTCTAGCTTTTTCAAAGCCCTGGGCCAGCCAGGCACAAAGCCCAGTGTACCACTGGCAGAGCGGGTGCCGGCTCTCAGCAACTAAAGCCCGACCCCGGTCGGCAAAAAGCCCTGGGCCAGCCAGGCACAAAGCCCAGTGTACCACTGGCAGAGCGGTGTACCACCGGCTCTCAGCAACAAAAGCCCGACCCCGGTCGGCACAAAGCCCTGGCCAGCCAGGCACAAAGCCCAGTGTACCACTGGCAGAGCGGTGTACCACCGGCTCTCAGCAACAAAAGCCCGACCCGGTCGGCACAAAAGCCCTGGCCAGCCAGGCACAAAGCCCAGTGTACCACTGGCAGAGCGGTGTACCACCGGCTCTCACAACAAAAGCCCGACCCCGTCGGCACCAAAGCCCTGGGCCAGCCAGGCACAAAGCCCAGTGTACCACTGGCAGAGCGGTGTACCGGCTCTCACAACAAAAGCCCGACCCCGTCGGCACAAAGCCCTGGGCCAGCCAGGCACAAAGCCCAGTGTACCACTGGCAGAGCGGTGTACCACCGGCTCTCAGCAACAAAAGCCCGACCCCGGTCGGCACAAAGCCCTGGGCCAGCCAGGCACAGCCCAGTGTACCACAAAGCCCAGTGTACCACTGGCAGAGCGGTGCACCGGCTCTCAGCAACAAAAGCCCGACCCCGGTCGGCACAAAGCCCTGGGCCAGCCAGGCACAAAGCCCAGTGTACCACTGGCAGAGCGGTGTACCACCGGCTCTCAGCAACAAAAGCCCGACCCCGGTCGGCACCAAAGCCCTGGGCCAGCCAGGCACAAAGCCCAGTGTACCACTGAGCGGCGTGCACCGGCTCTCACAACAAAAGCCCGACCCCGTCGGCACAAAGCCCTGGGCCAGCCAGGCACAAAGCCCAGTGTACCACTGGCAGAGCGGTGTACCGGCTCTCAGCAACAAAAGCCCGACCCCGTCGGCACAAAAGCCCTGGGCCAGCCAGGCAAAGCCCAGTGTACCACTGGCAGAGCGGTGTACCACCGGCTCTCAGCAACAAAAGCCCGCCCCGGTCGGCACAAAGCCCTGGGCCAGCCAGGCACAAAGCCCAGTGTACCACTGGCAGAGCGGTGTACCGGCTCTCACAACAAAAGCCCGACCCCGGTCGGCACAAAAGCCCTGGGCCAGCCAGGCACAAAGCCCAGTGTACCACTGGCAGAGCGGTGTACCACCGGCTCTCAGCAACAAAAGCCCGACCCCGGTCGGCACAAAGCCCTGGGCCAGCCAGGCACAGCCCAGTGTACCACTGGCAGAAGCCCAGTGTACCACTGGCAGAGCGGTGCACCGGCTCTCAGCAACAAAAGCCCGACCCCGGTCGGCACCAAAGCCCTGGGCCAGCCAGGCACAAAGCCCAGTGTACCACTGGCAGAGCGGTGTACCACCGGCTCTCAGCAACAAAAGCCCGACCCGGTCGGCACCAAAGCCCTGGGCCAGCCAGGCACAAAGCCCAGTGTACCACTGGCAGAGCGGTGTACCACCGGCTCTCAGCAACAAAAGCCCGACCCCGGTCGGCACCAAAGCCCTGGCCAGCCAGGCACAAAGCCCAGTGTACCACTGGCAGAGCGGTGTACCACCGGCTCTCAGCAACAAAAGCCCGACCCCGGTCGGCACAAAAGCCCTGGGCCAGCCAGGCACAAAGCCCAGTGTACCACTGGCAGAGCGGTGTACCACCGGCTCTCAGCAACAAAAGCCCGACCCCGTCGGCACCAAAGCCCTGGGCCAGCCAGGCACAAAGCCCAGTGTACCACTGGCAGAGCGGTGTACCACCGGCTCTCAGCAACAAAAGCCCGACCCCGGCACACAAAGCCCTGGCCAGCCAGGCACAAAGCCCAGTGTACCACTGGCAG
>UESW01004617.1:299320-713452 GCA_900491605.1 Calamus simplicifolius | reverse complement strand
AACACCTACGTTCACTCCCAAGATTCACTTGGGTCCACACTATAATCTCTTCGATTACAGCCGAGTTGTTTTACAAGTTCACAACTCAAACTTGTTGTTTTCCCGGGATCACAACGAACCCAGCCGATTTTACTCGGGCTTACCAGCACAAAACCCAACACGTTGTTTTTAACGGGATCACAATGAACCCAAGACAAGCACTTCAGCTTGCAACGAGGTATAATAACCTCCTCTGATTCAATCCACTGATTGAATCAGCAAACAACCAAGATAACAGAGTTTAAATATAGAAATGCTCCCCTTGAGCAAATATACAAATGAAGTATATAAAAAAAGGTTAGAAAAGCCTGATAAGATTGCAGATGGTTGTGGCTTTGGCTTTCTTCCTTCTCCTCTTTAACTCCTCTTGAAGTATTGAATCAGGCCTCAGCAAGATTCTTAACCGTTTGAAAACTCTGGAGTTGAGATGAAGCTTTTTCTCCTTTTGTTGAATGTTGAAAATCGTTCGAGTTGATCTTTGAAAAGCTTTTGGATTTTCTTTTGGCTCTTGTGGATTGATGATCTGGATCAGACGAAACTTCCTCTTTGATTTCACTCCTTTTGAATGACTCTCTTTTGAACTAGAGGATTTTTCCAATAAAGCTCTGTTTTTCCCTCTTTTGAAAGATATTCTTTTCTCTCTTTTTGATTTTCTATTTCATGCCCTTGATTTTGAAAGATATTCTGTTTTCTATTTCATTGTATAACCAGTAAATACAATGCTATCATCAATAGAATTAGTTTACAGTGCATATAGAAGATTTAAATGAAACATTAAATTTTTATCACATAATTGACTTATACTAATTAGATTATGCTTCAAACCATCAACATAAAGTACATTATCAATAAATGTAGATGGAGTTATGCGAACTTTACCAAGGCCCATAATTTGACCTTTACCGTTATCGCCAAACGTCACAACTCCACCTTTCTTTTCTTCTAGGGTGATGAATTCATCTTTGTCACCCGTCATATGTCTTGAGCAGCCACTATCAAGGTACCACTTTTTCTTTGATCTTTTGGCTACAAGACATTCCTGCAATATAATCAAACTTTATGCTTAGGTACCCAAGCTTTCTTGGGTCCTTCATGGTTAGCAGCAACAAAAATTGTTCCTTTCGGAACCCATATTTTCTTAGCTTTAACATTTAACTTGTTGTTATTATTTAACGTTTTGCATTCAAATGATTTATGACCTTTTTCATTACATTTAAAACAAGTTATATTACTTTGGTTGGCTTTTATAAAAATATTCTTTAAGATTTTTGTTTCCTTAATGTGTTATATCCTAAACCTGCTTTGTCAAAAACAGCTTTTTGACTATCTAGGATCATGTTAAGTTTAGTTGAACTTAAAGTGAATTTCTCAACAATGTCTTTATATTTTTTAACATCTTTCTTAAGAGAGTCATTTTCTTTAACTTGCTGTTCTTTTTCTAAAGCTAAAGTTTTTATTGATCTTTTAAATCTTTGTTGAGTTTTTAGTTTCAGATTTTAACAAATCTATTTCTTGATTAAGATTATCTCTTTCTTTGCTAAGTTCTTCTTTTTCATTAGTTAAGTTCTTAACTTCTAAAGCTAATTCATTTTTACTTTTAGCTAAACTAATATTGTCATTTTTCAAAAACTTATACTTCTTTTTCAAGGATTTAAAATCAATCATAAGTTCATTGAAAGCCTCAAACATTTCATCAAATGTAAATTCATCATTTGAGTTTTCAGAACTTACCTCATTGTCGTTGTCGTCGTCGTTGGCCATGAAGCAGATATTGGCAACTTCTTTTGTTCTTCTTCTTCGGAAGAAGATTCATCAGACCATGTTGCCATGTATGCTTTCTTCTTTTTCTTGTAGGCCTTTTTCAGCAAAGGACAATCATATCTAAAGTGCCCTGGCTTTTTGCACTCATAACATACTAAGGGCTCTTTTTCTTTTTTCTTTCTCCTTGTCCTTTTCTTATCCTTTTCTCCTTCAATTCTTGCTCCAAATTTCTTTTTATGGAAGGGCCTTTTTCTCATAAACTTTCTGAATTTTTTGGCCAAGAGAGCAGTTTCCTCATCATCTTCATCATTACTTTCACTGCTGCTCTCTTCCATTTCTGCAGTCTTGAGGGCAAGTGTTTTCTTCTTTTTGTTTCCTCCTCAACATGCTGCTTCATTGTTAACTCGTGGGTCATTAAGGATCCTAGAAGCTCCTCTAAAGGTAATGCATTGAGGTCCTTTGCTTCTTGGATAGCAGTGACTTTGCTTCCCACGATCTTGGTAGTGACCTAAGAATTTTGCGCACAAGATCAGCATTAGAATAAATTCTACCAAGACTTTTTAAACCATTCACAATATCAGTGAATCTAGTGAACATGCATGTGATGGTTTCAGTTTGTTCCATTGTAAACAATTCATATTTATGAACCAAAATATTTATCTTTGATTCTTTACTTGGTTTGTTCCTTCATGAGTTATTTCCAACCTATCCCAAATTTCTTTTGCGGAATTACAAGTTGAGATTCGGTTGAATTCATTTGAGTCTAAGGAACAATATAAAATATTAATGGCTTTAGCATTTAGTTGTGCCATTCTCCTATCATTATCATTCCAATCCCTTTCGGGCTTAGGAACAATAGTGCCATCAATAAGGTGTGTGGGTGTACTAGGTCCATTTATTATTACTCCCCACAATTCATAGTCAGAAGCTTGAATGAATATTCTCATTCTAGCTTTCCAATATGAATAGTTGGTTCCATTAAATAAAGGAGGTCGATTCGTAGAATGACCTTCAGCAAAACTTGAACCAATTTGTGTTGCCATAGGATCTTTAGCCCTTGATCGTGAGATCAAATTCTAAATGAGCACTTGCTCTGATACCAATTGTTGGCCCAGATGGCAACCCAAGAGGGGGGGGGTGAATTGGGTTCTTAAAAATTTAAGACTTTTTAACTTTAATTGATTAGTTAGCAAGATGTGCAAGTGAGAGGCTAACTAAAAGCAATACACAAGCAAATAAAGAGAGATAGAGAAAGAGAAAATATGGCACGGCAAACACAAGAATTTTATAGTGGTTCGGTGCAACCAACACCTACGTCCACTCCCAAGATTCACTTGGGTCCACACTATAATCTCTCTAGATTACAGCCGAGTTGTTTTCCAAGCTCACAACTCAAACTTGTTGTTTTCCGGGTGCACAACGAACCCAGCTGGTTTTACTCGGGCTTACCAGCACAAAACCCACACGTTGTTTTTCACGGGCTCACAACTAACCCAACACAAGCACTCCGGCTTGCAACGAGGTATACCAACCTCCACTGATTCAATCCACTGATTGAATCAGCAAACAATAAGAATAATAGTGTTTGAACAATAATGCTCCCCTTGAGCAAATATACAAATGAAGTACAAAAATAAAGGGTTAGAAAAGCCTGATTGTATTGCAGATGGTAGTGGCTTTGGCTTTCTTCCTTCTTCTCTTTAACTCCTCTTGAAAGTTGAATCACGCCTCAGCAAGATTCTTGACCGTTGAAACTTTTGGAGTTGAGATGAAGCTTTTTCCTCTTTTGAAAATCCTCGATTTGACCTTTGAAAGCTTTGGATTTTCTTTTGACTCTTGTGGATTGATGAGAAGGAGCAGACGAAACTTCCTCTTGGATTTCACTCCTTTTGAATCACTCTCCTTTGAGCTAGAAGATTTTTCCAATATGCTCTGTTTTTCCCTCTTTTCAAAAGATATTCTTTTCTCTCTTTTTGATTTTCTCTTTTTTTGATTTGAAAAGAGCTCCTCTATTTATAGATTCTGCAAAAATATATCCGTTAGAGACAAGAAAAATAGCCGTTATTTGAAAATCTTACCGTTGGAGCTGATGTGTCATCGTGAAAAATCGCGTCCAGATTTCTGGAGTCGGCTCGAGCTTTGTGGGAGTCGGCTCGCACAGTCCATTCCAGAAACACCTAACTTTCAGGGGTCGACTCGCGATATGCGGGGAGTCGACTCGAGAAGTGCTCAAAAATGAGTCTTTCTGGTTCTGAGTCGAGTCGGCTCGCACAGTCTTGAGTCGGCTCGCGAAGGTTTCAGGGGTCGACTCTTGAAAACTCAAGTGTCGACTCGACAACATTAAAAATTAGACAATTGGGGAGTCGACTCGGAAACCCTTGAGTCGGCTCGGGAGCGATACAAAAATCAGAAAAATGTTCTGATTGACTTTAAACTCGTCCCAATTAATTTAAATAATTTTAAATAATATTTGACTTGAATACAATAAATATGACATTAAGCATGATTCAAGACATGTTTCAAGAAATCATAGATTGAAATATATTATGTAAGAATTTCTTTTGAAATCTCAAAGTAGAGTTTGAAACTTCTTTTCAAATTGATTCAAAACTCAGTGAATTAAACCATTTAGAGTCCATTGGTTTCTTTTTGAATAAGCTCAAGATTTTTGATAGATAAACTCATTATTTTCTTTAAAATACTCATGGCTTTTGGAAATCATCAAAATCAATAAAGTTGGGGCAATTATGATTCAATAATTTCTCAACAGGGGGCATTCGCCAGAGCCTCCGTCCGTGTGGATCTCCGATGCCCTCTCCGACCAGGTGTCCGAATTCAGGGAATGGGTGCCCCCTTTTGGCAACAGTTCCAATTTGAAAACTTGGAAGGTATTTGCCCTCACTACGGTTCAATCCACCTCTATGGGCCCTATGATTTGTCTTCCCCATCTCCGGCGGCCGAGCAGTCTTCGGGTGGGCATTGCTTCGGGCCCTGGATGACGGCTTTGCGTCGTCGTCGTCCGCAGTCTTCGAAGCATAGGTTCCCCCTGAGGCATTCTGGATCGCCCCAATCTTCTTATCAACCACCCCCTTCTGGTTCTTTGAAGCTGGATTCGTTGGCGGAGGGGTGGTCGTCTCCTGCTAAGGTCAGTCGCCGGAGATCCTCTAAGGCTGCGATGACTCCATCCAGTGTGCTGACGGCTCCTGTTCTCATTTCGGCCAGTTTGTAGTTGGATTCAGGTGCTGCTTTGGATGGATCCAGTGAGTCTGTTGGCGTGCCGGATGAGGGAGCCCGTGCCGTTATTATCAGTCCAATGGAGGCACCAAGCAAGGAAGTTCAACAGCAACTTCATATCTCCAAATTACTGTGGCCCCCAATTTGAAGACTAATAATCCTTTTGCTATCCTGGGTGCGAGCATGTGGGATGGTTCATCCTCTGCCCGGTCTGATGCTAATCCGGGCCGTACTAAGCGTGCCAGGCCGGTGGAGTCCCACCCTCTGCGACCGCCTGTCACGTGTGATAAACGGAAAGGTAAAAGCTCTGTTTCATTGCCTAAAGGATCCAAGCTGAAGTCTAATCTACCTGATGGTCCTAACCTTGGTCGGCATTCTATCTCTGAAGGCAGTTGGTCTGATAAGACTTCCTCGGGTCAGGAGTCAGGCACTATTGTGTTTGGGGGCCAGTCGTCAAAGGCTGCTAACTGTAACCATGAAGCGACTCTTTCTTGCCTTAAATTGGCAATTCAGGGTCAGTCAAAGGATCCTGATTCCCCTGTTATGAAATCCCGGGGTGGGGAAGCTGTACCTGACGCACCGGTCCCAAGGACTGCTAATCCTACTTTGGATTGTATAATGCAGTCAGATGTGGGTGGTACCCTGCCTTTGGAGTACCTTTCTAATTCAGTTATGATGGAAGATCAGGGTGGACATCCCCCTTCCCCTCAATTGTAAATGAAGATACTTATATGAATGTTAGAGGAGCTCAAAAACCATCTTTTCGATCCTCTTTTGATAGATTATTGCAGATTCATAATTTTGATATATGTATCTTAACGGAAACCCGGTTATCGGAGACAGCTTGGCTCGGTTTCAGAGACAGGCTGCTAGGACTTGGTCTTCATATGCTGTAGAGTCTGAAGGTCTTTCTGGTGGAATTGTTGCTTTTTGGCGACACTCATCGGTTTCTGTGAACGCCTTTCATCAGTGTAATCAACAGATAGCTCTTCTTGTCTCGGAAGGGTCCTCCGACCCTGGCTCCTTTCAGGGATTTATGCCAGCACTGACTTCAAGGAAAGGCGTGTTCTCTGGGCTGAGATTCTCTCTCTCCTTAACTAGGGTATCCCGTCCATTGTAGCTGGTGACTTTAACTGTATTGTTGCAGCTAACGAGAAGAGAGGGGGCAGACGGGTCATTGATTCAGCTAATATCACTGAGTTTAGATCGTTTATCTCTTCTGCTGGATTGCTGGACTTGGGTTTTTCTGGAGCCCAATTCACCTGGTGTAATAATCGGCAGGGTTTGGCTCATGTCTGGGAAAGGCTGGATAGAGCCCTGGCCACTGCTCAATGGTCTCAGATGTTTCCCTCTGCCATTGTCACTCATCTGTCCAGGATAGCGTCTGATCACTGTCCTATTTTGATTTCCACTAACACTGTTCTTCACCAGCGGCGACAGTTTAGATTTGAGCAATTCTGAACGTCTTACCCCTCAACTCGTGCTATCATATCCCAGGTCTGGCACTTACCTATGAAAGGTAATGTCTCTTATCGGCTCTCTAGAAGATTGGAGCTGGTTAGGCGTCGGCTGACTAGATGGAATAGATTTGAGGTGGGAAACCTAGTGAGACAGATTGAGCAAGTTGAAGCGGACATTACTCTTATCCAAGAAAGAGACGACCAGGATGGCTCACTATCTGTTCTTGATCTTTCCTCTCTTCGTTCTAAGCTTGCTCTTCACCACTCTCTTCTGATGCAGTAGGAGATTTATTGGAGACAGAGGTATAGGGTTCAGTGGATCCGGGAAGGTGACCGCAATACCAGGTTCTTCCATCAGGCCACTTTGAAGCAACGTGCCGCTAATAGAATCAGGAGAATAGCTGATGAGAATGGCAATCTCCATACTAACCCTGTTGTTATTCATGATCAATTGCTTCAGTTTTTCCAGTCTAGATGGACTGATTTATCTAGTGCGGGGGCTCCTATGTTCAGGGTTTCTCCTATTAAGAAGGTCTTTGACCAGCAGAACGACCTTCTGTCCAGACCAATCACAGCTGAGGAGATTTGCATGGCTTTATGGGACCTCGGCCCTGTCAAGGTGCCTAGCCCTGATGGATTTTCGCCATTATTCTTCTGTCATTATTGGGATATTGTTGGTCACGAGGTCACTTAGGCTATTCAGAGTGCTTTTCTTTCTAAATCTATTCCTACTGATTGGAATCGCACTCTTGTCACTCTAGTGCCGAAGCGCCATGATGCTTCTCCCCCCATCATTTTCGACCGATCAGCATGTGTACTACTCTATACAAGGTCTGTGCCCGTCTTCTAGTTTCCCACCTGTGTGTGGTGATCCCTCAGATCATCTCTGCTGAACAAGGGGCTTTCATTAGAGGTCGGAGCATCTCCGATAATGTTCTTATTGTTCAGGAATTCATGTTCGATCTTTAGAGAGCCTCGGCCAGTCAGTGTCTTATGCAGTCAAGCTTGATATGGAGCGTGCCTATGACAGATTGAGTTGGGCTTTTTTGCATCGTACTCTGATTGAGTTTGGTTTTCACTGTTCATTGATTGGATTATGGCATGTATCCAGAAGCCTTCGTTCTCTTTGAGTATTAATGGGATGCAGACTAGTTTCTTCCATTCTTCTGTGGGACTGAGATAGGGATGCCCGTTGTCCCCATTTCTATTTGTTTTGGTTGCGGATGACCTTTCCCGTGCTTTTCATCAGGCACAGCAGGACAGCCGTATTGCTCCCTTTCTGGCTGGTCCTTTGGGACCCCCGTATCTCACCTTCTTTTTGCAAACGAATGTATTCTTCTGGGTCAGGCGTCTGTTCGTAATGTTGTTAGTTATGCTTCTCTCATTCAGGGCTATTGCTGTGCTTCGGGACAAAAGGTCAACTTAGATAAGTCCTCCATTTGCTTCAGCCCAAAGACCTCTAGGTCCATCAGGGAAGCCGTTCACCAAGCTTTGGGTATCTTAGCAAAGACTGATGGTCTGTCCTATTTGGGCATCCCGGTATTGGGGAGGCGTCCTCGCATTAGTGATTTTACTACTATTGAGAGACGTATTCGGGATCGGATTGATGATTGGCAGGTCACCAGCTTGTCCATGATGGCTAGGACCACTCTTATCCGCTTTGTCCTTACGTCCCTTCCTATGCATCTAATCTCTAATGCTGCGGTTCCTATCACGTGCTTGCGTAGGATAGAGCGATGGTTCAGGGACTTTCTATGGGCTTCTACGAAAGGCTGTCACAGTATTCATCTTCAGGCGTGGGATTTGATTTGTATGCCTTTGAATGAAGGGGGTCTTGGGATTCAGTCCCTGATTGTGAGGAGAGACGCTTTGATGGCGAGACATGCGTCGAGGTTTCTCCTTGATCCTCGTGGATTCTGGAGTTCATTTATGAGAGCTAGATATGGTGATTGGTCCCTGGCTATTGATCATCAGTCTTTGCAACGGTATTCCTGCTTTTGGAAGGAGGTGTGTCGTCATACTCCGTCTATTCGGAGCAAATATCATGGATGATTGGTGAGGGATCCTCGGTTGATGTCATTCAGGACAATTGGATCACGGATCTCCCTCTTTCCCGTTGGCCGTCATTTATTAGCATGGATGTTCCGCAGTATATGAGGGTGCTGGATCTCATCATTCTGGATCTCTCTTATTGGAATACCTCTGTGGTGACCAGTTTATTTGGGGAAGAGCTTGCTCGTCGGATCCTTTCTATTCCCCTCACTTTGGGACACATTCTGATATGAGGTTATGGAGGAGATCTGTCTGGCCAGGGCCCCCACTAGGGACCTCATTGGGATTTTCAGACTCCACCTCGGGAGTCGCGGGATGCGAAGTGGATATGGATGCTCCCTGTTCATCCCAGAGTCCAATTATTTATATGGAAGATTCTGTAGGACTGTCTTCCTTCTTGTTCACTTCTGTTGAGAAGGGGTATTCATATTGAGGCGATGTGTCGTGTGGGCAGGAGGAGGAGACTATTGATCATGCCCTTTTTATATGTCCCATTCTTTATGGGATTTGGACGAGAATGAGTTATGATTGCAAAGTGGATGATTTGGTTCCTCGTGCTCCCCTTTCCTTGATGCTCTCCGAAGGACTACTAGACATCGCAGCACCCTTTGGGCTATCACTGCTTATCAGATATGGCTGTCACGGAATCTGCTTATCTTTACTAGTGAGTCGATTTCCCCTCTCAGATTAGAACAGAAGATCAGATCTATGGTGGATGAAAGCGCTTCTCTTATCAGTGGTTTGGATTTTTCTAACCTTGGCCACTGGGGCTCTCCTGCTGTTTTGGCAGCGAACCGTCGTACGGTTTATATCTCTTGGGAGCTCCCCCTCCAGGGTTTGTAAAAATCAACTTTGATGGAAGCGTTTCGTAGCAGGCTGGCTGGATCTGCTTTTATTATTCGGGGGACAGATGGAGCCTTGCTGGCAGCTGGTGGTTTTGGCTCTCTTGATTCTTCTGTCCCTATGGCCGAGCTTTATGCTGCATGGGCTGGCATCTCCTGTGCTGTTAGGCAGCTTCATGCCCAATGCCTATTAATTGAGGGGGATTCTCTCACAGTTATTCGGTGGATGATCAGGACTCTATCAACCCTATTCTCAGTGATATTCAGATTGCTCTGCGGGGTCTCCACACTGTCCATATCCGACACATCTATCGGGAGGCTAATTCTGCGGCTGATTGGGTTGCGGCTACAGTGGTCACGGATGCTGGGCCACGGATGCTTTTGGATTTGGAACAGGTGATCCCTGTTCTTCTGTTCTTTCGCAAATTTTGTACTCTATAGATCTGGGCTGACTCGCACGAGGATAGTGTGATCGCCCGTCCGTACAAAAAAAAAAAAAAAAAAAAAGAGTTACTATCACCAGCTTATATCCTTATTTCATTACATCAGTTTCACAAACATATAGTACAGACAAATATAATACATGCAACCAACCCGTCCATGACTGTGAGAAAACCCAAAAAAAAAAAAAAAGCGAACCGAGGAAGCAAGATGAATACATAGATCACTCTGAAGTAGGAAAAGGTCCAGATCAAACCAATGTCAAGGAACAAGCCTGTAAGCCCTCATCTTATCAACCCAGGAAATGAAAGAATTTGCCGTGTTTCGGAACCCCAAGAAACCATGCTCCTTGCTCTTGTTCATGCTGCCCAATTGCTCCTCCTCCAGGCCCAGCATAGCATCGGCAAACCACCAGTTACCCACCTCCTCCAGTCTCGTCGGCGCGAGCTCGTTCTCCGCCACTATCTCCTCCCACAGAGATTCTTTCCCCTTCATGGCATCCTCCAGCTTGAATCGAGCCTCCTCCCCCTCGTACCCGACCCACCCCACCTCGAACTCCTTCGCCAGAAACGGCCACAAGTGCTTCCACTTGAACACATCCCCATTGCTGCAATTGAAGGCCTCGTTCTTCGCATTCGGATCCACCGCCGCCCAGATCTGGTGCTCGGCGATGAGGTCGGCATCGGAGGCGTCGCTGAACCCCTCCCAAACTACCCGGTTCCCCGGCCACCGGAGAGGAACTCCCTCTCGCCGGCAGATGGCGGCGTAGACACAAAGAGTCCCCACCAAATTCATCAGGCTCAACGGGGAGAACCCGAAGATGACTGTCGGGCGTGGATCGACCAACTCACCGCCCCCTCCCTCTTGGCCACCTCCTCGAAGAGGACGTCCTCCTGGTCGTAGTAGAAGTTGGGGCAATCCAACCGAGGGAGGTCCTCATGGAAAGGGGGCTCGTGGGCTTTCACCTTGCCCATGGCCTCGAACGAGCCGAAGTAGTGCTTGCGGCCGGTCTGGAGGGAAATATGCTGCAGATTGCGGGCGTTGGGGATGACGGCGGTGAGGACGTTGCGGAGCATGGCGGAATTCACCTCCCGGTTCTCGGCCTCGGTCGAGCGATTGATCCACGCCACATAAACACATGGGTGACATCGGTGAGGGGAGAGAGCTTGGCGAGAGCATCTTCGCGATCGGAGATGTCGCACTGGACGTGCTCGACGGCGATGCCCTCGGTTTGGGAGGGGAAGGAGGCGGCGCGGTGGCGGCGCGAGACGCCGTAGACCTTCCAGGGGCCGCCGGGAGTGTCAGAGAGCGGAGGATCTCGGCTAGGCTGTTGCCGACGATTCCAGTGACGCCGATGACCAGGCCGACGCTCTGTGACTTGGGGCGCCACCGCCGGAGTCCTCGTCGAGCTTCTTCCTCGCGGCGCCGATAGCTCTGGCCCACCACCAACTCATGCCTACGACTTTACTGTTGCCTCTCTTCTAGTAGATTGCTGGTGTTATTGGCTTGCGTATTTCTCGGGTATAGATTTACGGGCGCTGAATGTCCACGAAGAAGAGGAGGTCGGTTTGGGATCGTCTAGTTACCATTGGTGGGGGTGGATTCTTGGGACTGGAGGACAGTCCGACAGTCCGAGTCGGAGTAGTTTTTTAAACCGTTGCTTTTCGGCACCGGTTTTAAAAAAGAGGATGGTAACGAAACATACAGAAGAAATGATGGTAAAGAAACGTTATTTCAAATGATATTTTTTATTTTTTATATTATTATTTTTTTGCTCGATTTCGTTAGCAGGGCTATCGTTGAGACGAAATGTGATTTTATTTGGGTTGAAATTACTGCTTGCGATGATTTCAAATTCAAGCATAGTATTAATGGTACCAATTTAAGCGACAATTTTCTTAGTTATCAGATAATGATCCCTTCTTAAACATTGAGCCTCCCAGCGATCCTAATCCTTTATTATCTATTATCTATAACAAGATAATAATATCACAAGATAATCCTAATATAATAAGAAGATAATTCTGATTATTATTTATTATTTGTTAAATAATAAATATAGATATAACAAAATAATTCTGATTAACAAGATAATAGATATAACAAGATAATTCTGATTGATCTAATGTTAACCCCTCTTTTGATTTGCAAGATTATGCAAAGAAAGGAAGGCAAACAAAGATACGTAACGTTTAAGTTTTTATAGGAATTTAAGTTTGTGCTGAAAAATCGTTACTTGGAGTGATAATTTCGGAATGAATTTTAGGATAAAAATCATCACTTAAATGGCTATTTCAAGTCAAATAAATCGTCACTTGAAGTGACGTGATTTTTATCCCTCTCATCGTCAGCATCCCGTTAATGAGGTCGAGCCGAGGATTGTGACGTGAAATGAAAGATGCTATTTAAAATAATATTTTTTTATTTTAATAAAAATTTTTATTTTTAATTTTATTTTAAAATCGGTGCCAAAAAAAAAAAACTACTCGTCCGAGTCGGCATCGTTGCCGTCTTATCTGGAAGGAACGAGCGCCGGAGTACGAGTCTGAAAGGAACGAGTGCCGGTTGCGTGACGCTTTTTTCTTTCCCTAAATAACTCTCAAGTTTTGTCTTCCTGCAAGGCAGTCTCTGATCAGTCTACGTGGATAGATAGCAGAACGCTAATAAACAATAATCCCTCAACGCCAGTTCTTCCATCCCGTAGATTTCCGAAAGCGAAGCGAGAGGGCTCCCCCACCCAATACAAGAAGATACAATTATTAATGAAATGGTAAGAATTATATATGTCCATTTTTTTAAAGAGAGGGAATGTAATACCTACGCGCATTATAATTATTTAGGTTTGATTTTTTAGTCTCTATCGTCTAAAATTCAAAACCAAGATTTCTAATTGTTAGAGGAGTGTTATTAGTGAGACAAATTCCTGATACACAATTACATTACGCTCTACATTTGTTCAAATTTAATAGTGTTATTCAAAATTTATTGCATGCGCAACTATTTGACATGGTAGTAATTAGAACATTATTATATAAGTATAGGCATATTTGTTTTTGTATATTATTGTTAACCAAACCCTGTGCAATGCAGTGCGAGAGAATTGTTCTTGATAACGAAGAGCTTTTGTTTTACTTACTTATTGATCTCTTTTAATGAATGGTTAAGATTTAACTTCTATCTCACAATTTCTTTTTTTTTTTTTTTTTTTCTTTGTTTCTCGATCCTGATTGGAACTCTCGCCCGACAACCAAATTAAGTATCAGTGAAAGCGCAAGATTACTCAATATTAATTTTATTCATAAAAAAATGTTCCTATCTCTTTTTATATCTCCCCTTTTTAAAAAATATAGATGCGATTGGAATAATCTAATCTCAATACCTTTTATCAGATAGATTAAATCAAAAGAATATAAATATATAAATAGAGGATTATCTGAAACAAGAGACTCAACTTGTTGATGGGTAAAATCGCCATTGCATTGATAACCATGCGAAGGGACTAGGATCAGCCCCATCCCCCCATTACGCCCATAAAGAGCGAGCTAACTAATATGATCTAGCGGGTTGAGCAACCCATAGCTCGGCTTTCCCCGAGCTTCCCATAGTTCGGCTTTCCCCGAGCTTCCCATAGCTCGGCTTCCACGAGCTTCCCATAGCTCAACTTTCCACGAGCTTCTTATAGCTCGGCTTCCCTGAGCTACCTATAGCTCAACTTTCCCCGAGCTTCCCCTAGCTCGTCTTCCACGAGCTTCCCATAGCTCGGCTTCCCCGAACTACCTATAGCTCGACTTCCCCGAGCTTCCCCTAGCTCGGCTTCCACGAGCTTCCCATAGCTCAGCTTCCCCGAGCTACCTATAGCTCGACTTCCCCCAAGCTTCCCATAGCTCGGCTTCCATGAGCTTCCCATAGCTCGACTTTTCACGAGCTTCCCATAGCTCGGCTTCCCCCGAGCTTCCCATAGCTCGGCTTCCACAAGCCTCCCATAGCTTGGCTTCCCCGAGCTACCTATAGCTCGGCTTCCACGAGCTTTCCATAGCTCGGCTTCCCCAAGCTACCCATAGCTCGGCTTCCCCGAACTTTCATAGCTCGGTTACACCCGAGCTACCCATAGCCCGGTTCTCCGAGTAACCCCGAGCAATTCATGGCTCGACACACACCTCCGTGGAACCCGATGCGGGAGAGCCCAGGCCTAGCGTGACAGAATCCCAAACAAAGAATCATACCGAGGAGTGGTCTAGGGTCTACAATAATGGCCTAGATCCTACGCACTCATCAGATCTCAGGCCATCAGAGAGCCCTCCCAGCCGTCGATCCTTCAACGAACAAGATACGGATCCCACCGGCCTTACAACAGCTTGATTCGAGTCGTCTCCGTATCCTAACAACCTTCGAACCTTCCAGAAGGCGCTCAAGATCCAGGTGACTGCCTATAAATATGACGCTCCCATATTTTCTCAGGTAAGCGCTGACAGCCCCTGGCTTACTGGCTTACTCTCACTCTCACTCTCCTTCACTGCTCATCGGCACTCCCCTAGAGCTCCCGATTGGCTACCCCTGGAGGGACTCCCTAGAGGGATCCTTCTCCTGATTTCTGTTGATCGTCGATCCCCACTGACTTGAGCGTCGGAGGGTCTTTCGCGGAGGGCCACCCCCAATGCCTCTCACGTGAGGACTTCTATGTAGGTCCGCCAGGAGGAAGCCCAGATCAGGAACTGACCGCGCCCGAGGCGGAGGACAGATCCCGGCGGCAACAGATTGGCGCTAGAGGAAGGGCCTCAAGTCCCATTAAAACTTGAAAAAAGGAGATAAGGATCTCAATCCGGAATAGAACCTCTCCAATGGCTAATCGAAGAAGAGCAACCTCTGAAGCCCAGGACCAGGTCATCTCCCAAAGACCTGATTCGATAAGCAACGCGGTGCCACAGCCGCTGCCAGTTGAGACCCCGTCACCGTTAGCCATTCCGGTGACCCAGGATCAGTTCGCCACGCTGGTCCAGCAGGTCCAAGCCCTGACCCATTTGGTTCAGGAGCGCCTCACAACCGCCCCTGCCGCACGCCTTCCTGAGAGGCCGCAGCCCCTTTCTCTCCGGCCACCTCCTCTTCTGGTCCGCATGGAGCCGCGGACCCCCCACACCGACCCAAGGGGGACAAATCAGTCCCACGAGGCGGCTACAACAAGGATCCTCCAGATCTCGGCGAGCCTGGTCCCTCTCTCTGGTGTTCTCCCACCACGATTTGATGCCATCCCCGCACTCTCCTCACCCGGCTCCTCCTCTTACATCTGAAGAGGAGATCTGCCGACAACTCTGGGAGATGCGTCAAGAGCTGGACGCCGCCAAGCAGGCCCATCCGCCTCAGCCCAAGGCAGAACACGGCATCCCTTTCTCCAAAGGGATCATGGAGGAAGTGATTCCCTCCCACGTTAAGCTACCCCCATCGAGCCCTACCATGGCTCTTCTGATTCGGATGATCATCTCAGCAGCTTCCGGTCAATAATGATGTTCCACGGAGCATCAAATGCGATCCTCTGTCGCGCCTTCCCTTCCACCCTCAGAGGATCTGTCCGAACCTGGTTCAACGCCTTGAAACCAGGTTCCATTGATTCATTCGACGAGCTGAGCCGTCTTTTTATTGGCCAGTTCGTCAGTAGCCACCGTCACCGACGGATATCCGACTCCCTCTCCGAAGTTAAGCAGAGAGAGGGGAGTCCTTGAGAAATTACCTCGGCCGTTTCAACAAGGCCATGCTGGAGGTGGACCACCTTAATCATGAGATGGTTATGTCCGCCCTAGCAGGGGGAGTCTTGAAGGAGAGCGACTTCTACCTGGCGATGGTGGTCAGCTACCCCCAAACCTCTCCGATATGATGGCCTGGCTGATAAATACACCAGGGTTAAAGAATTACGGAGAGCTGCCCATGCCGAGCTGGCGAAGAAGAAAGAACCTAAAGGTTCCGATAGGCACCGGCCCGTCCATCAGCCAAGCCCGCCTCGTCGCCAAAGAGCTCCCCCGCCGCCGTCGAGAAATCGCTCCCGAAGCCCGCCCAGGCGATTCGACCGGTACACTCCACTCACTGTACCCAGGGCGCAAATCCTCATGGAGATAGAGCACCAGCTCCCCCGACCAGCTCCTCTCTGAGGGAACCCAACCCGGAGGGACCCCACCAAATACTGCCGCTATCACCGGGAGCATGGCCACGACACCAAGGAATGCTGGCAGTTGAAGAATGAGATTGAGAGACTGATCCAACGGGGCCGACTGAACCAGTTCAGGAGGGCACCCGAGCCAGGACAAGGGGGTGATTGCCAGCCCGAGCTTCAGTAGCCTCCTCCTCCTCCAAATCCTGCCCGTAATCGGCCATATCAACATGATTAAGGAAGCCAGTGGCTCGAGCTCTAGAAATGATGATGAAGGCTCGACGCCAAAGAAAGTGCGAACGGGCGAGCTCTCCTTCTCCGACGACGATCTCCGAGGGATACAGTTCCCACATGACGACGCACTGGTTGTATCCCTCAATTTAAATGACTACGATGTAAGCCGGATCCTCGTTGATAGTGGAAGCTCAGTGAATGTTTTGTACCTCGATGTGTTTGCCAAGATGAGATTGCTCATGGAAAACCTCCGAGCTATGGACTCCACCCTAATGGGGTTCACAGGCGATTCATCATCCCAGAGGGGGTCGTAACCTTAACGGTTCAGGCAGGAACCTGGCCCCTCGTGGCCACTGTTCACACGGACTTCCTAGTAACTAAGCTCAGGTCGCCCTACAATGCGATATTTGGAAGACCTGGCCTGATGTCTCTCAAAGCCGTTGTCTCCATCCCACACCTATCTATGAAATTCCCCATCAGGTGAGGAATTGGTGTCATCCGGGGGAGCCAAACTATGGCTCGGCAGTGTTTTGTCACCAGCCTTCAATCCAGAATGCCTGAAGTCAATGGGATGGACGCTCGGAAGGAATTCGCCGAGCAACGAGGGGAACCAGTCGAAGAACTGGAGGAAGTACCATTGGACGAGGCTCGTCCCGACCGAACCATAAAGATCGGATCGCTGCTGGAAGGTGAATCCTGGCAAGAGCTGATCGACTTCCTCCGAAGCAACGCTGATGTTTTCGCTTGGTCCGCCTCCGACATGCCAGGAATCAGTCCCGAAGTTCTTGTCCACCGCCTTAACGCGGATGACATGTACCGGCCCGTCAAGCAAAAGAAGATGAGTTTCGCTCCAGAGCGGCAGAAAGCTATTGTGGAGGAGGTTGATAAACTTCTTAAGGCAAACTTCCTTCGGGAGGTGAATTACCCAAGCTGGCTGTCGAATGTCGTCATGGTGAAGAAGTCGAGCGGTAAGTGGCGGATCTGCATCGACTTCACCGACCTCAACAAGGCGTGCCCAAAGGACAGCTTCCCCCTCCCCCGAATCGATCAGCTTGTGGATGCCACCTCGGGTCACCAAATGTTGACGTTCATGGATGCCTACTTCGGCTACAACCAGATCTGGATGGCCCCCGAAGATGAAGAAAAGACCGCCTTCATAACCGACCGAGGTACTTACTATTACCGTGTTATGCCTTTCGGTCTTAAAAATGCAGGGCCACCTACCAAAGGCTAGTCAACAAAGTGTTCAAGGAACAAATCGGCCGGAACATGGAGGTATACGTCGACGACATGCTGGTCAAAAGCAAAGAAGCATCACAGCATGTCAAGGATCTCTCGGAGAGCTTCGCGACACTCTGCAAATATCAGATGAAGCTCAACCCAACTAAATGCGCCTTCGGCGTTAACTCCGGGAAGTTCCTTGGCTTCATGGTCTCCCAGCGGGTATTGAAGCTAACCCCAGAAGATTCAAGCTCTCCAGCAGATGGCGCTCCCGGCGTCTATTAAAGAAGTCCAGTGCCTAACCGGGAGGATAGCGGCTCTTAACCGCTTCGTGGTGCGCTCCGCCGAAAGATGCCTCCCCTTCTTCAAACTCTTCGGTCGACTAAGAATTTCCAGTGGACCCCTGAGTGTCAAAAATCATTCAA
Organism: Calamus simplicifolius; assembly: GCA_900491605.1. Taxonomy (NCBI): domain Eukaryota; kingdom Viridiplantae; phylum Streptophyta; class Magnoliopsida; order Arecales; family Arecaceae; genus Calamus; species Calamus simplicifolius. Next base: position 695,607 of record UESW01004617.1, on the reverse strand, counting down.
AGATCTCAAGAGGTACCTCGGCTCTCCCCCACTCCTTAGCAGTCCAAATCCTGGGGAGACATTGTTCCTGTATCTGGCTGTCTCAGAAGGGTCCGTTTGCTCGGTGCTGGTCAGAGAAGGAAACAAGGTCCAGAAGCCGATTTATTATGCAGCAAGCTGCTCCGTGACGTGGAGACGAGGTATAGCCGGATTGAGAAGATGGTGTTGGCCTTGATCACCTCAGTTCGAAAGTTGCGGCCATACTTCCAGGCGCATTCTGTGACGGTCCTGACTGACCAACCCATCAAGGCGGTGGTCCACCACCCGAAGACATCAGGGAGAATGACTAAATGGGCCATCGAGCTGAGCGAGCACGACATCCGGTTTCAGCCTCGCCCGGCCATCAAAGCTCAGGTGTTAGCCGACTTCCTCCTCGAGTGTACCATCCCGGAGGATGGCTCCACCCCTGACTCCCCTGAGAAACCAAAATCTGGCGCCCGGTGGCTCCTCCATGTCGACGGGTCATCCAACACCCATCGCTCTGGAGCAGGCTTGGTCCTCACCAGCCCGGAGGGGGGCTTTTGAATATGGCGTCCGCTTCTCCTTCCCGGCCTCCAACAACGAAGCTGAATATGAAGCCCTGCTGGCCGGTCTTCGGATCGCCCGAGCCTTAAGGTGGAGAATCTGAATGCCTTCACCAACTCCCAGCTGGTGGCAGGTCACGTGCGAGGGGAGTTTGAGGCCCAGGAACCGAACATGATCCGATATCTACAAGAGGTTCAGAGCCTACTCTCCCATTTCCCCAAATTTGAGATCATTCAGATTCCTAGATCTGAAAATGCCCATGCCGACCTGCTATCTCGGCTGGCGACCGTGGAATCAATGGATGCCGAACGAAAATTCCACCTGGAGACTTGGAAAGACCTAGTATCACGGAAGCTGACCGAGTAATGCAAGTTGAGGCCGAACCATCATGGTTCGACCCCATCCTGAAGTACCTCAAAGAAGGGCACTCCCGGCCGATCGAAGGGAAGCTAGAAGGCTAAAACTGCAAGCCATCCACTATGTGCTAATTGATGACCAGCTCTACAAGCGGTCCTTCTCTATGCCACTGCTCAGATGCCTCCCCATCTGAAGCTGATTACGCCCTTCGGGAGGTGCACGAGAGGATTTGCGGCAACCATCTGGGGAGCCGGTCCCTGTGCCACAAGGTGATACGTCAAGGTTACTATTGGCCAACCATGCAAAAGGATGCTGACGACCTCGTCCGAGCTTGCGACCCATGCCAAAGGCACTCAAGTATTCAGAGGCTCCCCTCCGCCAGCCTGGTCCCCATTCCTCCGCTTGGCCCTTTGCCAAGTGGGGAATGGACATTCTCGGCCCATTTTCGCTCGCCATGGGGCAACAGAAGTTTTTGTTCGTCGCCATCGATTACTTCACCAAATGGGTCGAGGCGGAGGCAGTTGCACAAATAACCGAGGCTCGGGCCAAGGATTTCGTATGGAAGTCCATCATCTGCCGCTTCGGCCTCCCGCACACTATCATCACTGACAACGGTAGGCAATTTGACAATCCGAAGTTTTGCCAGTTCTGCGAGGAGCACGGGATCCACCACTGCCTTACCTCGGTCAGGCATCCACAGGCCAACGGAGCAGCCGAAGTAACCAACCGGACCTTGCTCCAAGGGATCAAAGCTTGACTTTCCAGAGCCCAAGGCAGGTGGGCAACGAATTGCACCATGTCCTGTGGGCCTACCGCACCACCCCAAGAGTACCCACAGGCGAAACCCCATTCCGAATGGCCTTCGACACAGAGGCCGTCATCCCCGTGGAGATAGGGCTCCCTTCTCTGTGGGTGGAGAGCTACTCGGAGGAAGCCAGCGATGAGCAGCTCCGCACCAACCTTGACCTGGTAGAGGAGATTAGAGAAAAAGCTCGGATCAGAATGGCTTCCTATTAGCAAAGAGTGGCCCGCTACCATGCCTCCAGAGTCAAAGGGAAAGCTTTCTTCCCTGATGACCTTGTTCTCCGGAAAGCATCTGTCTCCAAACCGCTGGAGCAAGGAAAGCTGCCCCCAAACTGGGAAGGCCCTTACCAAGTAGCGGAGATCGTCGGACCTGGGGCCTACAAGCGCAAGATCTAAGCAGAAGATCCATCCCTTGGACGTGGAATTCGGACAATCTCCGCAAGTATTACCAGTAGGGTACGCCCTCTACAGGCTTGCCTTCTTAAATTTTTGTCGGCACATTGTTTCATAATTTATGACATAAATCACCACAAATTATATCACCAAAGATCGTGAAAAGAAACAATATTGCTTACTAATCCTTGGCACGACCGAGTTACCTATTTAAGCAGGAAAATCTCTCGAACCTCGGCAGGGCCGAGCAACAATTCTCCGAACCTCGGCTGGGCCGAGCAACAAATCTCCGAACCTCGGCAGGGCCGAGCAACTATTCTCCGAACCTGGCTGGGCCGAGCAACTGATCTCCGAACCTCGGCTGGGCCGAGCAACAAGTCTCTGAATCTCGGTTGGGCCTAGCGATGAATTCTAAAGCCCCGGCTAAAACCGGAGTGCATAAAGCCGGCAAAAACCAAAGCACGCAAACCTCGATTAAAGCCGAAGGACTTTCGAACAGTCCCCAGAACTTCGGCCAGTTTGAAAAATGCACACCGTGTGCCAACAGACACAAAGTCTGCGCCTTTAGCAAATCCCTAAAGGCCTCGACAGGCCCTACACGGCCGCCCACGAACCCAGACAAAATTAGAGAATCCCCCCTACTGCTAAAGCCCCGGGATATCCCTGTATCTTACTGTCCAAACGCCTGTCTCGCTCCACAAACGAGACCATGACTTAGCGCGTAAGCCCACGGGACCACCCAGGTCCCCCATTGGTTCAAACAGGAACAAGCGGTTTTTCCTCTTTTATGAACTAAACGACGATCTCATCAGAGAACAATAAATTGCCAAAAAAAAAGGGACCTTTTTCTTTATTTATTTATTATAAGGAAAAGTAGTATAGAAAGAAAGAAAAATGGCCTTCGAAGAGGCCTAATGTCTCCCCTAGGAGCTGTCAGGTCTTCCACACGCCGGGACAGCTCGGCGACTCGCTGGGAGCGATGTCATCTCCCCCTCCTGGTCTATGACCCGGTGAAGGGCCTCGACCTCCCTCGTGGAAACGGCGAGGTACTTCTCGACCACCTTCTCAAGCTGCTCGTGGCTTGCGAAAGCTGACGCCAAGGCCATGCCATCAACCATGACGGTGGAACGGCTCCCCTCGGAGCCCCCACGACCGTTGTTCGCTACACCAGATCCATTGGATGATTGCTCTCCACCCTGAGAAGCCATATCGGAGAGCTGTTGAGAGGCTAACCGAAAGGAATGGTAAACGCTGGCATCCCTGTCATCCGTATTTATACCCCTCAGGCGAGCATCTCGATCAGTCGGGTCATAAATACCGACCCATGAGAATCGGCAACGTGTCGCCGCTTTGACAGGCGCCCACAGGACGCGAGGGGTCGTGCCCCTTCCCGAGGAAAATCGGTAAACATCGATGAATTACTCGGGAACCCCCCTCCTTCTCTAGAAACTGGGTTCCTCCCAATCTGCCGGGCCCCTGCGGAGTAAATGCCCTCAAAACTCCTCCGAATTGCCTTAAATCGGCCGCCCTTGGAAAGCGAAAAAGAAAGAGCGTCAGCACCTGACACTAACTCGCTTCCCTCGGAAGTAGCCAAATCATAAATGTCGGGCGTACCCATGCACCGCCCGTTCCGCTTTGGCGTTCCGCGATGAATCTCACAGGAACCAAATATCATGAGTCTCGGTGGCGACCAAGTCATCCCTCCGAGCTATAAATCTCGAACCTCGGCTGGGCCGAGCAACTATTCTCCGAACCTCGACAGGGCCGATAAATCTCTGAACCTCGGCTGGGCCGAGCAACTATTCTCCGAACCTCGGAGGGCCGAGCCATAAACGAACTCGGCAGGGCCGAGCCATAAATCTCGAACCTCGGCTGGGCCGAGCAACTATTCTCCGAACCTCGGCAGGGCCGAGACATAAATTTCGAACCTTGGCTGGGCCGAGTAACTATTCTCCGAACCTCGGCAGGGCCGAGCCATAAATCTCCGAACCTCAGCTGGGCCGAGTACTATTCTCCGAACCTCGGCAGGGCCGGGCCATAAATCTATTGAGCCATAAATCTCCGAACCTCGGCAGGGCCGAGCCATAAATCTTCGAACCTCGGCAGGGCCGAGTAATAAATCTCTGAGCTTCGCCAAAGTTAAGGAATATGTTCCACTGCCGAACAATCTCCAGAGTCTGAATTCGGGCAGCTTATGAGCCCCGACTAGGTCGGATAGCGCGGGATCCTCGGCCAAGAACGAACGATATCCCTGCGCCTCATTTCATTGCCAACAACTCTCAGCACAAAAAAGACAGAAACTAGGAGAAAGAAAAAAACTTTCTTTATTTCATTACCATCGAAACCAATTACAACCGCCTGAGAGGCATTACAAGTGCATTGAAATGCATGAAATAAAAACAGGTACATAACTCGGGCAAACTGCTCCAAAGCAGCTTCGGGCGACTATGATGCTTCGGCATCCGGTCCAACAAATCAGGCAAGCCACGAACCAGTCAGCTCGAGCCGATAATGAGCGGACGACATGGCCCAACCATTGCGACCAGCTTCGGTTAATAATGATATCTCGGCATCCCAACCGAGATATCAGAGAAATCAGAAAGGGTGGAGGGTTTTTGCCCCAAACCACCCAACCGAAGGGCCCTCGACGAGTAGGAAGGAAGCTCGCGGACCCTGATACCAGGGCACTCCCCCAAATCTAGTGTGTACAGCTAGCCATTGCCCAAGTCGAAAGGCAATGTACCAACGGCGACACACCATCACCCCCTCCTCACGTGACAAAAGATTCCTCGGGCGACGAGCCCAGGGATCCGGCCAGGGGAGGAGGAGAAATTCATGCAAGCCATGGGGAGCCCGCATACACTTCCTACCGTACGTCCCCAAAGGTGAACCGCAAAGGTCACACAGGAAGCGTATATGTGTGCTCTCCATGCGATCTCTGCGGACCTCCTGTGCGCTCTCCATATGATCTCCGGAGCTCCTTTCTTGAGGGCAAGCCACCCCCCAACGGCTCCTTCGTCACCCCAACTGTCCGAAGGACGACGACGACTTGCAGGAGGAAAGCTCGGTCCTCCCGCTCTAAGCCCCAAAGAAACAGGCATTGTGTGCACCTCCACAGTTTACAGAAAAGAAAACTTTGGGATGGCCCAACACAGTCCTCTTCCCCCTTTTTATAGGCGGAGACGAACCGGGAACAGCTACGAGAACAGAAAGCCCCGAGATTCAAAACCAAACCCGCACCACCACGTGGCCTCCTGAAATAAAAACAGCACCCCACAATGCGCGCCAAGTGCATCGCTCGAGCCATAACGCATACCAAAAGATTATCTCTGATCCCAATCACGAGCTTTAAATGCAGAAAATTGTCCGCCGATCTTGCAGATACTGGCGGATCCGGGGATCCCTACGAAAACGACATCCTCCAATGGCAAATAAGCACCTACCACACGCCAAAGCAGCCCACATTGGAAAAGACCAATACAACAAAGGTCCATCGAAGGGTGCTGGGCGACCTTTTGCTGGCTGCAGAGCCGTACTACCTACTTCGGTGAAACGAAAATCGACCTGCCTTGGAAAGACAAAGCGCTGACTGGGGTAATAAATGGATGCAAAGGCCAAACCCACTCTTTACCAAAAGAATAGAGGGGTGACAGCGAAGGTTCAACAAAACCCCTACTCGGGACAAACTCCCCTCTTTTCATGAAGGCACGACCAGTCTGGCCACTGGTAAGGTGGACTAGGCCTTAGTCGAGCTACTTTGCCTCTCGGCCTAGCCGAGCTACTCCGTCCCTCGGCCCTAGCCGAGCTACTAGTCGAGGCCCTCGGTCCTAGCCGAGCTACTCCATCCCTCGGCCCTAGCCGAGCTACTCCATCCCTCAGCCCTAGCCGAGCTACTTTGTCCCTCGGCCTAGCCGAGCTACTTTGCCTCTCGGCCCTAGCAGAGCTACTCCGTCCCTCAGCCCTGAGCTACTTTGTCCCTCGGCCTTAGCCGAGCTACTTTGCCTCTTGGCCCTAACCGAGCTACTTCGTCCCTCGGCCCTAGCCGAGCCACTTCGTCCCTCGGCCCTAGCCGAGCCACTTTGGACCTAGCCGAGCTACTTTGTCCCTCGGCCCTAGCCGAGACACTTGCCTCTTGGCCCTAGCCGAGCTATTTCATTCTTCGGACCTAGTCGAACCACTGTGTCATTCGGCCTAAGCCGAATCGAATTGTCTCTCAACCTCCTTTTGTACCAAACTGTGTTGTCGCTCGACTCTTTCGTCGGGGCTATCCCTATTCCTTCAAATTCAAGCCCAGAAACCAACCAAGTGGCACTCGTAATTAGGACTAAAATTCGAGACAGGAAAACATCCAGGAAAGACAAAAAGATGAAAAACGGCTGATCCGTTTATTGATTTCCAATCAAACTACAAAACAAAAGAAAGAAAAAATACATATAGGCCCCCAAAGGGTCAAGACTTGGGATCAGGCCCGGCATCTCCTGCGGCAGCGCCAGCGGGGGCATTGCTGGACCCCCCTTCTCGATGGTGTCTTGCCGGGGTACCTCGGCGGCAACGTCAACTCCCAGAATAGCTTCGAGATCGACGTCAGAAATCTCTCCATATTCATCTTCCTCGGCCCCCGGGGTGCGTGCCTCATAATACTCGGCCTCCAAACAGGACAGGTCCAGGTCGGGATAAGTCTGGGCAATCTTAGCCCGTGCCTCCTCTTCACCGAGCTGGAATGCATCGGCGCAGGCCGCCCTGCGTTCATCGGCAAACTCGGTAGAGTTCTTGTACTCCTCCACCGCTGAAGAGGCCCGCGCGTTTGCCTCGGCTAATTGTTCTCCAATTCGGAGATCCTTCGGTGCCTCGAGGCCGCCTCCTCTCCGAATGCCGCCAACCGCCCCTGAAACTCCTGGCTCATCCTGTTCAACTGCAGACAAAAAAGCCAATAAAGCGGAAGCCGAAAAACCAAAATGGGTAAAACAAATAGCACCCTACCTGCTCGTCCCGCCGGGCTAGCTCACCCTCCAGCACTTGGACCCTATTGAGAACCCTAGACTTAGCCGATTGGTTTTGCCGAAGGCTCTCTTTTAGCTCGTCCACCCGGGACTGGGTGTCTCCAATTTCTTGGTGGGCATAGTCGAGCTCGTCAGAAAGTCGGGCAGCTCGTTCATCCGACCACTTCAGCCGATCCTTTGTATCGGCAAGCTCTTTATTTAGGCGGTGAGGTGGTCCTGCTGCCGCCGGCACCTATGCTCTTCCTCCTCGAGCCTTTTGCTCCAGTTGCCTTTATCTTCGGCATGGCTGGCTTTCAACTGGTCCTACCTCTTATCAAAGAACTGTTGCATAGAATTGACCTTGCTCTCGTGCTCCGCCTTGGCCTGAGAAAGCTCCAACTAGCCTTCTCGGATTGCTCGCGGAAGCCTTGGAGCTCACTGACCTGTGCAGCGATTGAGAGGCTCTTTCCCTCTCAACTGCCAGAATCCTGCGAGCCTGCTCGAGCTCCCTCTGAAGGACCACCAGGGCTCAGGAAGGTTTATCAGTAGAATCCACCCTCTCCTTGAGGTGATCGACCTCTGGCGGGCCCGAGCACAAGCTCCAACAGCCAGATGCAAGCACCATTTCAGCGCCCTCATGATCAGGGCATTCTGCAAAAAAGGATTGCATACATAAAGAACACAGTCGAACTAGCTGACTAAAGATCCTACTTCGGTGCGACAACCTACCCGAGACGTGTAGTCTGTAGCGATCATTGTGAGAGCAAGATCGTCAATCTCGGGTAGAAGAAAAGCCTCATTCGGTGCCCCAGTGTATCTAAAGGCCATCTCAACAAGGTCCTCTGGATAACTCCCTCCTGTTGAGGAACTCTCTCCCTTTGGAACGCGGACCGCATCAGAGCGGAGAACATGGCACTCACCTTCGGGTTGCATGAGTAGAAGTCCGCTCAGGGAGCCAACCTGGGCACCCGCGACCCATGAGCCCCTCGGTTGGCCGGCTTCCACCACCAGAGCCCTCGTTTGAGAAGCCTCGGGCACTTCGACTCCGGCGAGGGGAGCCCCGGCCCGAACATCCCCTTCGCTCGACAGCTCCCCTCCTTCTCCTTCTTCCCCTTCTTCTCCTTCTTCCTCCTCTTCTGCTTCTACCTCCTCGGAAATCCCCCTGCCCACAACAACTCTTTGGAAACTTCGGCTTCCCCCGGAGCCTCCTGTGCCTCGGCGGAAGGCCCTTCACCGGAAAGCACCCCGCGAGGTTCGATCGCTGGTTCGGCAGGTTCGGCCATCCCCTTGTCACCTGCCGGGCTCCCCCACCAGTGGGCCAGGCCGAACCTCAGCAGCCGTAACCGCTTCTCCCACCTCGATTGAAGCGGATGTCGCTCCCACCTCCGCCTGTAACCTCTCCGAGCCACTGGCCTCCAATGAGGGAGACCGAACCGCCCCGCCCACGGGGGCCCCCAAGTCAACCGGCATTTCTCCCTCACCATCGTCGGACAGAATGACGACAGGCGGGAAGGAAATTCTAGCAGCCTCCTCCGAAACCCCTGTGACATCCCGACTTTCACCTCCAGACAGACCCTCCTCCGACGCCGAAAGATCATGCGCCGCCGAACTTCGATACTTCCGGCCCGCGGTGACAAGGAGCACCGATCATCACCGTCCCTCTGATCCCCCTAGGGTGGGAGCCGGAAGGGCGGGACCTCTTCTCGGCCCGATGCTTGCTGCTAGAGCCGGATCTCCTGCGATGCTTTCCCAGCTCCTCCCTCATCTGGTCTGCGAGCGCCGACCTTTCGGCTGTAGGAGCAGTGTGATTCGCCTATTAGTTTGCACACAAAATCGAAAATGGAGCCACACTAAGCTATCGGCCATGAAGTGATACTCACCGCGAGGATCGACGGGACTCAATCCGGCCGCAAAGAGAGCATCCTCCGATAGAAGGACACTGGCCGGAAGTGCTCGACTGCCACGCAACATGATCAGATCCCTTTTCTCTGACTCGGTTAACTCTGGGTGCGCTTCTGGATCCTTTGCGTATTGTCCACACACCCGAGGGAAATCCGAGCCGATATTCCCCTCGACTATAAAGAATCGCAACTTCCACTCCTTTATCGACGACGGGTTATCGGAAATCATCTTGAAAGACCTCCGGGGGCCGATGTAGGGCGACTCTGAGGCCCTCCTGGAGACCAGATTGAAGCACACCCTGAACATTGGAAGGGTCGCGGCCACTCCGACACGGTTGCACAACGAGATGAACCTGATGAGGTTGCGCCAACTATTGAGAGCCACCATGATGAAGCATATATTGTAGAACTTCATCACCTCTCGCACTAGCGGATGAAGAGGAAACCTAAGGCCTGCCCTCAAACTTTCCTCGTAGCAGAACGCTCCGTCTCCCAATCTGGATGTTACCCTATCCTTAGCCGTCGGAAGCAACAAGGTAACATCCTGGGCGATCTTGTACAGACGGCGTATCCGCTCCAGGTCCGCCAAGGTCACCTCTGAAGCCTGATCACTCGGACTCACCATGTCATCAATCGCAAGAGACGCTGAGCAACAGATCGCTGTGAAAATGGAAAGACGAAGCTCTCTAAGGGAAAGCGAGAGAATGCTACAAATAGGGAGGGCGCCGCCTCGACTCCATTTTTCCCAAGGAAAACCGCCTCAGGGTGAAGACGAGGCGTCTCAACCAAGACATTCGGAACTACCACTACAGGCACCGTGAAAATCGAGATATCCTACGTGGCGCTTTCCCAGCTGTTGCCTTCGCCCCTAAGGAATGACGGATCCACCTCGAAAAGGCAAAACGGCCATGTAGCACTAATTATGACATCATTGCGTGGGCTGTCGAATACATGTCCCCTCATCCGGATTGTGCCACCTAGGCCTATACTCCCTACGCCCGAACCTACGCTTCGAACTAAGGAGTGGGGGGTTGTTGACCCAATTATTGATTTTGATGATTAATAAAGGAATTGAGTATATTTAGTGTGTTACTGATGAATTTAACAAGTGTTTCAGGGCTTGAAAATATTTGTTTAATCAAAAGGCATTTAGAAACGTATTTTGAATCAAGTGCCAAAGGTAAGTTTCAAAATTCAGAACCTGGAGTCGACACCTAAAAAGCCTGGAGCCGACCCCATGGCCAATCAAATATCTTTATAATTTTTTGATACAGTCCGGAGCCGACACCCAGAGTTTCGGAGCCGACACCCAGAGTTTTGGAGTCGACACTTACAGTGTCTGGAGCCGACTCCGACACGGGGACAGAACGTATGATTTTTGACTACCTTGGAGCCGATACTTACAGTCTTTTGGAGCCGACACCTGACCATGGCGAGCCGACACTTAACTTTTTCGGAGCCGACTCCTCGACGAACTCAGAACTTTCTATTTTTGGATAAACGACTTGGAGCCGATACCTGAAAAGTTGGAGCTGACTCCAACCTGTCAGAAATAAATTTTTAAAATGCCAGATCAGCTCAAACAGTAATATTTTCTTTTCACCTAACTTTTAACGGATATATTTTGTTTGGAAAAACTTTCCAGGTACATTCCAACGGCTAGTTTTCTCACCAAAAATGGATTAAAAAAAATCTATAAAAAGGGGGAGAAAGCTTGTTTGAAAAATAACGAAAAAATTGGAGCTAATACAAATCAAAAATCCGAGAAGTCTTGAGGCTGAAATCAAAGAGAAAAGTATCCAAGTTCAAATCCTTCCACTCCAAAAAGCTCAAAGAGAAATCCAAGGCGTTCAACTCAAAAAATCGGAGGTTTTTCAAAAGCTCTATTTTGGTGTGATTTTCCAACTTCTCATTTGCAACATCTATGAAGAATCAAAGCTGAGGCCTAATTCAACATCTCCAAAGAGAAGAGGAAAAGAAGAAAAGAAGAAAGCTCAAATCCAACCTACTTCAAACAAGCTTTTCTAAAACTTATTTATTTACTTTGAATATTTGCTCATTTGAAGAGCTGTTTGTCAATATAAACATTATTCTTTCTTATTTTTACTAGTTCAATCAGGGGATTGAATTAGTGGAGGTAGTATACCTCGGGGCAAGCTAGATTAGCTTGAGTTTGGGTTTTGTGCTGGTGAGCCTGAGAAAAACCAGCTGGGTTCGTTGTGCACCCGAAAATAACAAGTTTTGAGTTGTGATCTTGTAAAACAACTCGGCTGTAATCTAGTTGATTATAGTGTGGACCCAAGTGGAACTTGGGAGTGGACGTAGGTGTTGGATACACTAAACCACTATAAAATCATTGTGTTTGCCGTGCCTTAATTGTCTCTCTCTTTATCTCTTCATTTGTGATTGAAATCTATTCTACACTTAATCTCAATAGTTTTGAAAAGATTAAATTTTTTTAGAACCCAATTCACCCCCCTCTTGGGTTGCCATCTGGGCCAATAATTGGTATCAGAGCAAGTGCTCATTTAAATTTGATCTAACGATCAAGAGCTAAAGATCCAAATGGCAGCTCAAGCTGGATCTTCATTTGCTGAAGGTCATTCTACAAATAGACCTCCTTTATTTAATGGTTCAAACTATTCATATTGAAAAGCAAAATGAGAATATTCATTTAAGCTTTAAATTATGAATTATGGAGTGTCATAATTAATGGACCTAGCACACCCACACACGTAATTGATGGTTCTATTGTTCCTAAGCCCGAAAGGGATTGGAATAAGAATGATAAAAAAATGGCGCAGCTCAATGCTAAAGCCATGAATGTTTTATATTGTTCATTAGATGCTAACGAATTTAACCATATCTCTACATGTAATTCCGCAAAAGAGATATGGGATAGATTAAAGGTTACCCATAAGGGTACAAATCAAGTTAAAGAATCTAAGATAAATATTCTTGTTCATAAGTATGAATTATTTAGCATGGAACAAACTGAAAGTATAGCATGCATGTTACTAGATTCCTGACATTGTTCGCAAAATTCTTAGGCCACTTCCAAGATCGTGGGAAGCGAAGGTGACTGCCATCCAAGAAGCTAAGGACCTCATACTTTACCTTTGGAGGAGTTACTTGGATCACTAATGACTCATGAGTTAACCATGAAGTAGCACATAGAGGAAGAAGTTAAAAAGAAAAAGACTATAGCTCTTAAGGCTGCAGAAAGTGAGGAGAGCTGCAGTGATAATGATGGAAGATGATGATGAGACAGCTCTTCTTGCTAGAAAGTTCAAAAAATTTATGAGAAGAAGGAAACCCTTTCATAAAAGAAAATCTGAAATTAAGATGGAAGGAGAAAAAGAAAAAGAAAAGGAGAAGGACAAAGACAAAGAAAAAGACCCCCTAATTTGCTATGAGTGTAAGAAACCGGGGCACTTTAGATATGATTGTCCTCAAATAAAGAAAGCCTACAAGAAGAAGAACAAAGCCTATGTTACAACCTGGAGTGATAGCGATGAATCCTCTTCAGAGGAAGATCAAAAAGAAATTGCAAACATTTGCTTTATGGCAAACGATGACAACGAGGTAAGTTCTAAAAACCCTTGTGACGATTTTGCATTTGATAAATTGTTTGAAGCTTTTAATGAACTAGTTGATGATTTTAAAGCTTTGAAAAAGAAATACAAGTTTTTGAAAAACGATAACTCAATTCTCATCAAAGAAAAAGATAATTTTACTCATGAGATTGAGATGCTGAAATCTGAAAATGATAATTTGACAAAAGAGAGAGAATCAATTTCCAATGAAAATGATAGACTAAAGAAGGAAGTTGATAAATATAAGAATATTGTTGATAAATTCACATATAGTTCTGAAAAACTTAATTTATTATTGAGCAATCAAAGAGCTATATTTGACAAGCTGGATTAGGATATAGGCCTAACATAAAACAAAAGTTTGTCAAAAACTTTTTTAAAAGAGAACAAAATAAAGATTATGTTACATGTCATTACTGTAACAAGAAAGGCCACAAATCCTATGAATGTAATGCAAGAATAGTAACAAAAATTTAAATAGTAAAGGAAAGAAAATATGGGTTCCCAAAGGAACAATCTTTTATGCTACTAACCATTAAGGACCCAAGAAGGCTTGGGTACCTAAATATAAGACTTGATCATTTTTGCAGGAGTGTCTTGCGGCCAAAAATTCAAAGCAAAAGTGGTAGCTCGATAGTGGCTGCTCAAGACATATGACGGGTGACAAGGATCAATTCATCACCATTGAAAGCAAAAGAGGAGGAGTTGTTACGTTTGATGATAATGGCAAAGGCCAAATCATGGGGTTTGGTAATATTCAAATAACTCCCTCCACATATATTGAAAATATCTTATATGTCAATGGTTTAAAATATAATTTAATTAGTATTAGTCAATTATGTGATAAAGGTTTTAAAGTATCATTTGAAGCATCTGTCTGCACTGTTTCTAATCCCATTGATGATAACATTGTTTTTACTGGAAATAGAAATGGCAATATATACTTGATTGATTTAGACAATTTGTCTACTAGTAATCATTGCTTAGTTGCTAATAATGCTAATATGAATGAGATTGGTTGGTTATGGCATTGTAGATTAGGTCATGCAAGCACACACCTAATTTCAAAATTAATTAAAATAGATTTAGTAAAAGGTCTTCCACAACTAGATTTTGAAAATGGCAAAATTTGCGATGCATGTCAATTTGAAAACAAACTAGAACTCTTTCAAAACTAAAAATATTGTTTCCACTTCTAGGCCACTTGAACTACTTCACATGGATCTTTTGGACCTACTAGAACCACTAGTCTAGGAGGAAAGAAATATGGTCTTGTGATTGTAGATGATTATTCTAGATACACTTGGGTATTGTTTTTAGCTCATAAAGATGAGACATTTCCATTATTTTGAAATTCTTTAAGAAGGTCACAAATGAGAAAAACAACACCATAGTGTCTCTTAGAAGTGATCATGGCACTGAATTTGAAAATCATTTATTTGAAAACTTTTGCATTGAAAATGGCATTCATCATAATTTTTCAGCACCTAGAACACCACAATAAAATGGAGTTGTAGAAAGAAAAAATAGAACTTTAAAAGACATGGCCCGTACCATGCTATGCGAAAGTAACATACCAAAATACTTTTAGGAGAAAGCTATAAACACGGTGATGACGCCAAGTCACCTCCTTCGAATGTTGGGGAAAACGGACGTCTCGCTCCTGGGAATCCTGCAAGAAAAGTCCCCGGGGACCGGTGGCACCGGTGGGGACCCTCCGACGATCAAGTTAGTGGCTTGGGTTCAGACAAGGAACCGCTCCAGCGAAAAGGAGCTGAAGCGGTTAGGGTTTTTTGCTGGGAGGAAGAAAGCTCAGAAAAACCAGAGTTCAGATCCCTCTTACGCGCTAGCCCTCGCCCTTATATTGGCTTGAATACCTTATCCTACAATCTGAGGAGATTGCCCTCGTACTATAGCCGTACGCGCCGGAGACATTCCCGTACCCTTTGTGGATATGATATTTACGTGTCCGGTGGCCGCGAAGGCATGCGGTGTGCGCTGCCAGCTGATGGGACCAAGCATAGTTGCAAGCAATAGCGTGCCGTATGCTGCAGTAAGGTATGGTCATGTACAGGGACATGCAATGTGCCAAACACCGTTATGAGGCATGGCCCTCCATAACGGGGCTCAATCATGGAAGTGCTGAATGGTACGCTGCGGCGAGGCATGGTCATGTACAGGGACATGCAACGCGCCAAACACCGTTATGAGGCATGGCCCTCCGTAACGGGGCTTAATCACGGAAGTGCTGAATGGTACGCTACGGCGAGGCATGGTCATGCGCTGAAAATCATGTATAAGTGCCGTGCCACCTGATACTTGCTATTTTCCTTGGCAGTTGAGTTATGTGTTGATCGTTGATGACCCCCCTCCCCCCCCGACCCCGAGGGATACCGGGGGTGGGGGGATGACAGTGCGCCCCGAGACCGGTGGGGGTCTCGGGGTTAAAAAAAATGATGACCTCCCCCGACCCCGAGGGGGTGCCGGGGTGGAGGAATGACGGTGCACCCCGAGACCGATGGGGGTCTCGGGGTTAAGAAATGATGACCTCCCCCGACCCCGAGGGGTGCCGGGGTGGAGGAATGACAGTGCGCCCCGAGACCGGTGGGGGTCTCGGGGTTAAAAAATGATGACCTCCCCCGACCCCGAGGGGGTGCCGGGGTGGAGGAATGACAGTGCGCCCCGAGACCGGTGGGGGTCTCGGGGTTAAAAAATGATGACCCCCCCGACCCCGAAGGGGTGCCGGGGTGGAGGAATGACGGTGTACCCCGAGATCGGTGGGGGTCTCGGGGTTAAGAAATGAGGGCCCCACCCTCCGACCCCGAGGGGGTCCCGGGGGTGGAGAAATGACAGTGCGCCCCGAGACCGGTGGGGGTCTCGGGGTTAAAAAATGATGACCTCCCCCGACCCCGAGGGGGTGCCGGGGTGGAGGAATGACGGTGCACCCCGAGACCGGTGGGGGTCTCGGGGTTAAGAAATGAGGGCCCCACCCCCAGACCCCGAGGGGGTCCCGGGGGTGGGGAAATGACAGTGAACCCCGTTTCCTTCTGACGACTCTGGGATCAGTCATATCAGATGCCCCTTCGCCCCTGGGGTGAAGCGGGTCCCACCGCTGAGGCTCAAGGGGCGTTCTCCACGTGGCTGATCCCCAGCCTTGTCTTTTACGCGGACGGTACGGGATGTAAGGAGGCGGCCCTCCGTACACCGCGCCAGCCATGATCACCCTCGAGAATAAGGACGGGCTCTTCGGAGTTTGCGCGAAAAGGCACATCATCATTTCTTCCCATTACGGCGACGTCAGCAGGGTCCCACCACTGGCCGGAGGCGTGCCGCACCACGCGCTGGGGCGCTCCTCGAGGCAAACTGGCGTATAGCAAGAAGCCGCGTGGCTGACGAGACATGGCGGGACATTTCGAAAACTTAACAAAGCTAGCTAAAAAAGGGGGGGGGGGGGGGGGCGGACTGATGCCTTATCGCCATCGTCTTCTTCCCTGTCTGTTCCCCGGTTTCTCCTGCGATCTGCAAGCTCACACCCGATCTTCTTTTGACTCCCCAGGTTAGCTCTTTCTGCCACATCTATGAGTTCACCTTCCTGGACCTCGGAGGACGGTTCTGAGGACCGTCCTCCCTCTGTGAGGCTTCAGACTCCTTCTCCTTCTCCTTCAATCGAGTGGTCCTCTGATTCAGAGGACCACGTACCTTTGGCCCGGCGACGGGCCGCCGGTGGAGCCCCGTTGAGGGGCCACCGGCCGGGGGTTGGGACCTCTGCGAGGGCAGAGGAATCCCCAGGGGGGGTGGCCTCTTCGATGACGCGGTCGGATCTGGAAAGGATCCGGGCCCGTTATCGGATCCCTCGGGAGATCGACTTGTTCCTGCCGACCCCCGACGACCGGGTTGTCTCTTCCCGACCCGGTCATGTAGCCTTCTACGAGGTCTGCCTGCAGGTAGGCCTCCGCCCCCCTTTCCATCCTTTTTTTCGTCACTCTCCTTGACTTCTACTCTTTGACCCCTTCCCAGCTAGTCCCGAACTCCTGTAGGGTAATTAGCGCTTTTGTTATTCTCTGCCATCGCTTAGGTATTACCCCTAGGGTCAGTTTATTTCGCAATTTCTACTCCCTTCGGGCCCAAAAGGGATGGTGGCTGTTTCAGCCCCGACCCAATAGGGTCCTGAAGCTCCTCCTGCCTTCGTCAATCAAGGGGTGGAAACCCCATTTCTTTTTTGCCAATATTGACCAAGTCCGGCCCCAGTGGGGGGACCCCGATCTTCGGGGGAACACCGTGGCTGTCCAGCCTGGGGATCGGGAAGCAATGGGATTATTGCTGACCGCCGAAATCCCCCGGTACACCCTACTGCTAGCGGAGGATAACTTCGAGTTGGCGGGCCTTGTCTCCCATCGGGGTAAGTCTCTTTCGCACTTAGCTAGAAATTTTGCTTCTTTCTTTTTCCTTCTTTTCTCTCCCTTCTTCTTTTTTTTTTTTTTTCTGCAAACCTGACTTGCGTTATGCAGCGATGAAAGTTCCGAGGGCGAAGTTGATAAAGGCCGCCAAGAAGAGGGCCGTGAAGGACCATCCGGGGGGTAGCAAGCCCGGCTCCAAAGCGCTCGGCGATCCGGGCCTCCCCTCCAGCACTGGCCTCCCCTCCCGGGGTTCCGCAACACGCCCCAGTCATCGCGGAGGTCGACCTTATGGCCGACACTCCACCGGAGGCGGGAGCTGCAGCGGGGGCTACCGCCATAGAGTCAGTAGCGGGGGAGCCTGCGCCAACCGAAGGGCTCCCGGTCCCCGAGGGAGCGACCCCATCCGGCGCTAGCAGGGACTAGGGTGAAGGACCATCCGGTCCCGCCAGCCCACCCCCTGAGGGGTCGGTTAGGGGTGACCCGCATGCAGAGCCGAGGGGATCGGGAGCGGCAGAGGGAGGTGGGGGCGCACCCGGGTCGCCCCTAAACGACCTGGGCGATGGCCACTGGGCCGAGCGGGTCCTGGGCCCGGTCTTGGATCCTAGGATCATCGAAGGTCTTGGTCATCGGAAGACGGGCGAGTTCTTCCGGGAATCTTATGCCGCTGTGTTCAGGGTAAGCGACCTTCTTGCTTCTTACCCTTTATCGCTCATGCACACACATACTTTACTGACTTAGGGGCTTGTGCATGCAATTGCGCACTCCCTAAAGGCTGCTAGGGAGGTGATCCGCGGGGGAAAAAACTCCTCCGGGAGGCGCAGGACCGCGCGGAAGCAGCAGAAAAGGCGCTGGAGAAGGTCAAAGAGTCCTGCGCTAACGAGGTGAGAGCCACCGAGAGCAGGGCGGAGACCGAGGCCAATCGCGCGCGCGCAACAATCTCCCAAATGACAGAGTCCGAGAGCGCGGTAATGGCGAGGGATATTCATATCTCAGAACTGACCTCGGCTCTTCGGGAGGCTGAGGAACGGGCGGGAGCGGCGTCGGAGGAGGCCAGAGTGGCAATAGAGGAGGCCGACCGGTATAAAGAAGAGATAGGTCACGCCAGAGAAGCTGAGAGGGCCGTGGCGGAGGCTCTCGTTGCGGAGAAAGCCCGAGCTGCCAGGCTCGTTGAGGAGTACAGGTCGTCTGAGCGTTTCACAGACGACCTGGCCGAAGCTTCAGCCGCCGCGTTCCTCGACGGGTTCCAGCACGCCAAGGAGAGGGTGGCCAAGGATCTAAATTTCCCCGCGCACTGGAGGTCGAGCTAGAACAATCGTCGGACCTGACCCCTTCCGACGACGAACCCGCACCGGGGCCTTGAGTTTGCGCCCATTATCTTGCTGTCTTTTCTTGCTTCTGTAAGCCCGACTATGTCGGAGTTTTGTAATCCTTCTTCGTTAATGAAAATACCCTTCTCAACGATTTTTGAACTGTTGTTGACTTTGTTGATTGACATGTGCCCCACGACTCTATTCGTCCCGACGATTCTGGGGGACACCTTCCCACCTACACCACTCCGCCTTAGTTACATGAACCCGCAAGTTAGAGCTAGGTAGGGTTGAATCTTGGGAGCGGGGGCGCCGCTGGTCGGGGATTAGGTCGGTAGGCTCCCTCGGAGCTATAGGCGTAACGCCCGGTCAAGTATTGGACCTGATGTTGGTCTGGCGCGCAGCTTGATGCTCGCAGGACTTAGCTTTGGTTTGACCGGCAGGGTGTCGGGTCTTGACCGTGACGAATCGTTGGTGCACCGCTCCGCCGGCGGTTAGCCGGGCTTTATGCCTGATTAGAGCAGGGCTTTGAGTGCCGACGGGGCACCGGGCTTTTGTTGTTGAGAGCTAGTGGCACACTGCTCTGCCAGTGGTACACTGAGCTTTATGCCTGATTAGAGCAGGGCTTTGAGTGCCGACGGGGCGCCGGACTTTTGTTGTTGAGAGCTAGTGGCACACTGCTCTGCCAGTGGTACACTGGGCTTTATGCCTGATTAGAGCAGGGCTTTGAGTGCCGACGGGGCGCTGGGCTTTTGTTGTTGAGAGCTAGTGGCACACTGCTCTGCTAGTGGTACACTGGGCTTTGTGCCTGGCTAGTGCGGGCTTTGAGTGCCGGCGGGGCGCCGGGCTTTTGTTGTTGAGAGCCAGTGGCACACTGCTCTACCAGTGGTACACTGGGCTTTGTGCCTGGCTAGTGCAGGGCTTTGAGTGCCGACGGGGTGCCGGGCTTTTGTTGTTGAGAGCCAGTGGTACACTGCTCTGCCAGTGGTACACTGGGCTTTGTGCCTGGCTAGTGCAGGGCTTTGAGTGCCGACGGGGCGCCGGACTTTTGTTGTTGAGAGCCAGTGGCACACTGCTCTGCCAGTGGTACACTGGGCTTTGTGCCTGGCTAGTGCAGGGCTTTGAGTGCCGACGGGGCGCCGGGCTTTTGTTGTTGAGAGCCAGTGGCACACTGCTCTGCCAGTGGTACACTGGGCTTTGTGCCTGGCTAGTGCAGGGCTTTGAGTGCCGACGGGGCGCCGGGCTTTTGTTGTTGAGAGCCAGTGGCACACTGCTCTGCCAGTGGTACACTGGGCTTTGTGCCTGGCTAGTGCAGGGCTTTGAGTACCGACGGGGCGCCGGGCTTTTGTTGTTGAGAGCCAGTGGCACACTGCTCTGCCAGTGGTACACTGGGCTTTGTGCCTGGCTAGTGCAGGGCTTTGAGTGCCGACGGGGCGTCGGGCTTTTGTTGTTGAGAGCCAGTGGCACACTGCTGTGCCAGTGGTACACTGGGCTTTGTGCCTGGCTAGTGCAGGGCTTTGCTGTGAA
The DNA here is from genome assembly GCA_900491605.1 of Calamus simplicifolius. Classification (NCBI taxonomy): domain Eukaryota; kingdom Viridiplantae; phylum Streptophyta; class Magnoliopsida; order Arecales; family Arecaceae; genus Calamus; species Calamus simplicifolius. The sequence continues at coordinate 675,782 of UESW01004617.1, read as the reverse complement.
AATTTAGGTAGCTAAAATTGACTTGTTAATATCGACAAGGGGCAAAACCCAAGTGAACACAGGAAAGTTGCTTAATCCTGAAAAAGAAATTCGTTACTGATAATACCGACGGAGGTTATCTGCATTCCACGTCCTAGGGAGAGGCGTCCCATCAAGTTCTTCAACTTTATAAGCCCCGTGGTGGAGCGTCTCGGCGATTCGGTAAGGCCCCTCCCAGTTAGGGGCCAGCTTGCCTCCCTCAGTTGGCTTTGAGACCTCCGCCCGTCTAAGGACTAGATCTCCTGGTAGGAACATCCGGGGCGCACGCGTGCGTTATAGTATTTGGCGGCCCGTTGCCGGTAGGCTGCCATTCGAAGCCGCGCCCTGTCCCGCACCTCCTCCACCAAGTCGAGGTTGGCTCGCAGTTGGTCGGGGTTACCTTCTTCATTGTAAGCCTCCACCCGGGGCTGGGTGCTCCGATCTCCACAGGAATAACAGCCTCAGAGCCAAAGACCAAGCTGAATGGCGTTTCGCCGGTGGGGGTTCGCGGCGTTGTATGATAAGCCCATAGCACGTTGGGGAGCTCTTCTACCCATCGTCCCTTGCAGCCATCCAGTCGAGTCTTCAGTCCCTGGAGGATGATCCGTTAGTCACTTCAGCTGCCCCGTTGGTTTGAGGATGCCCGACGGAGGTGAACCTCTGACAGATGCCCAGCTCGGAGCAGAACTCCGGAAAGGTGCGTTGTCAAACTGATGGCCATTATTGGTGACCAGTGTGCGCGGTAGCCCGAACCGGCATATGATTGACTTCCAGAAAAAAGATCTCACTTTGCTCTCAGTAATCTTGGCCAGAGCCTCAGCTTCAACCCACTTGGTGAAGTGGTCCACCGCCACCAAGAGGAACTTCCGCTGCCCAGAAGCGGGGGAAATGGACCCAAGATGTCCATGCCCCACTGGGCAAAGGGCCAAGGCGCCACCACGGGGGTCAGGTTAGATGTCGGTTGTCGCTGGATATTGGCATGACGTTGGCAGCTATCACACCTCTTGACAAGCTCGGCCGCGTCCTCCTTCATTGTCAACCAAAAGTACCCTTGGCGCAGGGCCTTGTAAGCCAGGGCTCTGCCCCCCAGATGACTCCCGCATACGCCTTCATGGATCTCCCTGAGGATGTAATCTGATTCTGCTGCCCCACACATCTAAGGACCGGATATGAGAATGATCTCGATAAAGCTTCCCGTCCATCATCAAGAACCTCGGGGCCCTTCGTTTGAGTAGCTTGGCCTCTGCGGGATCCCCGGGAGAGTCGTCAGTCAAGTATCGGATGTAGGCATCCATCCAGGAGGGCTCCTGCTCCACCGGTAATACTTCATCCGCGGCCTCAATGCTTGGGACTTGTAGATGCTCCACGTACGTTCTCCCTACGTCCCGTCGACCGAAGTGGCCAAGCGGGACAGCGAGTCAGCCCTGGCATTCTCTGCCCTGGGGATATAACTGACACGGAAGTAAGAAAAATGAGACACTGGGATTGCACCTTGCTCAAGTAGCGGGACATGGTCGGGTCCCTAGCCTCGTACTCTTCGGTGATTTGTCCAGAAATGAGTTGAGAGTCTGTGAAGGCTCTCAAGCGCCCCGCGCCCAGCTCCTTAGCTAGCCTCATCCCCGCCAGCAGGGCTTCGTATTCCGCCTGATTATTGGTCGCCGGGAACTGGAATCTGAGGGCGTATTCCACCACGTCTCCCTCCGGGCTCGCAAGAATGAGTCCGGCTCCACTCCCTTGAGAGTTTGCCACCCCATCTACATGCAGGATCCAGTCCTCCGCCTCTCCCAATAAGGGAGGGTCCACAAACTCCTCCTGGTCGCGCCTCCTCCACGTCCTTCTCGGTCCAGGAGCATTCGACTAGGAAATCCGCCAACACCTGGGACTTCATGGCTGATCTTGGCCGGATGGACAGGTCGAACTCGCTTAGCTTGATGGCCCATTTGGCCAGCCGGCCGGAGGTGTCGGGGCGAGACAGGATAGCTCGCAGGGCTGATCCGTAAGCACCACAATGGGATGAGCTTGAAAATAAGGCCGAAGGCGCTGAGCAGAGACCACCAGGGCGAAGATAATCTTCTCGGTTCTTGAATACCTGGTCTCAGCGTCATGGAGTACCTTGCTGGTATAATAGATTGGCCTCTGGATTCCGTCGGTACCCATGCGCACAAGCACGGAGCTAACGGCCTCGGGGGAAGCAGCCAGATATAAAAAGAGCTCCTCCCCACCCACAGGCTTGGACAGTAGCGGAGGAGTGGAGAGAAACTGCTTCAATTCTTCAAAGGAGCCCTGACACTCTTTCGTCCACTCGAAGCCATTAATCTTGCGCAGCGCCTTGAAGAAGGGCAGGCACCTCTCCGCCGACCTTGACATGAAACGACTCAAGGCCGCCACCCTCCCCGTCAGGCGTTGCACCTCCTTCTTGCTGACCGGAGGCCGCATCTCCAGGATGGCTCTGATCTTGTCGGGGTTGGCTTCGATCCCGCGCTGGGTCACCATGAAACCCAGGAACTTGCCAGCTGCTACTCCGAAGGCGCATTTGCGGGGGTTGAGCTTCATCCGGTATCGGCGCAAATTGTTGAAAGTTTTCTCGAGGTCGGTTACGTGGTCTTCTACATTGGTGCTCTTGGTCAGCATGTCATCCACATATACCTCCATGTTGTGCCCCAGCTGTCTTCAAAAATCTTATTCATTAATCTTTGATAAGTGGCCCCGGCGTTTTTAGTCCAAAGGGCATCACCCTGTAACAGTAGATCCCCTTCTCCGTGACGAAGGAGGTTGCTTCTTCATCCGCCGGGCTCATTCTGATTTGATTATACCCCGAGAACGCATCCATGAAGCTGAGCGTCCCATGCTCGGAGGTGGCGTCCACCAGCTGGTCGATTCGGGGGAGCGAAAAGCTGTCCTTGGGGCACGCCTTATTGAGGTCGGTGAAGTCCACGCACATTCTCCAGCTTCCGCTGGCCTTGCGAACCATCACGACGTTTGCCAACCAGTCGGGGTATCGCACCTCGCGAATGTGGCCTGCCGCCAGCAGCTTCCGCACCTCCTCGTCTACAGCCTTCTGCCGGTCTAGGGCAAAACTCCTTTTCTTCTGTCTGATGGGCCGGCACTCCGGTCGAATTGAGCTGATGTGTAATCACCTCCTCCGGGATCCCGGGCATGTCGGATGTAGACCATGCGAAGACGTCGACGTTGGCCCGCAGAAACGCAAGGAACCGGTCCCGAGCCTCGTCCGGAAGCAAGGCCCCAACACGGACCGTCCGCTCAGGGTCCTCCCCGAGGGGGAAGGTGAGTAGCTGCTCGGCCGGTTCCCCCCTCCTCTCCAAGTCTCGTGGTCAAGGGCCTCGGGTGTCGGTGCAGATGGCTGTGCAGGTGCCGCCTCCTGGGACTGGGGGCCAAATGATAGCAAAGTGCCGGCAGGCCCTGCTCTCCTCGCATCTCGCCGACCCCTCTGCCGGTCGGGAATCTCACAAGGAGCCTCTTGGTCGATATGACGGCATCCAAGAGGTTGAGCCCGGGTTGCCCAAGAATTGCGTTGTACGCCAGGGGCACTCGCACCACCAGAAATTTTATAAGGACAGTGCTTTGGCACGGAGCCGTCCCGGCCGTCACGGGGAGAGTAATTTCCCCCTCGACCCTCACGGAATCTCCTGTGAACCCCATCAAAGGTGTGACGACAGGTCGAAGTAAATCATGCGACAGGTTCATGCGGACAAAGGCGTCGTAATTCAAACATCTACAAAGCTTCCACTGTCGACTAAGATTCTTTTTACAGGGTGCTTAGCAATCGTCATGGACACGACGACGCTATCATCATCTTTATTTACAATTCCCTCCAAGTCCTTTTGAAAAAAGGAATTACAGCATCTACCCCTTCCTCCCCTCTTGGCTTCTTTGCCGGGCCTTCTGCCCCCCAGGAAATCATTGCCACTGTCTTCTCCGTCGGGGCGTTGTCGATCACCGGTGGCGCGGGTGCTGAGGGGCCAGGAGCTCCCGGGTTATTCCTTTGAACAAACTTCCTCAGATGGCCTGTTGAATAAGGTCTTCAATGGCCTTCTTCAGCTGCCGGCAGTCGTCGGTGTTGTGGCCATGGTCCCGGTGGTAGCGGCAGTAGAGGTTTTTGTTCCTGGGGATCTTCGGGTTGATAGGAGGAGGGCGTTGTAGATAAGGCTCCCCCTCGATCTCGAGCAGGATCTGGGATATTGGAGCAAGCAGCGGGGTGTAAGGCCCATCTCTCGGTGCAGGAGGTCGAGGACGGTTGTCTGGTCGGCGAGGAGGCTCGGCCTCCTGGGGCGGGCTTCCGCAGGTTCTGGCTGGGTTGGCTTCGGGGTATACTCCCGCCGGCTTCACGCCGGGAAAAGTCAGCTTCGTCCGCCGGATGTACTTTTGGGCGCGGATCAAAAGTTCGGAGTAGGAGCCCGATGGCTTCTTGTCAAGGAGTATGCGAAGCGTGAAGGGCGAAGCCTCCGCTTCAAAGCCAGGGTTGCCACCGAGTCCTCCAGGTTGTAGACTTCCAATGTAGCCTCCTTGAACCGGGCTACGTAGTCCCGTAGAGTTTCGCCGTTCTTCTGCTGCACGGCGAATAGGCTGTCTGCCACCCTTGGAATCTTCCGGCAGGCGTCAAAGTGGGCCAGAAAAGCCCTCTCCAACTGGCGGAAGGAGTCGATGCTTTGTGGCGGCAGACGTGAATACCAAGCCCGGGCAGCTTTTTCAGGGTAGCCGGGAAAGCAACACACATAAGCGAGTCAGTGGCCCCCTGAACTTGCATAAGTACCTTATAGCTCTCCAAATGGTCCAGGGGGTCCGTGGTCCCGTCGTAAGGGTCCAGTTGAGGAAGACGAAACCTGGTGGAGATAGGCTCTTCCATGATGCGGCGAGACAGAGGAGGCCGACTGTCATAATCAGTCTCCGGCAGGTGAGTGATCCGACGGCTGAGCTCCTCCAGCTTCTGGTTGCACTCCTCGAGTCGACGCTCAGCTCGACGAGGCATCCGGCCATCAAAGGAGCCCTCCCCCGAAGACTCAGAAGAAGAGCGGGGGCGGCGATGCCGGCGCGTGCGCTCCGCCTCCTTTCCGTGCCGCCGTTTAGGAGAGACGCTGGCGTGGCGAGAGGGAGACCGGGGCCTTTTGGATGCTTCATGGGGATGTGGCTTGGCCGAAGATCGGCGGTGATGATCTGCAGGAACGGGCGATCTCCGGGGGTGGAGTGCTGGCTAGGCTGCACCACCCCTGGGGCGGACGGGTTCGGCTCTGGCTGCTGCAAGGCCGCCTGCTGGTGCTGCAGACCTTGAACCATCGCAGTCAACGACTGGACCTGCGTGGCCAAGGCTGCGAGTCGATCCTCCTGGAGCCGCTGCGAAGCAGGCGCGGGGGCGTCCTTTGACGGGCAGAAGGCCCTGTCCCCTGGAGATCCGGAGGCTCTGGATAGATGGATGTGAGAGTCGGGGGGGCTTCCGCGGGTGGACCAGCCCCGCAGTGCTGCCCCCCAGCGCGACCGGATTGAAACTCCCTTCGTTCGAGTAGTCACCATGGCTTCGAAGTCTTGAAGGCAGGAAAAAGAAGAAGGCAGTGGTTTGATGTCTTTCTTGCACCCCCCTACCTGGCGCGCCAATCTGATGACGCCAAGTCACCTCTTCGAACGTCGGGGAAAACGGACGTCTCGCTCCTGGGAATCCTGCAAGAAAAGTCCCGGGGACCGATGGCACCGGTGGGGACCCTCCGACGATCAAGTTAGTGGCTTGGGTTCAGACAAGGAACCGCTCCAGCGAAAAGGAGCTGAAGCGGTTAGGGTTTTTGCTGGGAGGAAGAAAGCTCAGAAAAACCAGAGTTCAGATCCCTCTTACCGCGCTAGCCCTCGCCCTTATATTGGCTTGAATACCTTATCCTACAATCTGAGGAGATTGCCCTCGTACTATAGCCGTACGCACCGGAGACATTCTCGTACCCTTTGTGGATATGATATTTTACGTGTCTGATGGCCGCGAAGGCATGCGGTGCGCGCCGCCAGCTGATGGGACCAAGCACAGTTGCAAGCAGTAGCGTGCTGTACGCTGCAGTAAGGTATGGTCATGTACAGGGACATGCAACGCGCCAAACACCGTTATGAGGCATGGCCCTCCGTAACGGGGCTCAATCACGGAAGTGCTGAATGGTACGCTGCGGCGAGGCATGGTCATGTATAGGGACATGCAACGCGCCAAACACCGTTATGAGGCATGGCCCTCCGTAACGGGGCTCAATCACGGAAGTGCTGAATGGTACGCTGCGGCGAGGCATGGTCATGCACTGAAAATCATGTATAAGTGCCGTGCCACCTGATACTTGCTGTTTTTCTTGGCAGTTGAGTTATGTGTTGATCGTTGATGACCCCCCCTCCCCCCCCGACCCCGAGGGATACCGGGGTGGGGGGGATGACAGTGCGCCCCGAGACCGGTAATCCCATTGATGATAGCATTGTTTTTACTGGAAATAGAAATGGCAATGTATACTTGATTGATTTAGACAATTTGTCTACTAGTAATCATTGCTTAGTTGCTAATAATGCTAATATGAATGAGATTGGTTGGTTATGGCATCGTAGATTAGGTCATGCAAGCACACACCTAATTTCAAAATTAATTAAAATGGATTTAGTAAAAGGTCTTCCACAACTAGATTTTGAAAATGGCAAAATTTGCGATGCATGTCAATTTGGAAAACAAACTAGAAACTCTTTCAAAACTAAAAATATTGTTTCCACTTCTAGGCCACTTGAACTACTTCACATGGATCTTTTTGGACCTACTAGAACCACTAGTCTAGGAGGAAAGAAATATGGTCTTGTGATTGTAGATGATTATTCTAGATACACTTGGGTATTGTTTTTAGCTCATAAAGATGAGACCTTTCCATTATTTTTGAAATTCTTTAAGAAGGTCACAAATGAGAAAAATAACACCATAGTGTCTCTTAGAAGTGATCATGGCACTGAATTTGAAAATCATTTATTTGAAAACTTTTGCATTGAAAATGCATTCATCATAATTTTTCAGCACCTAGAACACCACAACAAAATGGAGTAGAAAGAAAAAATAGAACTTTAGAAGACATGGCCCGTACCATGCTATGCGAAAGCAACCTACCAAAATACTTTTGGGCGGAAGCTATAAACACGGCATGTTACATTCTTAATAGAGCTTTAATTAGGCCAATCATTAAGAAAACTCCTTATGAACTATGGAAAAATAGAAAACCAAACATAAGTTACTTTCATGCATTTGGTTGCAAATGTTTCATTCATAATAATGGTAAAGATAATCTAAAAATTTGATGCAAAATCTGATGAAGGCATTTTCTTAGGATATTCAACATCTAGTAAAGCCTATAGAGTGTTTAACAAGAGAAACTTAATTGTAGAAGAATCTATTCATGTAATTTTTGATGAATCTTTAGCATCAAGTTCAGGAAAAATTGATGATGAGGAAGATACAAACATATTAGAAAGAGACATTGAAAAATTGAATATAGATATATCTTCAAATCATGAACAAGAAGCTAAAGATGATGATTCTCCTAGTGTTGATGTTGTTGATGCAAATCATAATGATGTAGATCTTCCTAGAGATTGGAGATATGCCTATGGTCATCCAAAAGAATTAATTATAGGTGATCCATCTCAAGGAGTAAGAACTAGATCATCAATGAGAAACATCAATAATCATCTTGCATTTGTATCTCAAATTGAACCTAAAACTATTGAAGAGGCTGAAAAAGATAATTATTGGATGTTAGCTATGCAAGAGAATTAAATCAATTTACTAGAAATAATGTCTGGACACTAGTAGATAGACCTAAAGATCATTCTGTTATAGGATCAAAATGGGTATTTAGAAATAAATTAGATGAAAATGGCATAGTAATTAGAAACAAAGCTAGATTAGTCGCAAAAGGATATAATCAAGAAGAAGGAATTGATTTTGATGAAACTTTTGCACCTGTAGCTAGATTAGAAGCAATTAGATTATTACTCGCATTTGCATGTCATATGCATATCAATTTATTTCAAATGGATGTTAAAAGTGCATTTTTAAATGGATTTATAAATGAGGAAGTTTTTGTTGAACAACCACCTGGTTTTGAAGATCATGAATTTCCAAATCATGTTTTTAAATTGCACAAAGCACTATATGGTTTAAAACAAGCACCTAGAGCTTGGTATGAAAGATTAAGTAAATTTCTAATTGAAAATGATTTTACAAGAGGAAATGTTGATAAAACTCTATTTTTGAAAAGAAAAGACATGGATTTATTAGTAGTACAAATATATGTTGATGATATTGTATTCGGTGCTACTAACAATCTTTTTGTCAAGAATTTGCTAAGTTAATGCAGGGTGAATTCGAAATGAGCATGATGGGAGAACTCAATTTCTTCCTAGGACTTCAAATCAAGCAAAGCAAAGAGGGAATTTTCATCAATCAAGCAAAATACACAAAAGAACTTCTCAAGAAGTTTGGAATGGAGTCAATTAAACCCTTGGAACACCTATGAGTCCTTCATGCAAATTGGACAAAGATGAAGATGGTAAGAAAGTAGATCAAAAATATTATAGAGGTATGATCGGATCTCTTCTTTACTTAACAGCTAGTAGACCAGATATCATGTTTGCTGTTTGTCTATGTGCTAGATTTCAATCAGAACCTAAAGAATCTCACTTAATTGCTGTAAAAGAATCTTAAGATATTTAAGTGGAACTAAAAATGTAGGTTTATGGTATTCTAGAGACTCAACACTAAACTTGATTGCATATTCTGATTCTGACTATGCTGGATGTAAACTAGATAGAAAAAGTACAAGTGGTGCATGTCAATTTTTAGGATGTAACTTAATCTCTTGGTTTAGCAAAAAGCAAAATTCGGTTGCATTATCTACTGCTGAAGCAGAATATGTTGCAGCTGGAAGTTGCTGTGCTCAAATCCTTTGGATTAAGAGACAACTTGAAGATTATGGCATAGCACTTGATAAAACTCCTATTAGATGTGATAACACAAGTGCAATTAATTTAACTAAAAATCCAATTCAACATTCAAGAACAAAACACATTGAAATTAGATATCACTTTATAAGAGAACATGTAGCTAATAATGAAATTTGTCTTGATTATGTTAATACTGAAGAACAATTAGCTGATATATTTACAAAACCCTTGAGTGAAGAGAGGTTTTGCTATCTTAGAGGTGAATTAGGGATTTGTGACCCTTTGGAATGATTTTGAAACTCTAAGGAATGACTATCTAGATTTCTATTAATTTCTTAATATTCCTTTCATAATTTTAAGGACAAATTATCTAGTCATCTGAGCAATTTGTTCCTCTTATTCCAAAGATTTTTTTAAAATTTTATTGAACCTATTTTGACAAGTTTCAGATGTTTGAATCTCAGTTATTTTTCTCTGAAACTGTCAGTGGAGTCGACACCTCAGTTTGAGGAGTCGACACCTTATCTGTGTCGCTCTCGGTCCCTGACCTTGGAGCCGACACCCGTATAAGTGGAGCCGACTCCAGTTCGAGCGCTGACTGTGTTAGCGATGTGGAGTCGACACCCGACTTTGCGGGAGTCGACACCTGGGGGTCCCAAATTGATTTTATTAGGGCAGAGTCGACACTTCGTCATTCCGTTCTTTTTCAATCCACTGCCAAACTCTTCCCAAACTCTCTCAAAACCTCCCCAACTCAAATTCCACTCATTTCGAACCTTCCCAAGAATCTTAATGGCACCTAAGAGGAGAGGATCAGTGATTGGAGCCCGTGATGACTGGGAAACGATCGGCGAGGTGACCCGTCCGCGAGCCATCTCCGAGCGAAGAATCTTCAACCCAATCGGACAATCCTAATCCTTCTTCCCCTCAGGTAGACACATTAGCTGGGAGAGTGATAACAATGGGTAGGAAAGTCGATTTTGAATTTTTTGAATCCGAGGGCTTTTCTATTGGGAATCAAATTAAAGAATTAGGCTGGGATAAGTTGTGCTCATTAGATGTTCCCACCTATCCTGCCCTTGTCAAAGAGTTCTACTTCAATCTATCGAGAGGTGATGGTGGAATCGTGAGTTCTGTCAGAGGCAAAAGAGTCCATCTCACATTTCAAAAACTAGGAAACCTTTTGAGCATTCCCATCACTGGATTGGCAGCCGACGTACACAGTGAGAGGTCAGACGCCTTGTCAAGGATGTTAGGGAGAGAGGTTACAGAATTTGAAGAGGTTAGGGCTAACCAATTGCCCTTGGAATTGAGATTGCTTCACAATATTTGCAGCAGAATTTTATTTCCTAAAACCGGTCGATTTGAGTATGTCTCCGAGCGAGACATAGTTGTGATGGATAGTGTATTGACTGGTCAACCTATAAACCTAGCTGCAATGATGATTTTTTATATGGCCGAAGCTGGAGGAAAAAGAGATCGTCCCTACCCTATGGCATGGTTCTAACTATGGTTTTCAGGAGCCAAGGAGTTGTAATTTTGGATAATGAACCTTCCAAGAACCTCAGGCATACCGATTACTACAGTTTGGCTACCTTGCATCGGATGGGATTTGTAAAGGTCAATGGGCATTGGGAAAGGAAAGGCAATTTGGATGAGAGAGCCCCTGAGCCTAGACCTTCTGCACCTTTTGTGGCTGGACCGTCTGTGAGGGTTCCCTCTTCACAGCCTAGCAGTTCCTATTCCTGTCCCTGCTCCTGCCTCTGCTCATGTTTCTAATCAGCCATCTACTTCATCAGTCGGATTTTCAGACTTTCAATTGGAGCAACTTAAAGGTTTACTTGCTGCTCAGAAAGATGAATTGAAGACTGAGTTTGATAATCATTTTATGAACTTAAGAGAGACTCTCTACTCATTGGATGATCGCATCAGTAAATCGAGTCCACTCTTGGTTCATCTGCGGAATCCTTAACAACTGATCTAAAGAACATATTTGAAGAACTTAAGGATATCTGTGGAGATTCTGAAACTTACTCAAGATGCAATGCGAGCTTCAAGATAAAATCATGACTGCTTGCTTTTGTTGATAGAAGATTGAAAGAATTTGTAGCAACTCAAAGTGATGGAATGGAAAGATTTTAGATCATTTGCAAAGAATTATTAGATCCAATCTATGATTTTTATATAATGATGTAAAAGTTGTTGTTTGATGTTTCATTTTGAAATCTTGATGTAACAGTTGTTGTTTGTTGTTTCATTTTGAAATCTTAATGTAAAAGTGTTGTTTGATGTATAGTTTGATAATTGATAAAGTTCAGTTTCATTTTGTAACACTTGACTTCTTAATGCAATGAAATTATCTTTTGAGCTATCAATTTTAACACTTTACTTAACTTCTCTTAGTCTTTTTGTTGATTACAAAAAAGGGGAGAAAGTTATGTCGTATATGCATTGATTATTAGTTAAGCATTGATTGGTATTTGATTGATATCAAGCTATTTTGGATATACACTAATTTAAATCAGCTTAAGTGAAAATTGATATAACTAAATTCCAAGTATCAAACAAAAGGAAGAACAATTGTTAAATTGAACTTCATAGGGGAGCTATCTTATTCAGGGGGAGCTTACCTGTGAGGATCATATATTTAAAAATTTTGATTTAAGAATCCTATGCATATACTCAATGTTTTTATAATCATCAAAAAGGGGGAGATTGTTGACCCAATTATTGATTTTGATGATTAATAAAGGAATTGAGTATATTTATTGTGTTACTGATGAATTTAACAAGTGTTTCAGGGCTTTAAAATATTTGTTTAATCAAAAGGCATTTAGAAACGTATTTTGAATCAAGTGCCAAAGGTAAGTTTCAAAATTCAGAACCTGGAGTCGACACCTAGAAAGCCTGGAGCCGACCCCATGGCCAATCAAATATCTTTGATTTTTGATACGGTCTGGAGCCGACACCCAGAGTTTCGGAGTCAACACTTACAGTGTCTGGAGCGACTCCGACACGGGGACAGAACGTGTGATTTTTGACTACCTTGGAGCCGACACTTACAGTCTTTTGGAGCCGACACCTGACCATGGCGAGCCGACACTTAACTTTTTTGGAGCCGACTCCTCGACGAACTCAGAACTTTCTATTTTTGGATAAACGACTTGGAGCCGACACCTGAAAAGTTGGAGCCGACTCCAACCTGTCAGAAACGGATTTTTAAAATGCCAGATCAGCTCAAACGGTAATATTTCCTTTTCACCTAACTTCTAACGGATATATTTTGTTTGGAAAAACTTTCCAGGTACATTCCAACGGCTAGTTTTCTCACCAAAAATGGATTAAAGGAAATCTATAAAAAGGGGGAGAAAGCTCGTTTGAAAAATAACGGAAACATCGAGCTAATACAAATCAAAAATCCGAGAAGTCTTGAGCCTGAAATCAAAGAGAAAAGTATCCAAGTTCAAATCCTTCCACTCCAAAAAGCTCAAAGAGAAATCCAAGGCGTTCAACTCAAAAAATCGGAGGTTTTTCAAAAGCTCTGTTTTGGTGTGATTTTCCAACTTCTCATTTGCAACATCTGTGAAGAATCAAAGCTGAGGCCTGATTCAACATCTCCAAAGAGAAGAGGAAAAGAAGAAAAGAAGAAAAGCTCAAATCCAACCTACTTCAAACAGGCTTTTCTAAAACTTGTTTATTTACTTTGAATATTTGCTCATTTGAGGAGCTATTTGTCAATATAAACATTATTCTTTCTTTTTTTTCTAGTTCAATCAGGGGGATTGATTAGTGGAGGTAGTATACCTCGGGGCAAGCTAGATTAGCTTGAGTTTGGGTTTTGTGCTGGTGAGCTCGAGAAAAACCAGCTGGGTTCGTTGTGCACCCGAAAAACAATAAGTTTTGAGTTGTGATCTTGTAAAACAACTCGGCTGTAATCTAGTTGATTATAGTGTGGACCCAAGTGGAACTTGAAGTGGACGTAGGTGTTGGATACACCGAACCACTATAAATCATTGTGTTTGCCGTGCCTTAATTGTCTCTCTCTTTATCTCTTCATTTGTGATTGAAATCTATTCTACACTTAATCTCAATAGTTTTGAAAAGATTAAATTTTTTTAGAACCCAATTCATCCCCCCCCCCCCCTCTTGGGTTGCCATCTGGGCCAACAGAGGCATGTGTTGAGGGGTAAAATCACCATTGCGTTGATAACCATGCGAAGGGACTAGGATCAGCCCCATCCCCCATTACGGCCATAAAGAGCGAGCTAACTAATATGATCCAGCGGGCCGAGCGACCCATAGCTCGGCTTTCCCCGAGCTTCCCATAGCTCGGCTTCCACGAGCTTCCCATAGCTCGACTTTCCACGAGCTTCCCATAGCTCGGCTTCCCCGACCCGAGCTACCTATAGCTCGACTTTCCCCGAGCTTCCCATAGCTTGGCTTCCCCCGAGCTTCCCCTAGCTCGGCTTCCACGAGCTTCCCATAGCTCGGCTTCCCCGAGCTACCTATAGCTCGACTTCCCCCGAGCTTCCCATAGCTCGGCTTCCACGAGCTTCCCATAGCTCGACTTTCCCCGAGCTTCCCATAGCTCAGCTTCCCCCGAGCTTCTCATAGCTCGGCTTCCACGAGCCTCCCATAGCTTAGCTTCCCCGAGCTACCTATAGCTCGGCTTCCACGAGCTTTCCATAGCTCGGCTTCCCCAAGCTACCCACAGCTCGGCTTCCCCGAACTACCCATAGCTCGACTTCCCGAACTTTCATAGCTCGGTTCCCCCGAGCTACCCATAGCCCAGTTCTCCGAGTAACCCCCGAGCAATTCATGGCTCGACACACACCTCCGTGGAACCCGACGCGGGAGAGCCCAGGCCTAGTGTGACAGAATCCCAAACAAAGAATCATACTGATGAGTGGCCTAGGGTCTACAATAACGGCCTAGATCCTATGCACTCATCAGATCTCAGGCCATCAGAGAGCCCTCCCAGCCGTCGATCCTTCAACGAATAAGATACGGATCCCACCGGCCTTACAACAACTTGATTAGAGTCGTCTCCGTATCCTAACAACCTTCAAACCTTCCAGAAGGCACTCCCATATTCTCTCATGTAGGCGCTGACAGCCCCTGGCTTACTCTCACTCTCACTCTCCTTCACTGCTCATCGGCGCTCCTCTAGAGCTCCCGATTGGCCACCCCTGGAGGGACTCCCCAGAGAGATCCTTCTCCTCATTTCTGTTGATCATCGATCCCCACTGACTTGAGCATCGGAGGGTCTTCCGCGGAGGGCCACCCCCAATGCCTCTCGCGTGAGGACTTCTGTGTAGGTCCGCCCAGGAGGAAGCCCAGATCAGGAGACCGATCGCGCCCGAGGCGGAGGATAGATCCCGGCGGCAACACAACTCAACCTTATCTAAACTTTTTTTCAACTACATGGGAACGACTACATGTAAACGACTACATAAATCTACTTCCTTCACTCTCCTCTATTTAGGACTAAGTGAATTTAAATATACTTGTTAAGCAGCTAGAAAGATGATCGAATTCATATAAAAAATAGATTTTTTTCTTAAATTATTTTATTAGAATATTTGAATTTGATTAATTGTAATTCATCTTAGTTTTCATTTATTAAAGTTTACTTTAAGAAAAATAATCAATAATTCGTTATAGCTTGCAAGTAGACTATCATTAATTGTTTGTACATAAATAGAATAAATTTTATGATAAAAAGAGTACCATTAATACTGTGTGTTAAATCGATTAGCATTGTTTCTTATTTATTTATTTATACATATATAAAAAATTATATAAAATAAAAATATAATAAATAATTTTTAATAAATTAATCATCATCACCATTGTCCTGATTATAGAGGTTCCTATAATTTTGGTTGCAGAGAATTTGCGTCAATTATGGTAAATAAAGAGGTAAACCACTTAATTTTTTTATCATCTTTCACAAGATACAAGTCATATTAGGTTGGAATGTGTGACTATCTTTTTTTTTTTTTTTTTTGTTAGAGATACATATATGGTTAGATGTATATCTCTTATTGAACGTGGTATTGGTGGTACTCCCACTCATAGAGGACCATGTTCATGTTGTATGCTTTATCTTGCCCTATCCCAGATGAAAGGATGCTCTACCGTTATCATCTACCTCTCTATGTTCCACCTTTTTCTCGAGATAAGTAAAATCTCAAGATTAGTAAAAGTCATTTTCAATGAAAACTTTGAAACTATCATAACAATCCTTAATTATGAGCTCTTAATTAATATCAAATAAAATGGAAATATGATCTGATTTATTTTCTCTTTCTAAGCATCGAAAAAAAATCACGTTCCTTTACTCCAATATAACGGGAAAGTCCATGCCTCGCCTAAATCCAAAGTTTTTTCGTCTATTACGAATGCATGTGCCACGTGAATAGCCTCTGCAAAATTCTTAAACACTCACACCCACAAACAAACATTCACATACTCCCGGCTGAGTTTATTCAAAAGATTATGTGGCTCCATTGATTTCATAAACGATAATTATATTTGTTTCACAGAGGGAGTGCATGAGCTTAGTGAAAAGTATTATGATCACTTGCCGCATAGTAAAAAGTAGTTTATTGGTTGACAATTTCATAAATTAGGGTTTGAAAATTCCTAACTTTAAGCATTTTATATGAGTACTAATAAAGAGGGCATGTGCTCTGGCATGAAATATGCAAATTTAAAGTAAAATATATAGATCCACCAAGGATTTATCTTGCAGGACAATGGGTTAAAATATGCTTATAAGCAGAGGAAGAATGGTAGCTGGTTCATGGGTGGAGCCATTAGCAAAGAAATAATGTTTTTATCAAGTTACGATAATTTATCATCCATCAAATCTTTGCGTGAACAAAAGATGCCTTAATATTATGTTAAATAAAAAGCTCCAAAACAGATGCTTGATCAAGGAACATATTTTATGTAAGCTAAATTGGTCCAGTACACTTAGGGGGCATTTGGTAGCAGGTAATGTGGAGGTAGCCTGTAATTTAAAAAGGGTCATCGGATAACTGCATTTAGTACATATTTTGAATGCTAATATATCTTGTAGTGATAATCCGGATTACCACATTAAAGGTAATATGGATTACCATAGAAAGGGATGGCTATCCATATTACCAGAGATGCAGTAATTTTATAAATTATTTTTTTGATAAGATTATCCTTTCTTTCTTTTATCGCTCTCTATTCACATCCTTCTTTATATCGATCTCGCTGGAACCTCTGTGTTAAAGGTCCGCAGAGTTAGGCTCCGGATCTTCGCCGCCCATCGGCCCTACTGCCGTCTTCAGACGGCGCGAAACTTCTTTCGATCGCTTCGAATATCATTTATAAATATAATTTTTTTTAAATATTATCATTTATAATATAAATTTTTTAAAATTAAATATATAATATATATTTTTTAATAAATTTAATTTAAAAATATTTTAAAATTTTGATGTTGTATGAATATTACAGTTGCATTATCTGTGTATATCAAACACAGTAATCAACATTACTGGTAATCTATTAAATGATAATTTATCTTGTAGGTAATCCATATTACCATTCAGGATTGCTAGCGATGCACCAAATGCAACCTTAAGTCTTAATAAATCTATGCAAGATCAATTACAGTATTCTAAAATAACAATATTAGAACTATCTACACATCAAAGTTATATATATTTAAAATTTATTTTATTTATCTGTTGCATAATTTAGATTTTTTTTAAATATTCAGGCTATAGTTTTTTATTATTATTATAAATAGGGGAATGCTCCTTCGATATTATTGAGAAAAAATATTTATGAGGAGTGAAAAATATATAATATAAGCAATTTAAGAAGAGTTAATAAAAGGTTTCAAGATATCATGGGCTACATAGGCCCTTTCAAGATACGATGGGCCAGATAGGCCCTTCTCTCCAAGATATATTCCTAAGATTTAAGGGTGTAAAGAATTTTCCTAAAAGTAGCGGGAGGAGAAAGCTTTAGGTGAGAAGATCTTATTAGAGTTCTTCTCCCTCTATAAATGCTACTAAAAGGTTAAGACAAACTGATCCTAGACCAATCTTCAAGATGTGGGAATAAATTTTCTTCTCCAAGATGTCCACATATGATGAAGATTTTGGGGAAACTAGAAGCAATCTAAGATAAGAGACCAAAGGCTCTGAGTAAAAGGGCAGAATGGTAAGAGGCGAGGAACAGTCTCAAGCATCTAGAGCTAATTAAGCTCCTCCCCTTCTTTACTAGTGTTTCTCTTGTTTAGAGCTAATCATGGAGAGAGAATTAGGAGAAGACTTTGAACTTTTTTGGAACCGCTACTTCCATATAACTTTGTACTATGGCCATGGCATGCTATGCTAATTAAGAAATTTATAAAAAGAGTTGATAATATAGAAGCTATACCTTGAAGGCATCCAGATTGGACAATCATGAAGGCCTTATAAAATTTAACATATCTTCCAAATCCCTAAGTTAAGAATGTTGCACCCTCGCTAAAGGGCCAAACAACTTTATGGACCATCCCCTCACCTTCTGCTTCAGAAGTAAGAACATTGACATTGACTTTAATGCTACAGTAAAATAGATCCAAAAAGAACTTTGAGTAGAATATTTCTATCAAATGTTGATTATTGAATTAGCTTCCAAAATAAAAGAAGTACACTTTCAAAAACTATTGCTAATACCTTGAAGGCATGCCTAAGATTGGACACTATCGAGCTAACCTTTTTGAAGGCCTTATAGCAAATTTGACATATCTTCCAAATCCAACTAAGTTTAAGAATGTTGCACCCTCGCTAAAGGGCCAAACAACTTTATGGACCATCCACCTCACCTTCTGCTTCAGAAGTAAGAACATTGACATTGACTTTAATGCTACAGTAAAATAGATCCAAAAAGAGGACTTTGAGTAGAATATTTTCTATCAAATGATCCTTTCAAAATTTGATTATTGAATTAGCTTCCAAAATAAAAGAAGTACACTTTCAAAAACTATTTAAATCTTATCTAATACCTTTCCATACTAGAGAGAAAGAGGTGGAGACTTTCCTTATTTTGATCCTGATTTTTTTTTTAAGTAGTAAGCCAGCTTGATAAGATTTCTTCGAAGTCTAAATCGGTTAGAAAAAATCACCTTTTATGCCCACTTCACTAACAAATGCCTTGTTAGAAGTATAAAGATCATTGATTCCTTAGCTCCATCTCTTTTAGATTGAAAAAGTTTTGTTGCACTGCATGCATGCACAATTTTTTTTTTTTTTTTTTGACATACAAGCATGCATACATCGCATGCGGTGCAACAAGACTTTTTATTTTAGATTTACAAACCACCTTCCAGTTAACCAAATAAAAGAAGCCATGGATATTTTCTTTTTTTTGTATAAAAAAGCTCCCCTTAGCTGATTAATTTTTGTACAATCTCATTTAGAGAGTTTGAGTACATATATAAAGTAAATGAAAGAGCAAATAACATCGCATTTATAAGAATTAATATGCTTCCAAAGATAAGAACTTTTCTTTCTAAGGTACCAGTTTGGATTGAATTTATTAAAGAAGGAAGATCCAATATTACTTAGGTAGCTCCCTGCGCCGCCTAAACTAGTAGAAGAATGAAAAGTCTTCCACTACACAAAAAGTGAGTATATCACCTACAAAACTCAAATTGTAAGGTGGCATTTTATTCATAAATTGAAAGATTTCATCTTTGCATTATATTATCAAGAATGTATAATTCTTAGATTTTAAATACCTAAGTATGTAGGATACTTATATTTGGTTCATGAAGTAATCTAAGTGCAAAATGCTAAATATCTTGAATTTATATGTTTAGTTAACAAATAAGATTGCTAAAAATCCAACCTATAAATATATTAAAATTAAAAAAATAATATTATATTAGAAATTAAAAAAATCAAAGCAAAGCAATATTTTTAAATATAATTAATATTATATAAAATATATAATAATTAATTATATTAAGTAATATGAAGTAATAATAATAATTATATAAATATAATTAAATAATTAATTTTATATAATTTAACAAAAAAATATTATTTATATATCAATATATAATAAATTTTAATTAAAAAGTATGATATATTGTATTATAAAAACTTATATGCTTTACAATAATCTTTATAAATAATTAATTTATAGTTATATTTATAACATATAAGTTACTTGAGAGGCTTTTTTTAATCTAAAAATTTTGATGTTATATTTTAATAAATAACAATCTTATCCCTTAATAGCAATCATATTACTATAGAATATGATTCCGCATTTCAAATATCCATGCGGGTATTTGGGTTTGTTGAACCAAACTTAAGAACCCTAAAACATTATCATGAAATGCGTAGAAATCTTTCACGATTTAATGAACCAAATGCCAAGTGTGTTTAGCATAATTTAAAGACTTTCATATCAAACTCAGTTAATTGGATTCTAAAGTTACTTGCATGTCATGCATTTTTAGCATAATTTATTCTTGCACAGTTGAATTCCGATTTGTTAAATATTTTCAATATTTTATGAGATGGATGATCCGCGGTGAGCGCAGCAAGCAAGGGGCGCCGGCAGCGAAAGAGAAAGAAAGTTCAGAGGACTACCAGCAAGAGGAGCAACCGAGAAATTTGAAACTTCTCTGAAAGACTCTTGACCCCTGGTAAGCCTAATATTCTCTTGTTTCTCGTATTCTTTATATTGGCTATCGTCATCAGTGATGCAGGATTTGTCGATATTTAGTTCGGCCAGCTGCCGAGTTTCGTAATTTATTGCTGCCCCAACTTCTCTTCGCCAGTCTCTATCACGACCGGTCCCCTTTCCGCGACGTGCCCGCCACTTGCTCGACCATTGGTTTCATTAGACTCTTTTCGTATCTGCACCAGTTTATCTTCGTAAAAGAATTTATCAGAAATTGAAAATTTGGTAGCAGGTCCAGTTGAATAGATTATTAGTCCAAAACCTGGCCACATCTCTGTAGGTTACTTACATCTTACGGTAGAATCTTTTGGCAAGCTAAGGTCATATAGAGCTAGTAGTTGAACATAACTCGGTTGTTCCAAAAGTGTTAGAATGCAAATTTTCTTTTCTTTTGCTTTTTTTTTTTTTCTGAGATCATGAATAGACTTTTGGTTCCTTTCTCCTCTATATGTGCGCAAGCAGGGACGCAATCATTTTTACTTAGTTGCATGGATTAGAACTTTGAATATGCGTTTGAAAGATGCTGGACTATTATTTTCCGTAGTCTAATGGCTTGCTTGTTTTATTTCACGTGCACTGTTCCTGGTTGTAGTCTATCCACAGAAATTCTGGTCTGTTGAAGTGACTGGAATAGTCAGGAAGCATGGTATTCACAAGCTTTACTGCTGCTGGTGTTGGTTTTGGTTTTGGTATGATTCTGTCATTTTGTGCTTGACTAATTAGTGTTTTGCCATTTTTGCCTTCTGGACAGAACTAGCTTAATTAGTTTATCTGAAAAAAATCTTGCGCCGCAGGATTCGGCATTGGTTGTGGATTTGGAGTTGGATGGTGCTTTGGAGGTCAGTGTCTTTTTTTCCGATTTCTGTAAGTTAGCTACAATGCAGCCTTTATCAAGTTCAGTTCACTTGAAAAAAGGAAAATTTATAGCTGCATGGATTTCAAGAAATTTCAATCTTATTAAAAATTATGAGTTCAGTTTTCATGCCTGCTTTTTTTTTTTTTTTTTTTGAATTTGAAGAATGTGTCTTGTCAATACTGGATGTGGTGTTGCACTGCATTGGCATGGGTACTGGTGGCACTGCTTAAACTCTCATTGCTAGTGGTTCATATTACTGTACTTTTAAGAATGACCTAAAATTCGAATCTTGGCTTTCTCCATTTTATGGCAATCAATGTCAGAGAACTCCATCTTCAAGATACAGAAAAGAGGTTGATATCCAGGTTGCATAGGAACTAAGACGTGCCTGCATGAAACTGTAAGGGATGAGTAAAGATGGGTGGGGTTTTGGCTCAAATTCTACTTAATCACTGAATGGTCTGTTTTGTCAGAGCTCGACACAATCTTTTTGTTAAAATATTCAATTCTTGTTATCCATTTGATTTTACTTTGATCTTTTGCACTGCATTTGCAGAACTCATTTTCTTTTAAGCTCAAACTCTTGCACTGAGAGAACAAGCAAGAGCTACATTGTTTTAGTTGTCAGCAACAAGTTCTACCGTTCTGTATTGACTTAAGGATAGTATGGCACCAGTTTAGCATATAGTCACAAGGCTGGCCCGTTAATCATGCTGCACTTTTGGGCATTTAATAAAGCACAAAAAAGAAAGTTATGAGCAACATTTTCAGAGTCAGTTTTCATGGTATTAATTTCTGATGTTTTCCTGTTTCATAAAATCCACATATTGGTTGAACAGAAGCTGTATAAGCTAATAAATATATGACATTTTCAATCCTATCATACCATATAACCATGTTGTTTGATTTTCTTGTGTTACATTAGATACTTTTGTTCAATTAGTTCTAAATTCCTTGTCAAAAATTGTTTAAAGAACCACAATTTTTCACTGTTATTTCCTCAAAATTTGTTTATTTCTAAATCTGATAATAGACCATTATTTTTTTTGAAAAAATAACTATACAAGTGATGTAGCACATGGTCAGAGGGGGCACAGTTTTTCCAAATTCTCACGTAGTTATCAAAGCTTTTCTTCATTTCTTTCACACTGTTTTAAGGATCTTCAGAACTTTCATTTCATCACCTGCACCTTCATTCTTCATCTTCCATGATGTCATACTCCAAAACATTCTTTGTTTGCATGATACAACTCAACTCAACTCATCTAAGCCTTTTCCCAACTACATGGGATTGGCTACATGAATCTGTTTCCTCCACTCTATTTTATTCAAGACTAAGTCGATGCTCAAATTACAAATAGTTATATCTCTCTTAATTATTTTTATCCATATTAATTTAGGTTTACCTCAACCTCTATCATTACCATGGACTGTTAAAAGATCACAAAGTTAAATACCAAGAAACACTACACAAAAATTAGTAAAAGATGTTGGATCATAATAACATTAAATAGGCAATGCAGGAAAAGAAGAAGGCAAGGATAAAGGATGTGAATCTTTTATATAAAACTAATTAAGAAATCAGAAACCTGCATGTTCTGATCATAAGATCAATAGTCCTACAAGGATGGTTTCTATGATAAAACCTACTTAAGTAAAGTTGAATCTAAAACAATCCTTATCATTGATAAAAATGAGTCAAGTGTGAGTGGCCATTGGACTGCCCTAGATGTCATCATTGAATAATTTTATTCGATTATGGACTCAAGGACTTAACCTATCAGATAGGTATAATTCCTTATCTCTCTCCCCTGCTCATTAGAGAATGGATGGCCTGGACGGCGCTCAAGGTAATTAATTATCAACATTCTTGACAGGAGGCGTGCATGGCAAGTGTTGTTAATATTTGGAAAAGAAATAATGTCGTGCTCTAGCAAAAATAGGGAAAAAATATCAATCATCTTCATCGTCCCATGCCCCATTGCTATATCAGATTGCACTGACACTCCTTGGCCATCAGGGGCCATATTTGCCTTCTCCAATGCTCCATGGGAAGTTAGAGGGTGCAATCTCAACAAGGTCTCCTCCCACCAGTTTGGATTGACATCATATATTGTCATCTTTGGCCCTGCAGACCCTTAGCTTTCCCACATTTCCACCATGTTCCAGCAAATCTGGTCATGCTAGAGTAGTGTCACCCAGTGGCGCCCAGTCTCAGGAGATCATGGAGGTGGGTTCACATTTATGCTCGGCAGGCAGAGTAAAAATTGTCAAAGGGGTTAATGCTGCTGGCAAGATTATTGGCCCAATGCTGCTAGAGTCGGAGAAGGGAGACGAGGAGCCCAGCACCCACCAGCTGAGATAATATCACAGGCAACTGGTTGAAAAGTGGTTGCCTGTTTCGTCTATTACCCTTTATGAGTGGATGCTCAGGATTGATGCAACTTCAAAAAAAGGAAAAATTAATGAGTGAATGGCCTAGCAGAAAACCCGTACATATGTTTGCATAAGTGCATGAGCATGTGTAAGAGACAACCTGACAGATAGGCAGGCAGGTGCGCGTGCGCGTGCGCGCGCACACACACACACACAGAGAGAGAGAGAGAGAGAGAGGGTTGACACCATAGGTGATTACTATTACTTAAGGTTGCCACTATAGATGATTAGTATTCTTCCTTTCTTTCTTTCTTTTCTTTTTTTTAAATTAATTTTTAGAGGGTTTATTCACTTCAAGAATGGTTTAAGTTTTATTTGTTCTTTTGTTTCTTCTGGAGGAATATTCAATTTGCTTTACCATCAGCTGACCGATCCACAGATTTCTTTTTTCACATTTCAAATTTCTTGCTTATAATGACGTTGATGCTGGCTAGATAGTAACCCTATTACTTGACAGCCACCAGAAATGATTTATCAGACCCTAATATATATGAAATTTCCATTTAAGTAGTAATACCCTACTCCAAGATAGAACTTGGTTGTCTTTTGCTTGTTGCAAATTGCTAATAACTCATAACATCTTTCGTCCATTGTTTGCTGCTCATTATCTTTTCCAGGGATGCCGTTACATGCCTTTGGTCTGGGCATAGGTACACAACAATTTGTTGCCTGATGATTTATTCAGTGGTTCTTTAACACCTTTTCTTGGGATCATTGAGTTGCAATTCAATTGAACTTCTAAGGGTGGAGGCTGTGTAGTGGGGCTCGGCCTTGGCTGGGGCTTTGGCACTGGATCTGGTTGTCAAAACAGCTTCTCTTAAGGTCTGGTTCCAGGGTATTGAATTTGAGAAAAAGGTGGTTATAGATAAAGCAGCAGTCCCGAAATACTCAGAGCATGTTCAAGAGGTTCAATTTTCAAAATAGCATCATAAAGATCTTGAAATTTGACAAAAAATCTTCTAGAATGCCTATTTCTATGACAAAATCTATTATGATTGATAAATAGCAGTATCTTTCAATGGTGTGATCCTTTCCTATATTTAGAACCTACTGTCAGGCAGTTATTTTTTATTATTGAACCCTGCATGTCAAAAATATTTTGCTTATGCTCACTGCATTGGCATACTGTTAATAAGAAAATTTAGTATCAATGCATTCCCATGATGTTCGGTCATGTGACATCTCAGAACTTTTAATTGCTTCAGTGCAGACTGCACTATGTTTGTTAGGGAGCTTGAAATATCATATGGTGCCTTAATTTTGTTCATGCTGTCTGGTGCATCATGCTGTCAGGTGCATAACACAAGTATGGTTTCTATTGACCTCACAACTGATCTCTGAATAGAGGGTGATCTACATAATGTCACCTCATTAGATGTGTTATTTGGTGAGGGTCACCATAGGTGGATTCACATGATAAATTGTGAACTAGCTGAATTTATTGAAACAAAGTTAGATTTGTCAATGAGAGTACTGGAACCTACTAGCTTCATGCAAGCCTAGGATTCAGTAACATTGTGTTGTTCAATGATGCCTATGCCTTGGAACCTTTTGGAAAGTGTTCTAATGGATATAACAAGGTCATTTTTAAGTTGAAATAAAATGAAAGATACATTTTATATATCATGCATTTAGCTGTATGAGAATGACATCATAAATAATAAGAAGTCTAGGGGAATAAGGGCATTGGGTAAGAAGTTGAAGGTACTAAATAATGGCCTTGAATAGGTGGGATTGAAGGTGGTTTTTCCAAAAAAAAAAAAAAAGAAAGAAAAACTATGGTAGCTAAACCCTAAATGAAAATCTAATTCTTAATTAAGTATTACTATTGTGTGGTTGTTTTTCAAACATTGTCATGAAATATGTTATGTAAATAACATTATAACTACTTATATTATTGTAACCATATATATGAGAACCATCCTTTCCTCCTTCCCAATCAGATTCTTAAGGACATTGAAGAAATAAGTCCCATTATTTCTAAAGTCAATTTGAAAGAGTAATCAACTCTTTTTAAGAAAACCTATTACTTAAATTATATATCTACATGTTTGTATATGTGCGAACACAGAGAGAGAGAGAGAGAGAGAGAGAGATCTTACTACATTTATGCATATTCAAGTTGAAATGTAGTTATTCTCCTACCATCAGATCCATATAGATTTCAAAGCTAAAAAGTATCAATTAGTCATCATTAGCCGCTTTAAAAGAAAAATAAAATCCAATAGAATAAATAAAAATAGGTACTGAATAAACACAAATATGACGGAAAAAAATTGCTGACGGCATTAGACACTTATCTTATTACATAAATACTAATATATTTAGAATAAAGAGTTAGCTTAAATTGATTAATCGGTAATGGTAAATAAAAATGCTATACAAATAAATAGAAACCATTAGGTCAAGGTATGGCACGTTGCGGGCTAGTACACTCCATGGCAGCTCGTTCTATCCATAAATATGGAATTATCCTTGAGATATAGAATGTATCTAATAGATTCTATTTATTTGTACAATGTTTTGTTTATAACATGTATCTAATAAATTCTATTTATTTCTATAATGTTTTTGTTTACTATAACAAATTAGATGTTTATCGATTCAAACAAGCTATTTTTTCTAGATATTTTAATATTTGTTCGAAAAGTTAGTGTTTATTTTTTGTTTATTCATTATCCAATCTATTTCATCATTAAAAAAAACTAATGATGATAGTTTTTAGCTTTAAGATTCTATTTTAGATATATTAGTATTTGTTCTATGAAATAAGTTTTTACTATTACTCTGAAAAAGTTATTACTTCTATTATGTTATTTTTATTCGTTATTCAATCTATTTCATCATTACTTTTTTAAAAAATAATGATGTTTACTAAATAGTTTTTAACTTTAAGATTTGTGTAGATCCATGGTAACTGTTAGATTTAAGCTTGTTATATATGATCGTGGCAAGTCTCTCCCTTTATATACATATATAGATACATATGCATATATATGTGACTTAGCTATATTCGAATATAGCCAAGCCTAAATCAAGTCATGAATTCCATTTTTGAAATGATATAGTTTATAAATTTCAAAGATAGACAAAGTAAAAAAAATGAATAGCTTCAGATTTGAATAAAAAAAGATGACCGAATCTTTAACTTGGCTACATTCGAATGTAGCTAAATCTATATATATATATATATATATATGTATATGTATATAAAGGTATTGCTTAGCAATATACCTTCCAACTTAGCTTAACTCATCTAAGCCCTTTTTTTTCACTACATGGGGTCGGCTACATGAATATGTTTCCTCCACTCTGCTCTATTTAGGATCAAGTCGACACCCACATTATAAAAAAAAAATATATATATATATATTATAATTATTTTTATCATGTTAGTTTAGGTCTACCTCTATCTCTATCCTTGCCATGGATTGTTAAAAGATCATTCTTTCTAACTAAGCATTTAAAGGTCTTCGTTGTATATATCCAAACTATCTTAATCGATTTTTTCTCATTTTATTTTTAATTGGGGCTACTCCTATTATTTCTTATATATGTTTATTTCTAATTCTATCTTTTAAATTTTTATCACATATCCATCTTAACATGTGCATTTCTGTTATACTTAATTTATTCACATATTATTTCAATATTACCCAACACTCTTTTCATATACATAGCTGGTCTAATAACAATTTTATAGATTTTTTCTTTCAATTTTAATGGAATGTTCGATCATACAATACTCCCGAAGCATTCTTCATTTATACATTCTATTTTAACTCTATGATCCACATCTTCATCTATTTCACCTTTTTGTTAAATAATTAATCCAAATACCTAAATTTTTTACTCCTTGTTATCTTTTCGCTTGCAATCTTCACTGTTTCTTCATTTGTCTTTCTACTTTCACTAAAATTACATTTTATGTATTTAGTTTTATTCTACTAATCTTAAAACCTTTAGATTCTAAAGCTTTCTCCAAATCTTTAGCTTAATATTTACTTCAATTTAGTTTCATCAGTCAACATTATATCGTCTGCAAATAACATACACCATGGGATATATTTTGAATATATTTATTAATTATCCATAATTAATACAAAAAGATACGAACTTAAGATAGATCATTGATATAAACCTACAATAATTAAAAACTTACTAGTTTTTCCTATTATTATTTTAAGAATAATTATTTCTCTATTGTACATATATTTTATCAATTTTATGTACCTCTTGGTAACTCCTTTTTCTCTAAAATCTATCATATTATTTCTCTAAGTATTCTATCATATACTTTCTCTAAATCAATAAAGTCGTATAAGTTTTTTTTTTCTACATCAATCTTCTTAATAAATAAATAGCTTTATGATCGATCTTCTAAGCATAAATTTAAATTAATTATTTGGCACCAAAATTTTAATTTTATTTAATTTTTTAATAAATAAATAGAAATATACCTCTCGCATGATGCAATTTTGTCCACTAGCCCAACTTCTGTTTTCTAGAACTTTTGAGTTATAAAATCGTTAAGAGTTAAGGCATCTCTATAGTGAGCAATTTGTTTGATAAATCTTGACTTATGTAGTAATTTATACAACAAATAAATTTATGATTGAAAAAAAGTTTTTAAGCAATGATAAAGAATTTTTAATAAGCCAATATGATGAAGAAATGTGTAAACATACTAAAATGTCCTTGATCTCTAAGGAAATGTTTGATTCATACAAAAATAAAATAATAACCGAATTTGTTCCAAGAGATTAAGGTGATTTATTCAGTATTCTTATAAACATCATAGGGCGGAAAAAAAAAGTACTCAAGAATGAGCTCTCCTGATTATTGTTTATTGGCACAATTTCAAGGAATTCTCAACTTTCCTAAAGCATGTAATATGTTTATAAAAGGAATTGTAGGGAGTGCTCTTGATTAGGGATGGCAACGGCCCGGGATGGTCCGAGGCGGTCTATACCGTTCTCCGTTCCCATTAGAAAAAATATCTCCGTTCCTCGTCCCGTTAAGCCGTTATAGTTAACGGGGCGGGGACAGAGATACTCGGTCGGGCAAACGGGTACCCAATGGGTACCCCTTTGCCCGTTTACATAAAAATAAAATTTAAAAATTAAATTAGTTAGGATAAGATAGAGTATAATCGAGAATAACCAAACGATAATATTGATACATACAAAAGATTCTTTGACTTTTGAAATGGTTTGATTTAGGCCTATTAATAAATGCATATTAGCTTTAACAAAATAACAAACTAGATAGGAAATGATCTATCACATTCTAATTTATTTTAAGAAGAATAATCTTCAAAAAAAAAAAAGAATTTGGT
Source organism: Calamus simplicifolius (assembly GCA_900491605.1). NCBI lineage: Eukaryota > Viridiplantae > Streptophyta > Magnoliopsida > Arecales > Arecaceae > Calamus > Calamus simplicifolius. Next base: position 647,451 of record UESW01004617.1, on the reverse strand, counting down.
AGCAAACAATAAGCAACAATTGTAAAAAAAGAATACATTCAAATTTTAAAATAGAGATATCTTTCTTTAAACATAAAGGATGAGCATACCAAAGAAAGATATGGGGCAGCGATTGGCGAAGTAGATGATGAGCTATCTGGTTTGATGTTCACATTCTTCAAAATTTCATATCAGAAAGAAGAACAGGAGACGGTGACGGGGACGACGGAAATTGATAAACGGGGATGGCGGATGAGGTGTTTAATATAATTTTTTTTATTTTTAATATAATATAATATAATATATTTAAAATTTAAATATATTATATTAAGGCTAATGGGGACGGGGATGGGGCATTGAATACCATCTCCGAGCCGTTTACCCGTTTAGTTGTTAACAAAAAATCCCCGTTACCCGTTAACCCATTTAAACTGGGGATTCCTCGATCCGTTAAAAATGGTACCGATCGGAAAAAAAACGAAAAAAAATGTCATCCCTGCTCTTGATGGTTTGGTATAAGGCACGCCATTGGATCATACTTACGTGCCAAAGGATCATGCCCAATTCATTTCCATACTTTCGTGTATATATATATATTTGTGGTCTTATCTCCATGACAAATCCATAATCTTTGTTATATAATAGCATCAAATGATCTAACGAGGATCAGGCCCGATTCATTTCCATAGATTCAGAGAATATTTGTCATCATTGATGGCCCCACACACAAACGCGAACATATATAGAGCGCGCGGGCGTGTTTGTTCTTTATCCTTATCCATGGTTTCAATAAATATTTGATAGATTTTGTTCACCCTCTTTCCCACAAACAGTGTTCGTGACTTTGCCAACTCAACCAAGCAGCACCTTTTGCACAAGACTCGTATCTTATATACTATTTATTGACGATATCTACATGAAAACAACGCCCACATCCAAGAGAAACAAATTTAGAACTGAACAAATATTCCATTCTAAGCTGCGATGAACAATAACCATTTAAAAATCAAGCAAAACAAAAGCTTGCTTTGGCGTTTGCGTTCTCCCAAAAAAAAATGAACAAATCTTCCATCCTACGATGCTATGGTTTCCAAACACAAACAGAACGTCGAAGAAAAATTCCCCTGCCTGCAATGGAAAAAAAACCGAAGGTTTAAGCCGAAATTAGCGTTCTCGGCTTCTTCACGGTCAGAGGGCTCTGCGCCTCCTCCTTCTTTTCCTCCCCAGCTGCCCACATCGCCACCCCAAACTCCGGCAACGGCGGCAGGTTCAGATCAAAATCTCTCACAGAGACACCCGAGCTCGACGGCCCTTCCCAGTAGTGGCACCGTTTGTGCCCACCCAGCGCCTGCCCCGTCGGGAAACTCCTAAAGCAAACGGAGCACTGGTGAGCCCTGCCGCCCTCCGGCACCGACCCACTGCCTCCACCAAACGAGGAGAAGAGACGCACGTCATCGAGCCCGGTGGGCCGCCGGTGGCTGGACTTGTGCCCGCCGAGCGCTTGGTGAGACAGGAACGCCTTGCCGCAGACGGAGCACTTGTAGGAGAGCTTCGGCGGCGGAGGTGGAGACGACGATGGCTGCCAGCGGCCGTTGCCGCGCGCAAGCATGAGGAGACAAAGAGCGAGGCTTTCTTCCTGGGTTTGGAGAGGGAGGCAGGGTTGGCCTTTTGAGCGCTCGCCCTTCGCCCACGGCAAGGCCTCTGCGGCAGACGAGGAGGAGGAGGAGGAGGAGTCTAGTAGAGGAATATGGAGGGTCATTGCTTTGAACTATTGGTGGAGGTGTTTGTTTCTTAGCGTGGGTGGGGTGTGAGATTTGGATGTATATATATAGACAATGATCAGAAGAGATAGCTTGAGGGAGGGGAAAGAGTCAGCAGGGCTGCGTGGGTTGGAAGCCAAAACAAGTGGCCGAGACTTCCGGTCAGAAAGTTCGTAATTAATTAAAAAGAGGAAGTGTGTGTCATGCGTGACATTAGCGGTCAAAATGGACTGCCTCAGCGCAAAAGCGTGGAAAATGCGTTCAACTTGGTTCAGCTGCGCTGTTGGGCCGGGTGGACATGCTCCCCGGTCCTCACCAGCTCTAAACCGGTCTGGATTTTTAAGATGGATTTGCCCTCCCCATGTTCTCAATTTTTCTTTTTAAAAACAAATACAACGCAGGTGAAGTCTTATTATATGGATCCATTAAAATTGATAAAATATATCATAATGTCAGTTACTAAGATAGTGTTTGATAAAAAAAAATATTATTCATGGATAAGTGTACCGAAATAGAGTTTATCCTCTGGTTATTCCATTGATCATATCAAATGCAAAAGATAAATCCATAGGATAACTTTTTTTTTTTTACTCTTATTTGGAAGGATAACCAGCTATTCCTGCATTCCCTAAAAATAAATTGAGGGGATAACTGGTTAACTTTATTCTACTATCCTTCATAGTTATGACTCCTTGGATATCCCCTCTTATTCCTTATTTCTAAGGTAGTGTTTGATAGCTATTCCTTATACGGGATAGCATTTATCCAGGGGATAGCTGAGGGAATAAGAAATTACAAGTCTGCCATCAAGGGAGTTGTTCCTAGGTTCCCTAGGGAATAAGTTCAGAGGATAACCCATGGTTAACCATGGTTAACCCTTCTCTGGTTAAATTTTTTTAGACCTATCCCTTCTAGCCTCCAGGGGATATCCTTCATCCCCCATACACACTGCCTAAGTGTTCATCTTAGATGGCATATCAATTATTTCATTAATTTTAACAAATATTATATAATAGGATATTAAAAATATATATTCTTAATATATAAGGGACTAACAGTAACAATTAATTGAAAATTTGAAAACCAAAATAAATTTTGAATGAAAATTTAGGAACTACAATTTAGCTTTGAATTAAACATATTTTTTTAAAAAAAAATCAATGAGTTCATGTTGGCATAAGATTTTGCTAGGCTTTCAAAGTTGCACTTCTAAAGTCTTATTGCATGGATCCGTTAAAATTGATGAAATTGATCGTAATGCAACTGCCACTTATTTTACATGACAAATTACTAGGAGTTCATCTTAGATAGCAGGTTAATTGTTTCATTAATTTTAACTTATACTATATAACAAGACATTAAAAACATAGCATTCTTAATACACAAGGAACTAACGGTAACAACTAAAAAGTTTGAGAACCAAAATAAGTTTTGAACAAAAATTTTAAAACCATAATTTAGCTTTAAATTAAACAGATTCTTTTTAAAAGAAATCAATGAGTCCATGTTAGCATAAGATTTTGCTAGGGTTTACATAGGGCTGCAGTTTATTGGTGTCAGCTCTTCGATCTCAATGGTGACACCAGGAAGAGATTCTAAGTTTGATCAGAGAAAGATAAAATTTTGACTAGATTATAAACCTCATAGGAAAGAATTATATGTAGGTGTAATTTTTTCATTGCTTCATAATCTGACAGTCCATTGGTCTAAGGTGCGGAATGGAGCAATAAGAGAACCACAGGTCAAGTTTTTATCTTTTTTTTTTTTATTAAAAAAATATCAACCCGAGCTGCCATGATATTAGGTCGGACCAGGTGGCAGAACCGCAGTTCTTGAAATGCTCGCTGTGCAAACGGGGAAACCGCGTGCGATCCCTTGGGCTTTGATGTGGACTACACCAACTTGCCGTGCTTATCAGTCTCCTGGTCTTCTTAGGTTGAAGCCTTGAAGCTGCCGGTACTTCATTGTATGTAATGGTCCCACCTCCTGAGAGAACCCACACATGTTGGTTGATTCTATCCAATTATAAAAATAAAGATAAGATGAAAAAGATTTGCTGTATTATTTTTTTGACACAGTAAACTTATATTAATTACATAAATTGATCGTTCATGCACATTAATGCACATATAATCAATTTACATAATATATATTTACTGTATTAAAAAATATGCAGCAAGACTTTTTCAAAATAAAAGTCGCGACTGGTTAGCCATGGCTTATCAAGGGTATTGAGGGTCGCTCGTCGACTGGCTATACAAAAGTTGTTGGCTACATGCCATCTATCGTGTCTACATGCCATCTACCGTGTCTTACAGTGGACTGGCTGGCCAATGCTTATTATTGGGCCAGACCCGATCCGAACATTGATCGATCAAGGACTTGATCATTGGATCACTGGTTCAATCGTTGATCAACCATCGATCAATTATTTTAATATAAAAATATATTTATATTAATAAAAATTAATTTTTAATAAAAAAATTATGATTAATATGATAATAAAATCTATGATTTTATCGGTTCGGATTGGATTAACCGATTTATGAATGAATTGAATGGATTGTTTGAATTATTTTAAATCATTTGCAACTTTATATTAGAATCGGATTGGCTTGATCTTTGAATTTTAATTTAATCGGTGCAACCGATTGATTTGGTTCGATTCTGATAGCTATGGTAATGGGGTTGCTCGTCCACTGGCTAAGCAAAAGAGCTAACTCTCGCTGTTGGCTGCATGCAATCTGTCCTGTCCTGCCGTGTGTGATTATTTTGTATTTTGGTGGATGTTTCCGTCTTTGTTGCCGTCCGGAGAGTCAAATCCAACTTTCCGTGTGGTTATGAATTCACGGCTGAACGTCCAATACCATGGAAGTCGGGTAGGACAACAATTACCTCGATTAACAAATGTTTCAGAATGTTTGCATGATAGAAAGATCAAAAAAAAAAAAAAAAGGTATTGGAATGTTGACTCAGAAGGAGCAAAGGATGTAGGCCATATTGCTTCCATATCATAATGTAGATCCTCCTCCGACTGTTTCAGTTGGTGCGCCCACGATAGAGACAAGAATGATTTCTTTTGGCGCACGTGTGATTCGCTTGTATGCAGGGATCGTATACTTTGCATGCCATGCAAGGTGGGTTGAGTTATCAAACGGATGGTTGGAATGGATTGAATGCATCTATATCGTTCATCAATTGTTTCAATTTGAATGAAAGTTAATAGATAACAAATAAAATAAAATTATAAATATATAATATTTTTTTATTCAATATAAAATTAATTTTTTTTATAATATAATTCCGTTGCATGTCATAAGTTAACTAGAATTTATTTTGAATTAGATCATTGGTGCTGGCTTCGTGTCATGGCAGAATTATATCATAATTTCATGTGTAGTACTTTTCTCATGCCCATTAACGTTTATGCATTTGAATCGGCTTTTATACCATTTGTTTCGTCTCAAGCTCACCTATTGTCTCAATTAACTTTGGTAGCAAAACAATATTATGGTTCAAAAATTTGAATAAAAATTGTTGCCACCGGGATCCGTCCTTCGACTTGGGCACGATCGATCTCCTGGTCTGGGCTTCCTCCTGGACGGACTTGCACATAAGTCCTCGCGCGAGAGGCGTTGGGGGTGGCCCTCCGTGGAAGACCCTCCGACGCTCAAGTCAGTGGGGGGATCGGTGATCAACAGAAAATAGAGAGGTGAATCTCTCCGGGGAGTCTCTTCAGGGGCAACCGATCGGGAGCTCTAGGGGGAGCGCCGACGAGCAGCGATGGAGAGTGAGAGAGTGAAGTGAGCCAGAGGTAGTGAGCGCATACCTGAGAGAATCTGGGAGTGTCGTATTTATAGGCTGTCACCTGGATCTTGAGCGCCTTCTGGAAGGTTCGATGGTTGTTAGGATACGGAGATGGATCGAATCAGGCCATTGTGGGGCCGTTGGGATCCGTATCTTGTTTGTTAAGGGATCGGCGGCTAGGAGAGCTCCTTGTCGGCCTGAGATCTGGTAGATGCACAGGTCCCAGGTAGCTGTATTAGGTCCTAGGCCACTCTTCAACATAATTCTTTGCCTGAGATTCCGTTACGATGGGTATAGGCTCTCCTGCGCCGGGTTCCGCGGAGGTGAATATTGGATCGTGGATCGCTCAGGGAGGCCGAGCTATGGAAGCCCGGAGAGAGCCGAACTATGGAAGTTTGGGAAAGCCGGACCATGGGAGGCTCGGGGAAAACGAGCTACATGAAGCTCGGGGAGACCGAGTTATGGGAGCCCAGAGAAAGCCGAGCTATGGGAGCTCGAAGAGAGCCGAGCTATGGAAGCCCGGAGAGAGCCGAGCTATGGAAGCTCGGGGGAAGCCGAACCATGGGAGGCTCGGGGAAAACGAGCTACAGGAAGCTCGGGGAGACCGAGCTATGAAAACTCGGGGGAAGCCGAACCATGGGAGGCTCGGGAAAAATGAGCTACAGGAAGCTCGGGGAGACCAAACTATGGGAGCCCAGAGAGAGCCGAGCTATGGAAGCTCGGGGAAAGCCGAGCTATGGGAGCTCGGAGAGAGCCGAGCTATGTAAGCCCGGAGAGAGCCGAGCTATGGAAGCTCGAGGGAAGCCGAGCTATGGGAGGCTCGGGGAAAACGAGCTACAGGAGGCTCGGGGAGACCGAGCTATGGAAACTCGAGGGAAGCCGAACCATGGGAGGCTCGGGGAAAACGAGCTACAGAAAGCTCGGGGAGACCGCGTGACCCGATGGACCACATTAGCTTAGTCTATTCCTTGGGGACATATCGTAGCGGGCGGAGGGATGAGGTCGGTCTTAGCCCCCTTGCACGATTATCAATGCAATGACGATTCTACCCCCCAACACATGCCCCCCACTCCCTAGTACAAAGTGTAACTTCGGATATAGGGAGTAGAATTTCGGAGCAATCTTATTTGGGGGACATGTCATTCGATCCTCTGTAGAGGAAGTGTTTATTTCTGTGTAGGTTAGAGAAAGGCCTGGGCGGCCCTCTTGCTGAAGTAAAATAAGGTGCTTTAGTTGCACTAGAGTGTCCGAGAAATTATCCGGCTGGGATGAAGCTTTAGTGTCGTATCACTCGGATTGGCCGAGGCTGCAGAAATATATCACTCAGTCTTCGACCGAGGCTTTTGATAATAAGAGATGCACTCCAGCTCTAGCTGGGGCTTTTGATAATAAGAGATGCACTCCGGCTCTAGCCGGGGCTTTTGATAATAAGAGATGCACTCCGGCTCTGGCCGGGGCTTTTGATAATAAGAGATGCACCGGCTCTGGCCGGGGCTTTTGATAATAAGAGATGCACTTCGGCTCTGGCCGGGGCTTTTAATAATAAAAGATGCACTCCGGCTCTGGCCGGGGCTTTTAATAATAAGAGATGCACTCCGGCCCTGGCCGGAGCTTTTGATGATAAGAGATGCACTCCGGCTCTGGCCAGGGCTTTTGATGATAAGAGATGCACTCCGGCTCTGGCCGGGGCTTTTAATAATAAGAGATGCACTCCGGCTCTGGCCAGGGCTTTTGATGATAAGAGATGCACTCCGGCTCTGGCCGGGGCTTTTAATAATAAGAGATGCACTCCGGCTCTGGCTGGGGCTTTTAATAATAAGAGATGCACTCCGGCTCTGGCCGGGGCTTTTGATGACAAGAGATGCACTTTGGCTCTGGCCGGGGCTTTTAATAATAAGAGATGCACTCCGGCTCTAGCCGGGGCTTCCATAGCTCGGCTCTCCCCGAGCTTCCATAGCTCGGCTCTCTCCGGGCTCCCATAGCTCGGTCTCCCCGAGCTTCCTGTAGCTCGTTTTTCCCGAGCCTCCCATGGTCCGGCTTTCCCGAGCTTCCATAGCTCGGCTCTCTCCGGGCTTTCATAGCTTGGCCTCCCTGAGCGATCCACGATCCGATATTCACCTCCGTGGAACCCGGCGCAGGAGAGTCTATACCCATCGTAACGAAATCCCAGGCAAAGAATTATGTTGAAGAGTGGCCTAGGACCTAATACAGCTACCTGGGACCTATGCATATACTATATCTTAGGCCGACAAGGAGCTCTCTTAGCCGTCGATCCCTTAACAAACAAGATACGGATCCCAACGGCCCCACAACGGCCTGATTCGATCTATCTCCGTATCCTAATAACCTTCGAACCTTCCAGAAGGCGCTCAAGATCCAGGTGACAGCCTATAAATATGACACTCTCAGATTCTCTCAGGTATGCGCTCACTGCCCCTGGCTCACTCTCACTCTCTCACTCTCCCCCGCTGCTCGTCGGCGCTCCCCCTAGAGCTCCCGATCGGCCGCCCCTGGAGAGACTTCCCGAAGAGATCCACCTTCCCATTTTCTGTTGATCACCGATCCCCCCACTGACTTGAGCGTCGGAGGGTCTTCCGTGGAGGGTCATCCCCAACGCCTCTCGCGCGAGGACTTCTGTGCAGGTCCGCTCAGGAGGAAGCCCAGATCAGGAAATCGACCGCGCCCGAGTCGAAGGATGGATCCCGACGACAATAAAAATTAATGAATAACAAGTGTATTAAGTTATAAGAATCTAGTATAATACTTTATTTTTTATTTAATATAAAATTTAATTTAATGTATTATAAAAAAATTAAATATTAAATTAATCATCAAAGAAGATTCAACTATGATGATTACATTGTTGTAGGACTAGTTTTCTTGTCATCATCCTTTACCATGGAGTATTTTGGCCATATTGCCATTTATATAGCAATATTTCTGACAGCATGTGTCTCGAAAAGCAGATTAGACAGCCAATTTTTTAGTTAAGTAGACTGCAACAATGGAGTATCGAGTTTGGCAATACGATTTTCCTAGCTTCTTGAGTGGATTAGCTCTGAATGATGTGAAATGAAAGACATTGGTTGACCAGTAGACCTCCTTATTTTTGTGTTATCAGAAACAAAAAAAAAAAAAACCCAAACTATGCCGTAGCATCACGGTTCGTGTAAGAACGATGCCAGAAAAAAGTTTTTGTCCAGCGAATGATATCTGATGACGTTAAGTCATCTTCCTCGAATGCTAAGAGAACGGAGATTTTTCTTGTTGAGATCCTATAAGAAAAATCTCTGAAGACCGGATGCTCCGACGGGGATCCTTTGATGCTCAAATCAGTCACTTGGGAACAGACAAGAGTTTAGCTAGCAGAAGAAAGCTAGAGAGTTCAGGTTCAGGATCCTTCCCTCGTTGTAAACGTGGGCCTTTATACCTGTTCGAAGGTTCTCCTCTTTCATATTTCCAGAAGGTTGATCATTTCGTGATACTGCTGTTCAATAACGAACAAAAAGGTAAGGCCGGCAGTGTCGGATTGTGGGCGTGTCAGAGGTGTCCCGCCTCACATGCCACCTACCAGTACAACATTACAGGTGTCTGGTAGCTATGGTTGCACCAAGTGCGCGCCGTTATGGGATATGGCCACTTGCAGCCACAAGCGAGTGATGGATCATACGCTGTAACGGGGTATGGCCACATACTGTTACGGGCGAGTGGTGGTCCATACGCCATTATGGAGTATGGCCACGTGCTATTACGGGCAGGTGGTGGGCCATACGCCGTTATGGGGCACGGCCACGTGGGCGTGCCAGGTGGCTCGAAGCTATAGGCTACCGGTCCCGAATGCCGGATCATGATGGGAGCCCTAGTCAGTGGGTGCCTCGGAGGCTAAAGCCCGAGGCCGAGGATGAAGCTCGAGGCAGAAGGTGCCTCGGAGGCCGAGGATGTCTCGGAGGCTAAAGCCTGAGGGTGTCTCGAAGGCTGAAGCTCAAGACCGGGGATGAAACTCGAGGCCAAGGATGAAGTTCGAGGCCGACGGTGCCTTAGAGGCCGAGGGTGTCCCGGAGTTCGAGGGTGTCTCGGAGGCCGAGGCAGGGTTCCGTCAGTCTCCCTTACCGTTAACCTTGACGGCGCTGGATCAGCCACATCAGATGCCCCTCGCCCCTGAGACGAAGCGAGCCCATCTCTGTAAGGCGAAAGGGGTGTCACCTCCCCAGTGGCTGATCCCCGTCTGTTGCCAACCGCTCCCGGACACGTGTCTCTGGGCGCTGCAATGACTTTACGCTGGCGACGTGGGGGACATGAAGGGGCAGTCGCTGCCATCCGTCCGATCGTAGCAATCATCCTGGGGTCGGGGTTGTCCTCTTAAAATCCATGAAAAGTGACCGCCATCATTGTCATCATGACGTGACATCAGCGGTGTCCCGTCATTGGACGGAGGCGGTTTGTCTCACGCGCCAAGCGCCTGCCAAGGCGACCCAGCCTATAGCGGAGGTCCGCGTGGTTGGGTAAGTAGGGCGGGGCAATTTGAAATCACTTTAAGCCGGGCGAAGGATTGGCTTCCATCACTTTGCTCCAGTTGTCTTCTTCCTCTAGCCCCCGACTTCTCCTGCAACCCGAGAATCAGCCTTCACCATTTTCTTCTCCAGGTTAGCCCTCTGTGGTTTTCAGACCTTTTTCCTTCCTTTTCAACAACCTCCATGGCCTCCTCTCCTTCTTGGACTTCTTCTGCTCCCTCCGACGACCATATCTCTCCCTCTAGGCTTTGTGCCTCCTCATCTCCCCCACCTTCGTGGTCCTCCGATCCGAAGGACCGCCTTCCTTTCTCCCAACTGCCGGTCACCGATCGGGCTCCCGCGAGGAGACGCCCGGCGGCCGTCGGCAAAGCTTCTGCGAGGGGGCACCGTGCGGCGGCCGATACCTCCTCGAGGGTGGGGGCGGAATCCCCGACGGAGACCGCCTCCACGGTAACGGGCCAATATCTAGCAAACATCAGAGCCCATTACCAAATCTCCCGAGATATCGGGCTTTTCCTCCCAACCCCCGATGACAAGGTGGTCTCTTCCCGGCCTGGTAGAGTGGCTGTTTATGAAATTTCTCTTAGAGTAGGTCTCCGACTGCCTTTTTATCCTTTCTTCATCAATCTCTTGGATTATTACTCCCTGACTCCTACTCAGTTGGTCCTAAACTCCCTTCGAACCGTTTGTGCCTTTCTTATCCTTTGCCACCACCTCCAAATCACCCCATGACTTTCCCTCTTCCACTGTTTTTACACCCTCAGGCAGCAGGGGGTTGGTGGCTGTTCCAGCCCCGACCCGGCCGCATCCTCAAATTACTTCTTCCCTCCTCGGTCAAGGGATGGAAATCCCGATTCTTCTTCGCAAACCTAGACCAAGTCAAGCCCGGGTGGGAGGATCCCGACCTCCGACCCAACATGAACTCCACCATACTCCCAAGAGACAAAGAAGCACTGGGGCAGCTATTGACTGCCGACATCCCCAGATACAACTTGCTTCTGTCGGAGCACAACCTCCAGCTGGCAGGCCTTATCACCCAAACCAGTGAGTAATAGGCATCTCAATACTTAGCCAAACTTCTTTTTCTTCCCCCCCTCTGTTCTCTCCCTTCATCCTCTTTTCTTCTTTTTCTTTTTTCTTTTTTTTTTTAAACTAACTCCGACTGATGTCATGCAGCCATGAAGGTCCCGACCCGCAAACTCAAGAAGGCCGCCACCAAAAGGATGAGGGCCCAGGAGGGGCCGAGCGAGGAGCAGCAGGCCTCGGCCCCCAAACGTTCGATGATGCGGGCTTCCCCGCCTCCCGAGCGCCAGGGGACTCCGACTGCGCCCATAGATCTGACGGCCAATACCCCACCGGAGGGGGTCAGGGTTGAGGGGGTGACCGAGGAGCCCCAAGTGCTTGCCGAACCAGCCCTGGTGGAGGTAGAGCAGGGCCTAGGCACCGAATCTCCGGCGGCAGCAAGCCCGCCCCTGGAGGAAACGCTGGCGGGCAATCTCCCACGCAGTGAGCCCGAGTGCACTGAGGCCGCCGAGGGAAGTGGAGCCGGACCAATCCCCCGCGGGTTCTCCTTGATGAACAACGGACGGCGAGCGGAGTGGCTCATGTCCCAGGCCATTCAGCCCGAGTTTCAGGAGGAACTTCGGAATCTGGGGGCGACCAGGTTCTTCCGAGAGGCCTTCTCAGCCCTAGTCTGAGTAAGTTACCTCCCTGCTCTTGACTTAATTTTTAATAGTTTGCCTGGCTGACGTCTCGAGTACAGGTGACGAACTCCCTAGTGCTCACTCGGGAGGCTATTGGTGAAGGGGAGGCCATTCTCCGCCAGGTTCAACAATACGCCGAGGACGCCCAAGCCCGGGCCAAGGCTGCAGAGAGGGCTCTGGAATTGGCGAGGACCGACGAGCCGATGAAATAAAGAAGGCCGAGAGCAGAGTGGAGGCTGAAGCCAGCCGACTGCGGGTGGCTCTCAGCCAACTTACCGAAGCCGAGGGTTCCATCGAAGCCCGAAACATTCACATTACCGAGTTGAACTCAGCCATCCAGGCGGCCGAGGATAGGGCCAAGCGTGCCGAGGAGGAGGCGGAACACGCCAAAGAGGCCGAAAGGGCGGTAGTAGCCTCTCTGGCCATGGAGAGGGAAGCCCGAGCCGCAAAGGTGGAGGAAGCCGCCGAGGCTAGGGCCGCTAAGGCCGTAGAGGAGTTCCGGGCGTCCGAGCGCTTTGCGGACGAACTGGCCGAAGCTTCAACGGATGCCTATCTCTAGGGATTCCGATGTGGGAAGGAGAAATTTGCCCGGGACCTGAACCTTCCACAGGCCCTAGAGGTTGAGCTGGAGCACCTCTCCGAAGTATCCTCGTCCGACGACGAGCTTGCAGTGGCCGACCCATGAATTTTTGTAACTTCCTCCTTATTTTTGTAAAGTCCGACTCGGTCTGCATTTTGTAAACATCATCATTAATGGAGTTGTTTTTAGATAATTGCATTGTGTCGCTTTTAAACCCGAGCTGTCGACGTGGGACCCTTTGTGGCTTTGTCGGCACTGAGGGGGTGTCTTTACTCACCCACGAGTGGCTTTGACTTAGCTGTATAGGGCCAGACCCTTGGGAAAGCCAAGGAAAACTCAGCTTCCAAGGACTGATGGGATGTCGGCCTTGGAACGCCAAGGAAGACTCGGTCTTCTCGAGTCTGATGACACATTGGGTCTTCGGCACCAATGGTACATTGGGCTTTTTGTTGAGAACCGATGGTACATCGGTCTACCAGTGGTACACTGGGCTTTTTGTGCCGAGCTGGCCTTGGCTTTTTGAATCCGATGGTACATTGGGTCTTCGATGCCAATGGTATATTGGGTTTTTTTGTTGAGAACCGATGGTACATCGGTCTGCCAGTGGTACACTGGGCTTTTCATGCCGAGCTAGCCTCAGGCTTTTTGAATCCGATGGTACATCGGGTCTTCGATAACAATGGTACATTAGGCTTTTTGTTGAGAACCGATGGTACATCGGTCTGCTAGTGGTACACTGTGCTTTTTGAATCCGATGGTGCATCGGGTCTTCGATGCCACTGGTACATTGGGCTTTTTGTTGAGAACCGATGGTACATCGGTCTGCCAGTCGTACATAAGGCTTTTTGAATCCGATGGTACATCGGGTCTTCGATGCCAATGGCACATTGGGCTTTTTGAATCCGATGGTACATCGGGTCTTCGATGCCAATAGTACATTAGGCTTTTTGTTGAGAACCGATGGTACATCGATCTGCTAATGGTACACTGTGCTTTTTGAATCCGATGGTACATCGGGTCTTCGATGCCAATGGTACATTGGACTTTTTGTTGAGAACCGATGGTGCATCGGTCTGCCAGTGGTACACTAAGCTTTTTGAATCCGATGGTACATCGGGTCTTCGATGCCAATGGCACATTGGGCTTTTTGAATCCGATGGTACATCGGGTTTTCGATGCCAATGGTACATTGGGCTTTTTGTTGAGAACCGATGGTACATCGGTCTGTGAGTGGTACACTGGGCTTTTCATGCGGAGCTGGCCTCGGGCTTTTTGAATCCGATGGTACATCGGGTCCTCGATGCCAATGGTACATTGGGCTTTTTGTTGAGAACCGATGGTACATCGGTCTGCCAGTGGTACACTGGGCTTTTCGTGCCGAACTGGCCTCGGGCTTTTTGAATCCAATGGTACATTGGGTCTTCGATACCAATGGTATATTGGGCTTTTTGTTGAGAACCGATGGTACATCGGTCTGCCAGTGGTATACTAGGCTTTTCGTACCGAGCTGGCCTTGGCCTTTTTGAATCCGATGGTACATTGGGTCTTCGATGCCAATGGTACATTGGGATTTTTGTTGAGAACTGATGGTACATCGGTCTGCTAATGGTACACTGGGATTTTTGAATCTGATGGTACATCGGGTCTTCGATGCCAATGGTACATTGGGCTTTTTATTGAGAACCGATGGTACATCAGTCTGCCAGTGGTACACTAAGCTTTTTGAATCCGATGGTACATTGGGTCTTCGATGCCAATGGCACATTGGGCTTTTTGAATCCGATGGTACATCGAGTCTTCGATGCTAATGGTACATTGAACTTTTTGTTGAGAACCGATGGTACATCGGTCTGCCAGTGGTACACTGGGCTTTTCATGCCGAGCTAGCCTCGGGTTTTTTGAATCCGATGGTACATCGGGTCTTCGATGCCAATGGTACATTAAGCTTTTTGTTGAGAGCCGATGGTACATCGGTCTACCAGTGGTACACTGGGCTTTTCGTGCCGAGCTGGCCTCGGGCTTTTTGAATCTGATGGTACATCGGGTCTTCGATGCCAATGGTACATTGGGCTTTTTGAATCGAATGATACATCGAGTCTTCGATGCCAATGGTACATTAGGCTTTTTGAATCCGATGATACATCGGGTCTTCGATGCCAATGGTACATTGGGCTTTTTGTTGAGAACTGATGGTACATCGGTCTGCCAGTGGTACACTGGGCTTTTTGAATCCGATGGTACATCGGGTCTTCGATGCCAATGGTATATTAGGCTTTTTGTGCCGAGCTGGCCTCGGGCTTTTTGTTGACGAACTGAGATGCTCAAACTCATGTTTATTAATTTCAAGTGCGGGGCGAGGGCCCCAAAAGAATACAAGTGCAAGATTTCATGGAAAGAAAGGGTATGCTACTGATAATACCGGTGACGGTTGTCGGCATTCCACGTCCGCGGGAGCAGCTTTCCGTCCAGCTCTTCAATTTTATACGCTCCGTGGCGGAGTGCCTCGGTAGGGCCCTTCCCAGTTTGGTGCTAACTTGCCTCCTTCTGTTGGCTTTGAGATTTCGGCTCGCCGAAGGACGAGGTCCCCTGGCAGGAAAGTCCTTGGGCGGACGCGAGCATTGTAATACCTAGCTGCTCGCTGTCGGTAGGCTACTATCAGTAGTCGCACTCGATCCCGTACATCTTCCACCAGGTCAAGGTTGGCCCACAACTGGTTCAGATTGTCCTCTTCGCTGTATGCCTCCACCCTGGGGCTCGGGGCACCAATCTCCACAGGAATGACGGCCTCGGATCCGAAGATAAGGCTGAAGGGAGTCTCTCCAGTAGGGGCTCATGGCGTTATGTGGTAGGCCCATAGTACGTTGTGGAGCTCCTCCACCCAGCATCATTTGCAGTCATCCAGCCGGGCTCTCAGTCCTTAGAGAATGATGCGGTTGGTCACCTTAGCTGCCCCGTTGATCTGAGGATGCCCTACGGAGGTGAACCGCTAATGGATGCCGAGCTCGGTGCAGAATCCTCAGAACGGTGCATTGTCAAACTGCCAACCATTGTCGGTGACGAGAATATGTGGTAGCCCGAACCGACATATTATAGACTTTCAGAAGAAGGACCTCACCTTACCCTCGGTGATCTTGGCAAGCGCTTCGGCCTCAATCCATTTGGTGAAGTGATCGATGGCCACCAGCAGGAACTTGCGCTGACCGAAGGCTGGAGGGAATGGCCCCAAGATGTCCATACCCCACTGGGCGAAGGGCCAAAGAGCCGCCAGAGGGGTCAGCTGAGACGTCGGTTGCCGTTGGATGTTGGCATGGCGTTGGTAGCTGTCGCACCTCTTGACAAGCTCGGCCGCATCCTCCCTTATGGTTAGCCAGTAGTACCCTTGCCGCAGAGCCTTGTATGCCAGTACTCTGCCCCCCAAATGACTCCCGCAGATGCCCTCATGGATTTTCTACAGAATATAGTCAGCTTCAGTAGGTTCGACGCACTTGAGGACCGGGTATGAGAATGATCTTCAGTAGAGCTTCCCATCCATTATTAAGAACTTTGGGGCCCATCGCCTGAGCAATCTAGCCTCGACTGGGTCTTCAGGAAGAGCGCCATCAGTGAGATATCGGACGTAGACATCCATCCAAGAGGGCTCTTGCTCGACCAACAGTGCTTCATCTATTGCTTCAATGCTTGGGACTTGCAGATGCTCCACATACATCCTTCCCAAGGTCCCATCGGCCGAAGTGGCCAAGCAGGACAGCGCATCAGCTCGGGCATTCTCCGCTTGAGAAATGTAGCTGACACGAAAGTAGGAAAACCGAAAGGCCTGGGACTGCACCTTGCTCAGGTAGCGAGACATGATCGGGTCTCTGGCCTCATAATCTCCAGCGACCTGCCCGGAGACAAGCTGGGAGTCTGTGAAGGCCCTCAGATGCTCCATCCCAAGCTCCTTGGCTAGCTTCATCCCTGCCAGCAAGGCCTCAACTCCGCCTGATTGTTGGTTGCCGGGAACAAAAATCGGAGGGCACACTTCACCACCTCCCCCTCGGGGCTTGCAAGAATGAGTCCGGCCCCGCTCCCCTGGGAATTCGATGCTCCGTCTACGTGCAGGATCCAGTCCTCCTCTCCCGCTTCAGCCGTGGAAGACTCCACGCGTGCCTCTGGGCATAGCTCCTCTAGACGCTCCTCGGCCCAGGTACACTCGACGAAAAAATTGGCTAACACCTGAGATTTCATTGCGGACCTTGGCCGAATGGATAAATCAAGCTCCCCCAACTTGATGGCCCACTTGGCCAGCCAACCGGAAGTGTCAGGATGAGACAAGATTGTCCGAAGTGGTTGGTCCGTGAGCACCACGATTGGATGAGCTTGGAAGTAGGGTCGGAAGCGCTGAGCGAAGACCACCGGGGCGAAGATGATCTTCTCGGTCTTGGAGTATCTTGTCTCGGCATCGTGGAGCACCTTACTGGTGTAGTAGATCGGCTTCTGCGCTTTGTCGGCATCCATGCAGACAAGCACGGAGCTGACGGCCTCAGGGGAGGCCGCAAGATACAGAAAGAGCTCTTCTCCACTCCTCAGCTTGGACAACAGTGGCGGAGTGGATAAAAACTTCTTTATCTCCTTGAAGGCTTCCTGACATTCCTTCGTCCACTCAAAGTTGTTGACCTTGCACAGTGCCTTAAAGAAGGGCAGACACCTTTCTGCCGACCTTGACATGAAGCGGCTTAAGGCTGCCACCCTCCCGATCAGATGGCTGCACCTCCCTCTTGTTAGCCGGGGGCCTCATATCCAGGATGGCTCGGATTTTGTCTGGGTTGGCTTTAATTCCTCGCTGCGTCACCATAAAGCCCAGAAACTTGCCTGCCGCAACCCCGAAGGCGCACTTGCAGGGGTTCAGCCTTATTCGGTACCAGCGTAGGTTGGCGAAGGTCTCCGCAAGGTCGACAACATGGTCCGTGGCATGGGTGCTCTTGGTTAGCATGTCGTCCACGTATACCTCCATATTGTGCCTGATCTGATCCTCGAAGACCTTGTTCATCAACCTCTGGTAGGTGGCT
Organism: Calamus simplicifolius; assembly: GCA_900491605.1. Taxonomy (NCBI): domain Eukaryota; kingdom Viridiplantae; phylum Streptophyta; class Magnoliopsida; order Arecales; family Arecaceae; genus Calamus; species Calamus simplicifolius. Next base: position 630,066 of record UESW01004617.1, on the reverse strand, counting down.
CCTGCATTCTTCAACCCGAACGGCATCACCTTATAGCAGTAAATCCCTTTCTCAGTGACGAAGGAGGTCGCCTCTTCATCAGCCGGGTTCATCCTGATCTGATTGTACCCCGAGAATACGTCCATGAAGCTGAGGGTTTCGTGGCTGGACGTAGCGTCCACCAACTGGTCAATCCGAGGTAGTGGGAAGCTATCCTTGGGGCACTCCTTGTTGAGATCGGTGAAGTCTACGCACATCCTTCAACTCCCACTAGCCTTACGGACCATTACAATATTCGCCAGCCAGTCAGGGTAGTGCACCTCACGGATGTGACCGGCCGTCGTCAGCTTGCGCACCTCTTCGTCTATGGCCTTTTGTCTATCTGAAGCAAAGCTCCTCTTCTTTTGCCGAACGGGTCGGCACTCCATCTTGATGTTGAGTTGGTGGGTGATCACCTCCTTCGAAACGCCTGGCATGTTAAATGCCAACCAGGCGAAGATATCAACATTGGCTCGTAGAAAGGCGAGGAGTTGGTTGCGGGCCTCCTCCGGAAGCAGGGCCCCAACTTGGATAGCCTGCGCTGGGTCCTCTCCCAGAGGAAAGGCTAGCAGGTGCTCGGCCGGTTCCCCCCTCCTCTCCGAGTCTCGGGGGTCCAGTGCTTCTGGAGCAGGTGCATATACCACCCCCTAAGGACTGGGGGCCATGTGGCAGCAAAGTGGAGGTGGATTCTGTCCCCCCACATCTCTTCGACCCCCTCGCTGGTGGGGAACCTCACCAGGAGCCTCTTGGTGGAAATAACAACATCCAGGAGGTTAAGTCCGGGCCTTCCGAGTATAGCATTGTAGGCAAGAGGCACCCAGACCACCAGGAAGCTTATGAAAACCGTACTTTGACGCGGGGTTGTTCCAGCTGTGACAGGGAGAGTGATTTCTCCCTCGACCTTCGCGGAGTCTCCAATGAACCCTATCAGGGGCGTAGCGACAGGTCGAAGCAGGCCGGGAGATAGGTTCATGCGGACAAAAGCATCGTAACTGAGAACGTCCACCGAGCTTCCACTAACAACCAAAATTCTTTTTACAGGGTGCTTAGCGTCGTCATAGACACAACGATGCTATCATCATTTTGTTGACCACCCCCTCTAGGTCTCTTTTTAGAAAAAGGGATTACAGAATCTAACTCTCCCTTCCCCCTCGGCCTCTTGGATGGGCCACCTGCCCCCAGGAAATCATAGCCACCGTCTTCTCGGTTGGAGCATTGTCGATCATCGGTGGCGGTGGTGCTGATGGGCCAGGAGCTCCCGGGTTGTTCCTCTTGACGAACTTCCCTAGGTGGCCACGCTGGATAAGATCCTCTATTGCCTTCTTCAGTTGGCGACAGTTATCGGTGTTGTGGCCATAGTTTTGGTGGTAGCGGCAGTATAGGTTCTTGTTGCGGAGGATCTTCGGGTTCAGTGGAGGAGGGCGCTGAAGATAGGGCTCGCCCTTGATCTCGAGCAAAATGTGCGATATCGGGGCGAGCAAAGGAGTGTAGGGCCCATCCCTCGGTGCAAGAGCTCGGGGACGATTATCTGGTCGATGGGGAGGCTCAGGCCTCCTGGGACGAGCTTCAACAGGTTCTGGGTGGGCCGGCTTCTTTGCGGTACTTCTGCTAACCTCGCGCCGGAAAGAATCAGCCTCGTCCGCACGGATGTATTTTTGGTCCCGGCTTAAGAGCTAGGCATAGGAGCCGAGCGGCTTCTTGTCGAGACAGTACGCGAAGCGGGAGGGGTGGAGCCCTCGCATCAAGGCTAGGGTGGCCACGGAGTCCTCGAGGTTGTAGACTTTCAGGGCTGCCTCCTTGAACCGAGTGACGTAGTCCCGCAGGGACTCGCCACTCTTTTGCTGGATGGAGAAGAGGCTGTCTACCACCCTTGGAATCTTCCGACAGGCATCAAAATGGGCCAAAAAAGCCCTCTCCAGCTGACGGAAGGAGTCGATACTCCGTGGCGGCAGGCGGAAGTACCAAGCTTGAGCAGCTTTCTTCAAAGTGGCGGGGAAGGCGATGCATAGGAGCGAATCAGTTGCCCCCTGGACATGCATGAGGACCTTGTAACTTTCCAAGTGGTCCAGGAGGTCCGTGGTCCCATCATATGGGTCCAGCTGAGGAAGGCGGAACCGAGTCGATATAGGTTCCTCCATGATGCGGCGGGACAGGGGCGGCCGGCTGTCGTAGTCCGCCTCCTGTGGGTTGGGTGATTTGGCGGCTGAGCTCCTCCAGCTGCTGATTGTACTCGTCGAGCCGGCGCTCAGCTCGGCGGGCAATTCGGTCGTCGAAGGACCCCTCCCTATAAGATTCTGAGGAGGGGAAAGAGTAGCGGTGATGCCAATGAGGGCGCTCCGCCTCTTTCCCATGCCGCCGCTTGGGAGACACACTGGCATGGCGAGAGGGTGACCGGGGCCTCTTAGAGGCTTCCCAGCGGTGAGGCTTGGGCGAAGCGCAGCGATGGCAAGCCTCTCGGATGGGAGACCTCTTCCGAGAAGAGTGTTGGCTGGGTTGGATCATTCCAGGAACTGACGGGAGCGGCTCTGGCTGCTGCGCAACCGCCGCTTGATGCTGTAGACCTTGGACCACGATCGCCAAAGATTGGACTTGCGCGGCGAGGGCGGCGAGCCGGTCTTCTTGAAACTGCTGCGGTGGTGGTGCAGGGACGTCGGCTGGGGGAACGGAGGGGCCAACTGCGAGCGGCTCAGCCCTCTAACGCTGCCCCCCAGCATGACTGGTGGAGACCCCCTTTGCACGGGTCGTCACCATGGCTTGAGAGCTCGAGGAAAGAGAAGTTCTTCTAACATGTCTAAAGCTTTTCTCTTTACGTCCCCCCTACCTGGCGCGCCAATCTGTTGATGCCAAGTCACCTTCCTCGAACGCTGGGGAAACGGAGATCTCCCTCGCTGAAGTCCTGCAAGAAAAGTCCCCGGAGACCGGATGCTCCGGTGGGGACCCTTCGACGCTCAAGTCAGTCACTTAGGAACAGGCAAGAGTTTAGCTACCAGAAGAAAGCTAGAGAGTTAATGTTCAGGATCCTTCCCTCGTTGTAAACGTGGGCCTTTATACCTGTTCGAAGGTTCTCCTCTTTCATGTTTCCAGAAGGTTGATCATTTCGTGATACTGCTGTTCAATAATGGACAAAAAGACAAGGCCGACAGTGATGGATCGTGGGCGTGTCAGAGGTGTCCCGCCTCACATGCCACCTGCCAGTACAGCATTACAGGTGTCTGGTGGCTATGGTTGCACCAAGTGCGCGCCGTTATGGGATATGGCCACATGCAGCCACAAGCGAGTAGTGGACCATACGCTGTAACGGGATATGGCCACACACTATTACGGATGAGTGGTGGTCCATACGTCATTATGGAGTATGGCCACATACTGTTACAGGCAGGTGGTGGGCCATACGCCGTTATGGGGCACGGCCACGTGGGCATGCCAGGTGGCTCGAGGCTATAGGCTATCGGTCCCAAATGCTGAATCATGATGGGAGCCCTAGTCCATGGGTGCCTCGGAGGCTAAAGCCCAAGGCCGAGGATGAAGCTCGAGGCAGAAGGTGCCTCGGAGGCCAAGGATGTCTCGGAGGCTAAAGCCCGATGGTGTCTCGAAGGCTGAAGCCCGAGGCCGGGAATGAAGCTCGAGGCCAAGGATGAAGTTCGAGGCCGACGGTGCCTCAGAGGCCGAGGGTGTCCCGGAGTCCGAGGGTGTTTCGGAGGCCGAGGCATGGTTCCGTCAGTCTCCCTTACCGTTAACCTTGACGGCGCTGGATCAGCCACATCAATCCCAGTGCACGCCTTCGTGTAGCGAAGACGATGCACAAAGACATTTCTATGATGCCCGTTAGGTTGGGCCATAGCATATGGCCCTTGGTATAGATTGAGCTTGACATATTTTTTTTAATTTATTAATTTTTTAAAATATTTTAATATGTATAAACAATTTTTATTTTTTATTTTTTATTTTTTATCATGACATGCTCACGCTGGTTGCCGGTCTATGATGGGCCATACTAGATCAATACATCATACATTATTGTATTGACAAAAGAAAGCTTTCGGTATTGCATGCGATGCAGGAGCGCACTGCATGCACATGCTAAATTTTTTTTTTTTTTTCATATACCGTATGCTTGACTCATATGCGTGCGCGGCTTAGCCATGCACGGTGAGCACGCTCCTATATACACCGCATGTGCCGCAGCAAAAGCGCAATATAAATTGTGTTTCTATTACATAGAATGTGGCTTTTTAAAAAGCAATGGAATTTATGGTGTTTATGTTGTGTAATGTTTCTTTGTGCAATACCTACCGTCTTCAAGTGGTCTGCATCAACAACTAGAGACCAAGATCAAGTCGCCTATTCCCCTGTCATCTGCGTCTACAATGGTGCAGGGTTCAATAGGAAAATTACTATGCCAAACAGTAGCTTTAGGTAGTAAAGTAGCTTGATTGGCCTCTTGATACACATGTTAATAATAAAAGGATGGTGGTAGCCAATTTTAGTTTTAAATATCCCTCAGTTTGGAATGTGAGTTTTCTGAACTTCTATTGGTCCGCATTGCTATTGTGACTAAATCGCCTTCCAATATAACACCTTCCATGGAATATCCTAAACTATTACGTTGATAAGATAAACTATGAAGTAGTTTCAGTCTTGCAATATAAGTAGGACAAAATTGTTTACTTGACAATAGGTTCTCATTAATTTCTCATTAATTTCTACCTTTCCAAATTGATTATAACACAGGCTATAATGGACTGTAAGGATGAATCCTGGGTCGACATTGTCAGTGCCTGGTTTAAAGATCTAACGAGAATTGAAAGAAAATTCCATAGGTCCTGGAAGCCTGGAAATTGAAAAAGGGGTAATCAAAACTCATTATCAGCACCACATCTAGGACAGCATGGAATTACATATTGGATTCATGAAGCTACTAATGAGGAAGTAGGAAGAGCCTCATGATATAACTTCCATAAGAAAAAAAACAAAAAAGAAAAGAACTCCATTGTGTGTAGGAATATTCCACAATTTAGCAAATTCGGTATCCAGTTCCTCCACAGTCTAGCAAAGAAGTGCTTCATACACCTATTTAACAGAAATTTTCTGGCTAAATCCAGAACCCCAGCATAGGACATCCACCTGGCCAGCATCAGCATAATGGGTGGCACATATCTCATTAATAATATCCTGTGACAAGCATTGCTCCAAAATATGAAGGCTCAATTTATCATTTCAGACTAGAAAACCAAATCCTATACAGAGATATCAATTAAACTCCCATCACGTACAGACCAAATAAAATTTACAGCAATAAGAAAAGACTGGCAGATGGCTTTCCAAAAAATTGAAGAATAAAAACTGAGGGCTTTGTACGTATTCTAATCAGTCAAGAACTGATATTTTGATCTAACTACCCAGGCAAGAAGATAGTTTTTGTAGAGAACTATTGTAATGATCCGGGCCTATATTACGGACCCATTTCATTAAAAAAAGCAAGAATGACAAGATCCACACCAACTTGGACCATCACAATCCAAAATGGATTCTATTAGTACTTTGTCCTTATTGCTTTACTATATTATAAAGCATTCAACCACTTTTCATTTTCTCAATGTGGGATAATTGGATGATGGGAAAGAATCCGTGTACGAGCAAATACTAGCAGACCGTAATACGCAGTGAAATAATAAATAAAAATGCGCAAACCACACAATCACAGAAACACCAAGATTTACGTGGAAAATCCCTTCAAGATAAAGGGAAAAAAATCACGGGCAAGCCAGAGAAGAAGATCCACTATAAAATAATAAATATCCAAGTCTCAAAGTCCCTTGCCAGAACTTGAGAAACAATCACAAGAGAATAATAGGGATATAAGGATTACATCACCGAAAAATATGGTCTCCTGCGTTACCTCCTTATTTTCTTCCCTTCTCTTCTTCTTCTTCTCTTGTTTTTTTCTTTTGCAGCACCTTCACGTGATTCCTGGAGTGGAAGTCCTCCCACGTAGTTAAGCACCAAGCAGCAGCCCTTCCTTCTCTTCCCCTAGCAATCTCCTAGAAAAAAAAGAAATACCTGCTACATGCTTCTCCTCTTTTTTTCCATACGGCTGCTCCTTAAAAAATAGAAAATCAAAAAAGGAAGGCGGCTACTCCTTTTATAAAAGAGAGAGAATAAACCCTAGTGGAAAAAGGAGTAGCGCTCCCTTTTGCCCTAATGGGCTGAATAGGTGGGCCATGGGCCCAACAATCTCCCCCTTCAGCCCATAAGGGAGGCTGTCTCATGCTTCCTTAGTGTGAAATCATGCCGACCAGTGTCGGCATATCTCTTGCCTTTCTTTTGATAAGGTCTTTGTCAACATGTCTGCCCCATTTTCATCTGTGTGAATTTTCTGAAGCTGTAACTGCTTCTCTTCAAACACATTTCGAATCCAGTGGTATCTCACATCTATATGCTTTGACTTGAAATGAAAAGTTGGGTTCTTGCACAAGTGGATGGCGCTCTGGCTGTCACAATGTACCACATAATTTTTCTATTTCAATCCCAATTCATGTAAGAATTCTTTCATCCACAGCATCTCCTTACAGACCTCGGTAGCAGCAATATATTCTGCCTCTGTGATAGAGAGAGCTACACACCTTTGCAATCTGGATTTCCATGACACAGCTCCCCCTGCAAAAGTAAGTATGAAACCTGATGTGGACTTCCTTGTATCAATATCTCTCGCCATATCTGCATCTGTGTAACCAATCAGCACAGCTGGACCACCCCCAAAGCTTAAACAAACTTTGGAGCTTCCTCTGAGATATCTGAAGATCCACTTCACTGCTGCCCAATGCTCTTTCCCTGGATTTGCAAGAAATCTGCTAGCAACACCCACTGCATATGCGATGTCTGGCCTCGTACATACCATCGCGTACATCAAACTTTCGACTGCTGAAGCGTAAGGAACCTTCTTCATTTTCTCCTTCTCCTCATCACTTGAAGGACTTTGCTCTGAGCACAACCTGAAGTGACCTGCAAGAGGAGAACCAACTGGCTTTGCATTGATCATACTGAACCTATCCAATACCTTCTCAATATACTTTTCCTGTGACAACCATATTTTCTTGATTCTTCTATCACGGAAAATCTGCATACCCAGTATTTGCTTTGCTGGTCCCATATCCTTCATTTCAAATGAATTGCTCAGCTCCTTCTTCAACCTGTCAATCATAGACATATCTTTCCCAAGAATAAGCATGTCATCAACATAAAGTAGGAGTATGACAAAATCCTCACTAAACCATTTGATATACACACAATGATCTGAAGCCATTCTTTTGTATCCATTTTCAGCCATAAATGAATCAAATTTCTTGTACCACTGCCTTGGAGCTTGCTTCAGCCCATATAAGCTTTTTTTCAATTTGCAGACAAGATTTTCTTTACCTTTGACTTTGAAGCCTTCTGGTTGCTCCATATAGATTTTCTCCTCCAAATCACCATGAAGAAAAGCTGTCTTCACATCTAACTGCTCAACCTCCAAGTCTAGACTAGCAGCAATACCTAGAGCAACACGAATTGAAGACATTTTAACAACAGGAGAAAAAATCTCTTCAAAGTCAATACCTTTCTTTTGACCAAAGCCTTTCACTCCAATCTGGCCTTGTACTTTGGTTGAGAACAATGCTGTTGAGTCTTTAACCTGAAAACCCACTTGTTCTTTAAAGCCTTCCTTCCTCTTGGTAGTTCCACTAAATCATATGTGTGGTTCTTCTGTAAGGCATCCATTTTTCCAGCATACCTACTAACCACTCCTTTTTCTGCTCACTTTCAACTGCCTCCTGGTAACATTCTGGTTCACCTGCATCAGTAAGCATTATATATTCATCTGTAGAATACCTTTTGGAAGGTTGACGTTGTCTGATAGATCTTCTCAGCTGAGGCTCTGTAGGAGGTTGCTCCTGATCTCCTTCCTGCTCAACATGTCCTACAGGTGAGTTAATACCTGCTCCTGCACTATTTTCTTGCACATCTCCCCTATCACCCTGATTTACTAGAGGAGTAACTAGATCACAGTCTGTTAATCCTCCTGCAGAAGACTTGACTGACACCTCCTTCTTGAAGTCTTGAAGGGTTTGATCTTCAAAAAATACCACATCTCTGCTTCTGAATACCTTCTGCTTTTCTGGATCCCAAAGTCTATAACCAAACTCATCATGTGAGTAACCAAGCAAAGAACATTCTTTTGTCTTACCATCCAGCTTGGACCTCTCAATGTCTGGAACATGTGCAAATGCACGACAACCAAACACTCTCAAGTGCTTATAAGAGACATCTTTTTCTGACCATACACGCTCTGCAACATCACCATCTAGAGCTGTACATGGTGACAAGTTTATTACATCAACCGCTGTCTTCAATGCCTCATCCCAAAATCTTTTAGGTAACTTGGACTGTGAAAGCATACATCTGATCTTTTCCATGATTGTGCGGTTCATTCTCTCTGCAATTGCATTATGCTAAGGAGTACCAGGAACTGTCATCTCATGTTGAATGCCATGTGATCTGCAATAATTATCAAATAACCCTGTGTACTCACCACCATTATCTGACCTTATACATTTCAGTTTCTTTCCTGTCTCTCTTTCAACTCTGGCATGAAACTCTTTGAAGACATTAATAACCTGATCTTTAGTCTTCAAACCATAGACCCAAACTTTTCTGAAAAAATCATCTATAAAAGTGACAAAATAAAGTGCACCACTGATGCCTGGAACATTAACTGATCCACTAGGAGTTTTTGTCCTCAGAGGACCACAAACATCTGTATAGATACGATCCAAAACATGCATTTTTCTAGATAAAGTAGGACTAGCAAAAGAAACTCTATGTTGCTTGCCAACCAAACAATCAACACATGGGTTCAGATGTACACCTTTGAAGTCTGGTAGAACTTCTTCCTTGGAAAGAACTTGCAGCCCCTTCTCACTCATGTGTCCTAGTCTTTTATGCCACAACTCCATGCTGAAGTCGTTCTCTGTAACATTCAACTATTCACCATAAGCTTTAGCCTGCAACCTGTATAAAGTGTAACATTTCTTCCCACTAGCTACAACAAGTGAACCTTTACTGAGCTTCCATTGCCCTTTATGAAATCTGCTATCAAAATCTTCATCATCAAGTCTTCCAACTGAGATTAAATTTAGCCTCAAGTCAGCTACATGCCTTACATCCTTGAGCACCAACTTACAGCCAAGATTGGTCTTCATGTGGATGTCACCCATGCCAATGATGTCTGCTGTGCCTTGATTTTCCATCTTGACAACACCAAAATTTCCAGTCTTATATGTAGAAAAAAACTTCCTCCGTGGTGTAGCATGATAAGAAGCACCTGTGTCAATCACCCACTCATGATTCTGACACTCACATGAGAAGATACCATTAGAAGTAGACAAAATCAAATAATCATCACTCTGCATAGTAGCTGTGATATTCTCCTTTGACTCTGTATCCTCCACTTCTTTTCCCTTTTTCTTACTCTTCTTAGGCTTCTTACACTGATTCTTGTAATGCCCTTTCTCACCACAGTTATAACAAGTAATATCTTTTCTTGACCTTGATTTGCTTCTACCCTTGTATGAATTGTCTCTATTTCTAGACTTTGACCGTCCTCTATTCTCTGAGACAAGTGTCTGTGAATCAATCTGAGAAGTTGCTGAATTTTTCCTTCTTAACTCCTCATTCAACAAACTGCCTGTTACTTGACTCATGGTGATAACACCGTCTGGTGCAGAATTACTGAGGGAAACTACCAGTGTCTCCCAACTTTCTGGCAATGAACTGAGAAGTAACAATGCCTGCAACTCATCATCAAGAGACATTTTCATAGAGGATAACTGGTTATTAATACTCTGCATTTCATTCAAATGCTCAGCAATAGAAGCACCCTCTTTATATTTCAGATTCACTAGTTTTCTGATCAAGAAAGCCTTGTTGCCAGCTGTTTTTCTCTCATATAGACTTTCTAACTTTTTCCAAAGAGAGTTTGCAGAAGTCTCAGTGGAAACATGGTGAAAGACACTATCATCCAATCATTGCCGAATAAAACCGACTGCCTTCCGATCTAACATGATCCAAGCATCGTCTGTCACTGTAGCGGGCTTTGCTTTGACCCCTTCTAAAGGTCCATATAGATCCTTGCAATATAAGAGGTCATCCATCCTTGGTTTCCATATCATCCAATTGTTTCCGTTCAGACTGATCATGCGGGAAACATTACCGGCCTCCATGCTCGCACACACAAAAAAAATTCACAGGCTCTGATACCAGTTGATGGGAAAGAATCCGTGTACAAGCAAATACTAGCAGACCGTAATACGCAGCGGAATAATAAATAAAAATGCGCAAACCACACAATCACAGAAACACCAAGATTTACGTGGAAAATCCCTTCAAGATAAAGGAAAAAAAACCACGGGCAAGCCAGAGAAGAAGATCCACTATAAAATAATAAATATCCAAGTCTCAAAGTCCCTTGCCAGAACTTGAGAAACAATCACAAGAGAATAATAGGGATATAAGGATTACATCACCGAAAAATACGGTCTCCTGCGTTACCTCCTTATTTTCTTCCCTTCTCTTCTTCTTCTTCTCTTGTTTTTTTCTTCTGCAGCACCTTCACGTGATTCCTGGAGTGGAAGTCCTCCCACGTAGTTAAGCACCAAGCAGCAGCCCTTCCTTCTCTTCCCCTAGCAATCTCTAGAAAAAAGAAATACCTGCTACATGCTTCTCCTCTTTTTTTCCATACGGCTGCTCCTTAAAAAATAGAAAATCAAAAAAGGAAGGCGGCTACTCCTTTTATAAAAGAGAGAGAATAAATCCTAGTGAAAAAAGGAGTAGCGCTCCCTTTTGCCCTAATGGGCTGAATAGGTGGGCCATGGGCCCAACATTGGAGGGCATCACAATCTACCCCCTTAAATAGTATAGACTCATTTCGTTACAAGAAAGTAAGAAGGACAAGATCCACATTAACTTGGATCACCACATTTCAAAATGGATCCCATTGATACTTTGTCCTTATTGTTTTACTATTATAAACTATTCAACCTCTTTTCATTTTTCCTATGTGGAACAATTGGGGGCATCACAACTACCCTGGCAGCTACCTTGCTTAATAGAACAGTCCACCAAGTCTGAATCCTAGGAAACCCCAAATGATGTTTTTATAAGAAACTCCTAATGATTTTATCAAACCACACCTTGAAGCTTAAGTGGAATCACTAAATGGGCAATAACATGAGAAAGTATAGGATTTAGCACCGAAGTTATTAGGATGCTGCGACCTGACATAGATAAAGCCCTTCACTTCTAAGAATCAAGTTTGGGCATAATTTTCTTTTAACGCGAAGATTTGCAGACCATAATTTTGAACTCTGATAGGGACCAAGAGTATCAACTCTTTTAATGCCTAGGAGGTCGATTAACTCAGTAGCCAATCTACGTTGGATTTTTAGATTGAATATAACCATAGTTTTATCCAGATTGAGTACAATACTCTGAAATGACCCTTTTTATAACAAGATAGTTTGATGGTCGAGCCTTTGAAAAAAAAGTGAAAAGCCATCTGCAAAATAAAATAAAAATAAAAATAAAAATAAAAACATGGCTAATATATGGGCTACCCAATCAATGGATAGTATCCTCAAATCTGGTGTCTCGCCATAGATAACTGCAAACTCGTAATTAACATCTTAAAGCACAGAATAAATAAATAGGATGATAGCGGCATCCTTAGCATAAACACATCTGACAGATAAAGAATCAAGTAGGGGAGCCATTCATCAAGACTGTAAAGCAAAAGGAGTTAAACAGATCTTTCAATCCATCTAACCATCAAGTCTAAAAAGTTGCTTTGGAAAGTTAAAAGCGATGAAGAACTACTGATAAGCAGCCCTGGTCCATGCGATCATAAATTCATTCTATATCTAATTTAATAGCTGTTATGAGAAGTCTGTTTAGATTAGCTTGATACAGCGAGTGCAATAATTCCTATGCAATATTAATATTATAAAAAATACTTCTTTCAGCCAGAAAAGCTATCAATTTCTCTGGCACTAATTTCTGCATGATCTTTGCAATAACTTTGTAGTTTTGTTACATTGGCTAGTGGGCCGATCCTAATTAGGAGAGATTGGATTTTGCTATCTGAGGATTAAAGTGATAAAAGGTTGAATTTAGGCTGAAGGCATCTGATAGGTAGCAAAAAAAAAATCTTCTTTGCTGCTTAATTTAGTGGTCTGTAGATGTCGTGCCCAGCATCTTTGGGAAGACTTAGGAGGAAAATCATTAGGCTCTGGTGCCTTATCTTCTCCAAAGTATATAGAGAATCACGATTCTCTTTATTTAAAACAGCTGCAGCTACATAACTTTGGTCTTCTCTAGATAAAATATATTTTGGAGCAGGATGATTAGCATTGGAGCCTATGTTCTGTTGGGTCCACCTATCCTGATAAGTGACCCGGTTACCTTATATCTCCAGTAATGCCTACTAAAAATCATCTTACTTAAAAAAAAAAAAATTGGTAACCACAAGTGGCTAGTGCACTAATGCTCTGTTTGAATGGAGAGTGATGATGCCATATCATCCTCCTCGAACGTCCGCGAGTGTCCAATCGCCTTTTCCAGTGAGCCCGAGATCTTCCGGCGAGCTTCTCACAGTCGGAAGCCTGCAAAAAGTTTCGGGGACCGAAAATTTCGGCGGGAACCCTCCAACGCTCAAGTAAGTGCTCTGGGCAATAGCCGTGAGCTTGAGAAAGCTCAAAAGAAAAAAGAATAGAGAGGCTTAGAGCCGTGCTCTATGTGAGTAAGAATGAGTGTTTGGGAGTATAGTGAGTTGTTCTCCATTACCTTGTCGGGGGTCCCTCTTACCCAATTTATAGATACTTAGAGTCTGTCTGGTTTGAGTGGTTGAGGCCTCATAATGATGACTTTTGTGGGTGAAGTGTCAGAACTGATGTCTGTGAGACTTGAGGTGCTGTCACTTGTCAGAGCTGCAGGCCAAGTCCCGTCAGAGTGGGTGGCTGCTGCTGGTTGGTGGGTCGAGTCTTGTCAGGCACGTGGGCCGCAAGTGGTTGGTGGGCTTGGCTCATGCTGAAAGTGTGAGCCAAGGACGGTGATCGGTCCACGTGGCCGCTCAAACCAATTCTGGAACTGATGTAAAGTCTGATACTGCGGCTAGCATTGAAGCCGCCCTTGGACCGGGGCCGCCTTGAGAGGAGGCCGCCATGGGAGGAGATTGGTGTTGACTACTGTCGGTGATTCCACAGAGCCGGGAACTGAAGCTTTGACTCAGAAGGTGGCCGAGGGAGAGCTGGGAGTCTAGCGCGAGGTTGGTGTCGGCACAATGCTGGGAGGCCAGGACGAAGTCGGGGCAGAGCCAAGGGTTTGAGACGTTAGAACAGAGGATGGAACCGGGTCCAGCTCCCTAGTGTTGGGTCAGGACGAAGCCAAAGGCTGGGAGTTGGTAACCCGAGGCCTAGACGGGTCGAAGAGCTAGTGGCGGCCGGGTGCTGAGAGAAGAGAGAGGCTGACAAAGATTGGGCCGGCAAGGAAGAGGCCGGCAAGCCGAGGCCGAGATGGAGCTATCCGAAGCTGGAAGTTGATCAGCCTCGAACTAAGTGGCCTGGAGCTGCCCCTTGAGCTTGTGGCTTTTGCTGAAGATCCTGATACCTTTGATGAGGAGGACGACGATGGTCGAGGATGACTTGGAACAGGGGCCGTCCGGTCATGGCTGAACTGGGAGCTAGGGGACACCATCAGGACTCAAAGATGAAGATGGTTGGTCCTGCCTGGACTTGGGAGCCGGAGGTATCATCGCTAGGAGCAGCCGAGACAGGGGATTGGGCTTGGACAGTGCTCCCAGAGTCGGGCTTGGTGATGTGGACGTCCTTGGAGTTGGGACGAGGGCAGCTGGGACGTCCGTGGAAGGCCGATGAGGCAAGGTCATCCTTGATGGCAAAAGAGCTAGGGAGAAGACGGCTAGGATGGAGCCGTGGACATCCCTGGGGCCAAGACGGGTCTGACGGGAGTCAGGGCCAAGATGAATCCTGGGAACAGTGGAGGGAGACTAAGGTCGGATTGGGAGGTGGGGCCCATGCTTTCTAAAGCTGCCGAGGAGTAGAGGCCGGGTAGAAAAAGACGGAGGCCGACTTGGAGAAGAGATAAAAGGTGGCGGACTCGGGGAGGCCGCCCTGGACTTGCTGGGCCCGCCGAGAACTCGCTGGGACCGAGGAGGAAAGGCTGATTTGCCGAGGCCAAGCCCAGATGCAGTCATTGTGACCCATGGGGTCCACTGACCCTATCAGATGCCTCCCATACTCCTTGAGCTTGTGTACCCTGCATCAGCTAAGCGAAAGGAGTGTAGAACTTTTTACCTTTGCACCTATCTTTTTATGTTAACTTCAATTATGATTCCTTTTAGGTGGAGAAATCCCTTTTCTTTTGCGCTGCCTTGTGTGGACATCTGCACGTTCTTCAAAGCCATACTTTTTGCATGTTCACAAACTTTAAGCAATTTTTGAAGATAAGTTAATTACCTTTAACCGGCTGAGGGCAGTCAACAATCCTTTATCAATATAGGGTCCAGAAGTGGATGCCTATCAACTGTGAGTCGGGGAGTTGGTTTTCGTATTTTGACATAAAGTCTAAAAGTCTTTTCATGGTTATCCGCCGACTTGAGGCTGACAAGGTAGAGATAGAACCGTTGAGGCTGAGTTAAAATTGCCAAAGTAGAAATAGAGCCATAGAGGCTGAAATAAAATCGCCTCGAGGGTTTTGTGGCCGGCTTAAGAGGCGACTCAAGCAGGTACAGGACTTTTAGGGTATTGAACCACCTTGGAAGCATCTCTAAGCCGGACCGAGTGGTGACCCATTAGCTGCAATGCCGGCGAGGTCCTCTAGAACCATCTTGAGAGTTTGTGTGCCAGCCCGAGGGGTGACTCGAGGTTGCCGAAACCATATGTCCTAAACCGCCTCAAGGCTTTCGCGGTCGGCCCGGGGGTGACCTTATGATCGTAGGACCGTTGAGAGCCTTTTGAAAGGTTAATTTTGTCAGTTTTCCTGTAATGCATTCAGACATAAATGAAAAGAAACTTTTTCTCAAAGCGTAGTGTACTTAGTTTTTTTATTGGAGAAATTTATCTTCTTCTGCTTCGTTTGGGGGGCTTCACATTTGTGGTGTTTGTTAGTGAGCTTGGAGGGGCTCTTTACTGATAGCTTGAGCTTGCTCTTGCTGATGAGCCTCGAAGAGATATGACGGTGGCGAGTCTCTCGCTGGGAAGATCTTCCACTGGATGGATGATGGCTAGCTTGAGCGACAACTAAAGGAGCAGCATGAGCTCTTGTTTGCTGCTATGTGGCCATGGAATATCACTTTTGCAACTTTTAGGCAGCTGCCATTAATGTTTGGATTTGCAGGGTGAGGATGGCATGATGTTTTGCCTGAATGGTCCGAGATAGTGGTGATGATAGAACAGAGAGCCGGCCTCCTATTACTCAACTTATTGTGGGTGCCCCCTTGTAGAGAGAAACAATCTTTGAGGCATGCATATTTTAAAATTTGATAACAATTATCAATGCGGAAACTTAAAGATTACATATTAATCTATCTAACATGCATCAAGATTATATCTTTGCCTTATATATAGGATCGTTTGATCTAAAATATGCATATAAATAAAATCATCAAGATCATATCTTGATCTTCAAGGTAAGAAGTCATACTTCTTGTCTTGAAGCATGCCTTAAGATCTAGGGATCATATCACTTACCTTAAGGGCAATGGGTAAATCCTTTTGTGTTCTGCAGCCGTTCAATCATCTGGCCTCTAGTATCGTCCACATGAAGCCCCGAATGATCAGATTCCCAGGAGTGCTAGCTCGCGGAAAAACGACTTTGCTGATCTTGAATCCTCCCACTTGAATTCTTCCTCCAAGATCCACCAAATTTTTGCTAACACAAGAATCACCAGGATTTTCTATTCTAACTCTTTAGAATTTCAATCCACGACATATCGTGTGTTGTTCTACAGTAATCTGGTGAAGAATGTCCTCTAATTTATAGGCTCAATTCTAACACTTAGAATTATGTCGTTCGGTGAAAACCAAAGAGACACCAAACCAAAGAGACGCAGCGTTTGATTAATTCCGATATTCGGTGAAAACCAAAGAGACATGAAGTTTGGTTAATTCCGACGTTCGGTGAAAACTAAAGAGATGTGAATTCTAACACTTAGAATTCCATCGTTGGTTAACTCAAAGAAGCACATTAATTCCACAAGAATTCTAACACTTAGAATTCCAACATAAATGGTTTGGAGAAAATTAATATATTAAATCCTACGTGAGAATTTAATCAAGTTATCATGTGAGACCCTTATGCGAGGGGTTTGGATTCGAGTTTTGGTTTAAGCTGATTTGAATTTATTGGACTGAACCTACATAGATCATTGTCCTAGCCCAAATCAAATTTGGCTAGTCCTGAATCTATTTAAATCCAAATCAAGTCTAATTTCAAATCAATATTTGAAATTGACTAGTCATTCTAATAAACTTAAACCAAATGGAATCTTATTCACTTGTACTTAATCCAATTGAGATAATTCAATCAATCAAATTGATTAATTAAATCATATACGACTCTCAATCATTGATCAGCAAATAGATCATCCTAGGAAACTTCTATGCGTGTGACTCTCTAGGTTCGAACCTAAGCCGGTAGTATAGAAACAACTTTCTATACTAATCGATGTGCCCATCTAGCAATAGAACCCGACGTCCAGATAGGTCGAAGAGTTGCCGAGCAAACTCCAAGAACCCTAAGAAACAGTTACCGTATAATTCATCCTCTTGACCACAAATGCTAAGGATGGCTTAAGAGCCTGTCAACTCTAAACAGCAAATCCATAAAGTGATTTCAATTTTAGTGATCATGTGACTTTTACATGAAGTACCTTGGCCAAGGTCTTGCTAAGTTGAAACACAAGCATTTCTCCTTTTAATGGGATTGGTCAAATTTTATCTTGATCCACAACTGACTACCACAAGTACTTGACTGCGCCCAATAACCTTTCGTAGCTGGATTAGAAATCCAGGTGGTCCGGTACCTAAGTACAATAAGTTGCTTGTAAGTCACTGGTTGTGATCTTCAGATCTAAAGGATACTTATACCTATATCTTTTCGGATTAACTCTTGACAGCAGAGTATCCAGAAATGAGTCACGTTTGGTGAAATGTACTCCCACACTTTTACCTATATGTCATACCAGTGTCTCTACACTCCTTGGTTAAGAGGACAACCAACAAATATGATATACAACATCCTATAATTGATAGTACTATAGCCCTATCATAGTATATCATTTGGTCGCGAACTCTTTTGAGGACCTTCAAAGATAAATCCTCCTTTATCGTGAAGGAAGATCCTGAGGGCTTCATTACTATTAGGAGTTTTAAGAAGATGTTCTTGTAATGAATAAACTGCCAAATAACTTTTATTAATATATCAATTTACATGTAATTTACATTAGCACAATCATCAAATGATTGGCTTTAGGATACAATTTCCAACAAACTCCCACTTAGCCTAAAGCCACTCATTGCAGTATCTAATACTCATCTTCAATTTATAGTCATCAAACTCCTTGATGCTGAGTACTTTAATAAATGGGTCACCTAGGTTTTCCTTTCCATTAATCTTCTGAAAATTTATGTCACCTCGGTTTATAATCTCTCGAATAAGATGAAACCAGCGCAGTATGTGCTTGGTGTGCTTATGTGCTCGTGGTTCCTTTTCTTAGGCTATGACACCAGTACTGTCACTGTACAATAGGATTGGTCCATCTATGGAAGGTGCCGCTCCAAGCTCAAAGATGAACTTTCGCAGCCACATAGCTTCTTTCATAGCATCTGATGCAGCGATGTACTCTGCCTCGCACACTGAATCTGCCACTGTATATTGCTTAGAACTTTTCTAGCAAACAGCTCCACCATTTAGGATAAACACGAAACCCGATACACTTTTGCTATCATGATCTAATTGGAAACTAAAATTAGTATATCCAACAAGTTTCAAATCAGACTCTCCATAGACTAACCACTGGTCCTTAGTATTTCTCAAGTACTTAAGGATTGTCTTAACAACTTGCCAGTGTTTTTCTCCTGGATCAGATTGGTATCTACTCACTACTCCTAGTGAGTATGTCACATCTGGTCTTGTACATGTCATGGTATACATAATCGATCCCACTACCGAAGCATATGGAATTTGACTCATACGTTCTCTTTCATTAGGAGTTGTCGGACAATCCTTCTTAGAAAGATGAATTCCATGGCCTATCGAAAGATAGCCTTTCTTGGAATTCTCTATGCTAAACCTTTTTAGCACTGTGTCAATGTACGTAGATTGGGATAGACCAAGCATCCTCTTAGATCTATCTCTATAGATCTTCATCCCTAGGATGTAGGAGGCTTCTCCCAGATCTTTCATGGATAATTGTGATGATAACCATGTTTTTATTCCTTGTAATGCAGGAATATCATTCCCAATTAAGAGAATATCATCCACATATAATACAAGAAATACAATAACGGAATTGTTAGCCCATTTATAAATGCAAGGTTCTTCTTTATTCTTAACAAAGCCATAAGACTTGATCACATTATCAAATCGTGTGTTCCAACTCCTAAATGCTTGCTTAAGTCCATAAATAGACTTCTGTAGCCTGCACACTTTAGACTTGTCTTCATATATAAAACCTTCAGGCTGTATCATATACACCTATTCTATTAAATCACCATTTAGAAAAGCGGTTTTAACATCCATCTGCCAAATCTCATAATCGATGTGTGCTGCTATAGCTAGCATAATCCGAATGGATTTCAGCACAGGAGAAAACGTTTCGTCATAGTTAATACCATAACGTTGACGATACCCCTTGGCAACCATACGTGCTTTGTAGGTCTCTACCTTTCCATCTGCGCCTTTTTTTCTCTTGAAAACCCACTTATACCCTATGTGTTTTATCCCTTCAGGTGGATCAACTAATGTCCATACATTATTGTCCTTCATGGAATCAAGTTTGGATTTCATGGCATCAAACATTTATTAGAGTCAGTCCTTTGCATAGCATCCATATAGGTAATCGGATCATCGTTGTTCTCATCGAGTTCAACAGAATCTTCGTTCTGGACCAAGAAACCTAAGTATCTGTTCGGTTGATGTGGTACTCTACCAGATCGCCTTAATGGTGCATCTAAAATGGGTTTTGAGTTTGAACTAATCAACTCAGATTCTAAGGGTTCAAAGGTTTGTGTTGTTCCTTCTACTTGATGAACTTCCTTAAGTTCAACATTAGAGCTATTTGTTCCTCACTAAGGAACTCCTTTTCAAGAAAAATTGCTCTATTACTAATGAACAACTTTTGTTCTTCAGTATTGTAGAAGTAATATCCTTTGGTTTCTTTCGGATAGCCGATAAAAAAATATTTGTTAGATTTGGGTTCAAGTTTGTCTGATTTTGCACATTTCACATAAGCCGGATACCTCCAGACTCTCAGATAGGTGATAATCGGTTTATGTCCATACCACATCTCATGTGGAGTTTTAGAAATATACTTACTTGGAACCTTATTGAGAATATGACAAGCTGATTCTAATGCATATCTCCAAAATGATATTGGCAAGCTTGCAAAACTCATCATGGACAGAACCATGTCTAACAGAGTTTGATTCCTTCTTTCCGACACACCGTTATGCTGCAGTGTTCCTGAAGGAGTCCATTGGGAGAGAATCTCATTCTCCCTTAAATATATCACAAAGTCATTTGAAAGGTAATCTCCACCTCGATCTGATCGAAGAGTCTTAATACATTTTCCTGTTTATTTTTTTACTTCTTTATAATATACTTTGAATATTTCAAACGACTAAGATTTATGTCGCATAAGATAGACATAACCGAACCTAGAAAGGTCGTCTGTAAAAGTAATAAAATAGTAATATCCACCTTTGGCACAAGTGCTCATTGGTCCACATACATCAGTATGTACTAGACCCAATAGCTCTTTAGCTCTTGCACCTTTTCCAGTAAAAGATGACTTGGTCATTTTACCAAGAAGACATGATTCACAGGTAGTTAATGATTCACAATCATCAACTCGAAGGATGCCCTCCTGAGTTAACATATTTAATCTGTTTTTATTGATATGACACAGCCGATGGTGCCAAAGATAAATATATGTGACATCAGTTGTTCTAGGGCACTTACTTGATTTGTACACTACATTCACAGGCTGTGATAATATATAAATGCCATTAGATAAATGCCCAGTCATTACAGTGACTCCATTCATAATGATATTCAAAGCAACATCCTTTATTGAAATTTCATAATGACTTTTGGCTAGAAGGCCTACAGATATTACGTTCAACAAGAACGTTGGGAAAAAATGATAATTATTTAGTACAATGACATTTCTATTGAAAACTATTTCAAGAACTCCTAATGCTAGAACTGGAACTAATCTTGCATCGCCGACATTAAGGAATCTTTCGTTATTCTCAAATCTTCTAGTGACCTGTAGTCCCTGCAATGAATTGCAAATGTTAAAAGGACTTCCGGTATCCAATACCCAGGTTTGATTATCATATACAGAAAAATTATAAGGTGTTATCATATAAATACCTTGTTGAGCAACATCTTACCCCTTTTTCTTCTTTGGCCTGTTTTGATCAAGTGTGGAAATGTAAAGAGGACAGTTCCTCTTCCAGTGCCCTTGCATCTTACAATGAAAGCATTCAGCTTGACTTTTATCAACTTTCTTCTTTTGCATCTGACCCCTTATAGATGTCCTAGCATATTGCACCTTTTTCTTATTCCTTTTCTTCTTCCCCTTCCCAAAGGGTTGACGCCCTATCTTAGATCCTTCAACCACATTAACCAAACCCTTAGAGAGCTAGTTATCCTTCTCAAAGTTCTATAACAATCCCAACAAACCATGGTAGTTGACTGCATGCTTTATCATTCGATAATGAGTAAGGAAAGATCGGAAGGATAGAGGCAAGGAATTCAGGATCGCATCTTTTCCCAACTGCTCATGTAGGGGAAAGCTGAGCTTGCTTAGGAGTTCTATCTTCTCAATCATGTACAATACATGATCAGTGACAGGAGATCCATCCCTCATTCGAGCATTAAAAATAGCACAACTAGTCTTGTGCCTTTCAACGTCGTCGGGTGTGCCGAAAGATTCATTCAACGCTTGAATGATTTCTTCTGGCTGAGCATTCTCGAAGCGGCGACCAAATTCATCGTTCATTGCTGCTAGCATGATGCAACGCACGCTAGTTCTATCACTGAGCCACTTCTGATAAGTGTCTCTATCAGAACTTTGGGTGTTTGCATTAGGAACCTCTGGTGCAGGATTATTCAGAATATTTAGAATCCTCTCATGCTCAAGGACGATCTTCAGTTTTCTAAACCAACTATTAAAATTTAAACCATTCAACTTGTCACTATCCAATAGGGACCTTAATGATAAATTAGTGGCCATATTCTGCATAAGGAAAAACTAAAGTTTAGTAGTATATAAATTGATTTAGTCTAAAGACTTGGACTTTAGTCTAAAGATTTTTTTACTATTTTGTTCAAATTGGCAACCTCTACACCCCAATTCGAAGAATTATTCTTAATTCTTTAGTGGGCACTAAGATCTACATAGACTACATACAGGTCCAAGTGAAGCTTGGCCAACACATATGCATCTAAAAGTAGGTTCAAAACCAATTGTTTTTCCAAACAATTCTTAGTGTTCAATTTTACCCCATGTTCCTCTTCAGCAGGCATGAAGTGCCTCCACTGAAAGTTCTGGTTAGGTCCAACCATTAAATTATATAATCAATGTAAACTATCAATAAACAACCAAGCCCGAGTGAAGCTCGGCCCACCTAACTGTCTATGTAATAGTTACGCTGACTTATCATTAATGAATGATAATTCCAATTATTGACAAGCACCAGGCATGGAGTGCCTCATCACCCATCTTAATGGGAGGCTATGATCTAGTTATCATATAACTATTTCATTTTAAGGACCTAATAATTTTAAAGGATTTAATAATCTGAAGATAAATTGACTAATCAAGTTCTCCTACTGAATCTATGAAATCGGTAGAATGAAACAAGATTAAGTCAGGTTAAGTGGCACCTAAATCAGTTAGACTGATTTTCTTACAGGCATGGGTCAACCCGAATTAGGTAAATGATCTGAATCATAAATGGTTCACCATATTGACCAGATAAGTGAGATTGATGGGAAGGATATGCCATTAACTCGTTAAAGATGCATTAATACGAGTAGCTCCCAATTAAAAACCATTCGATCATTGATCCTAGAGCAACTTGCCAACTCACCTTGACATCATATGGTTAACCAATTTTGATTTGACCATCTAAGAGATTCATGCTCGACCACGGAGCCTAATCTACTTCCATTTGGTTTAATCAAAGACATGGATATGATCAACTACAACTATTGTTTGATTTAGAGCATCCTTAACCTAATCTAATCAATTTAGATTTGATCAAATACTCTTATAGTCCATTTGATTTAAACCTTACGGTCTAACCCTTTATGGACCTGATTTAGCTAACCCAAAAGATTAAATATATTTCATGTCATATATTTCGAATCATGCATCAGTTGCATTATTTAACTACTCATAATTTCTTTATTTAGATCATATCTAAAAAGATTATGAATAAATATTTGACATTCAAATAAAACTCTCATAAATATTTGTATGTTTCATAACATAGACTACAAGCCATCATATCTCATATCTATATTTTTATACTAAACATGCAAATATCATGCTTTTATACAACATCAATATGTATCAAATATAAAACATCTTTTTGAGAGTAAGTGTAATCTATGTTTTGATGCCAAAGATCAATTTAAATTATCTTTTGACTAAGCATCAACCGCACGATAATATGTCACAAAATACCTCGTTGAATGGGTAATTTGAATTTTTAATCCATCTATGACCGAATAGCCAAGTGAATCGTTTTAGCCATAATTACACAATTAATAAGAACATTAATTTCTATGCAATAAATTAGATCAAGATAAAACCATCGCTCAGATACCAATTATTGGAAGAAACAATCTTCGAGGCATGCATATTTTAAAATTTGATAACAATTATCAATGCGGAAACTTAAAGATTACATATTAATCTATCTAATATGCATCAAGATCATATCTTTGCCTTATATATAGGATCGTTTGATCTAAAATATGCATATAAATAAAATCATCAAGATCATATCTTGATCTTCAAGGTAAGAAGTCATACTTCTTGTTTTGAAGCATGCCTTAAGATCTAGGGATCATATCACTTACCTTAAGGGCAATGGGTAAATCCTTTTGTGCTGCAGCCGTTCAGTCATCTGGCCTCTAGTATCGTTCACGTGAAGCCCCGAATGATCGGATTCCCGAGAGTGCTAGCTCGCAGAAAAATAACTTTACTGATCTTGAATCCTCCCACTTGAATTCTTCCTTCAAGATCCACCAAACTTTTGCTAATACCAGAATCACCAGGATTTTCTATTCTAACTCTTTAGAATTTCAATCCACGACATATCGTGTGTTGTTCTACTGTAATCTGGTGAAGAATGTCCTCTAATGTATAGGCTCAATTCTAACACTTAGAATTCTATTGTTCGGTGAAAACCAAAGAGACACCGAACCAAAGAGACGCAGCGTTAGATTAATTCCGACGTTCGGTGAAAACCAAAGAGACACGGCGTTTGGTTAATTCTGATGTTCGGTGAAAACTAAAGAGATGTGAATTCTAACACTTAGAATTCCATCGTTGGTTAACTCGAATAGGCACATTAATTCCACATGAATTCTAACACTTAGAATTCCAACGGAAATTGTTTGAAGAAAATTAATACATTAAATCCTATGTGAGAATTTAATCAAGTTATCATGTGAGACCCTTATGCGAGGGGTTTGGGTTCGAGTTTTGATTTAAACTGATTTGAATTTATTAGACTGAACCTACATAGATCATGGTCCTAGCCCAAATCAAATTTGGCTAGTCCTGAATTTATTTAAATCCAAATCAAGTCTAATTTCAAATCAATATTTGAAATTGACTAGTCCTTCTAATAGACTTAAACCAAATTGAATCTTATTCACTTGTACTTAACCCAATTGAGATAATTCAATCAATCAAATTGATTAATTAAATTATATACGATTCTCAATCGTTGATCAACAAATAGATCATCCTAGAAAACTTCTATGCGTGTGACTCTCTAGGTTCGAACCTAAGCCGGTAGCATTGAAACAACTTTCTATACTAATCGATATGCCCATCTAACAATGGAACCCGACGTCCAGATTGGTCGAAGAGTTACCGAGCAAACTCCAAGAACCCTAAGAAACAGTACCATATAATTCATCCTCTTGACCACAAATGCTAAGGATGGCTTAAGAGCCTGTCAACTCTAAACAGCAAATCCATAAAGTGATTTCAATTTTAGTGATCATGTGACTTTCACATGAAGTGCCTTGGCCAAGGTCTTGCTAAGTTGAAACACAAGCATTTCTCCTTTTAACGAGATAGGTCAAATTCCATCTTGATCCACAACTGACTACCACAAGTACTTGACTGTACCCAGTAACCTTTCGTAGCTGGATTAGAAATTCAGGTGGTCTGGCACCTAAGTACAATGAGTTGCTTGTAAGTCATTGGTTGTGATCTTCAGGTTTGAAGGATACTTATACCTATATCTTCTCGAATTAACTCTTGACAGCAGAGTATCTGGAAATGAGTCACGTTCGATGAAATGTACTCCTACACTTTGACCTGTATATCATACCAGTGTCTCTACACTCCTTGGTTAAGAGGACAACCAACAAATATGATATACAACATCCTATAATTGATAGTACTATGGCCCTGTCATAGTATATCATTTGATTGCGAACTCTTTTGAGGACCTTCAAAGATAAATCCTCCTTCATCGTGAAGGAAGATCCTGAGGGCTTCATTACTATTAGGAGTTTTAAGAAGATGTTCTTGTAATGAATAATCTGCCAAATAACTTTTATTAATATATCAATTTATATGTAATTTACATTAGCACAATCATCAAATGATTGGCTTTAGGATACAATTCCCAACACCCCCAGCATTACTGGCGGAAGCCTCTTGGGTCTTTGTCATCACCATCTTTTTATCCACATGGTTATCATAAAGGGAGTGAGGGCCTGTAGCTTAGTATCGCAGAACTCTGCTCTCTCCCCCTTTCTAGTGCACCAATCTGATGAAGCTAGATCACCCTCCTCGAACGTTTGCGAGTGTCCGATCACCTTCTCCAGTGAGCCTAAGATCTTTTGGCGAGCTTCTCGCAGTCATGAGCCTACAAAAAGTTTCAAGGACCAAAGTTTCCAGCAGGGACCCTCCGATGCTCAAGTCAATGCTCTGGGCAACTGCCATAAGCTTGAGAAAGCTCGAAAGAAAGAAGAAGAGAGAGGCTTAGAGCCATGCTCTTTGTGAGCAAGAATGAGCGTTTGGGAGTATAGTGAGTTATTCTTGGTTACCTCGTCGGGGGTTCCTCTTACCCAATTTATAGATGCTTAGAGTCTATTTGGTTTGAGTGGTTGAGGCCTCATAATGATGACTTTTGTGGGTGAAGTATCAGAGCTGATGTCTATGAGACTTGAGGTGCTGCCACTTATTAGAGCATTTAAGATGATGGCAGTAATAGTGAGGCTTACTTCCTTGTTGGCATGTCAGAGCTGCAGGCCAAGTCCCATCAGAGTGGGTGGCTACAGCTTGTTGGTGGGTCGAGTCTTGTCAGGCACGTGGGCTGCAAGTGGTTGGTGGGCTTGGCTCATGCTGGAAGTGTAAGCCAAGGATGGTGATCGGTCCACGTGGCCACTCAAACCAATTCTGGAACTGATGTAAAGGCTGATACTACGGCTAGCGTTGAAGCCGCCTTGGACCGGGGACGACTTGAGAGGAGGCCGCCATGGGAGGAGAGTGGTGTTGACTACTGCCGATGATTCCACGGAGCCGAAAATTGAAGCTATGACTCAAGAGGTGGCCGAGGGAGAGCTGGGAGTCCAGGGCGAGGTCGGTGCCGGCACAGTGCTGGGAGGCCGGAACGAAGTTAGGGCAGAGCCAAGGGTTTGAGACGTCAGAACAAAGGATGGAACCAGGTCCGGCTCCCTGGTGCCGGGTCGGGACAAAGCCAAAGGCCGGGAGCAAGTCTGAGATAGTCTTGTGAACATCATGCCACCCTTGTCCCTTTCATTTCTTTCTCTTTTTATGGCACCATTTTTTTCTTCTATAATTTGAGTCATAAGCATCATTCTTTATTTCTTTTCAGCTTTTCTTGTAGCTTAGCATTCAAATAAATACGATCAAACTTAAGTGAATCCTATCTACTTTAAGTAGCTTTTTGACATTCTTTAATTAGAAATAAAATTGATCAGAGCCATATTTTCTGAGATGCAGTAAAACCTCTGCAGCTGCTTATGGTCTTTCAATTGATTTAGCCATAGGATAAATGTAGTATGTAGCTTGGCACATTTGATACCTTTTTTACTTTCACTTATCATGATGTATCTATCTAATAAAATAGTTAAGTTTAAGTCAAACTTATTTAATTAATATATTAAATTTAGGTTGGCAAATTTTTATTTAAATTGCATCTGACCTAACCTGTTTGTCTAACTTTGTTTTATTATGTATTACAATTACCTCTTGTGAAAACCTCTTCCTTTTCTTGCTTATACTAGTCCATTGATTTGGTTTTCTCTAACTGCAATCTCCATTCTTTAAACCTTATCAGCTGCTCTTATAAGGTTTGCTTCCTTATTCTCTCATCTTGTTGCTCATCTCTCCTCTCCTCAAACTAAGCCCCATCTTTCTCCTCTTCATCTTTCTTCATGCCAATCGATGTCTTGAGGTAGTGGCTCATTATAAGACTAAAATTTTAAACTCTAGCCCTAGTTTCTAACTAAACCCTAATCCCCCCTTCTTTCCAATCCATCTTGGCCAATCTCTATCTTCGAAGGTACCTCTATGGTCATCGAACTCATTCCATACTTGATCTACTTGAGATATAACATGACCCCAATACCCAATCTCTTCCCAAAACCTAGCATGATTTATACCACTCAATAACCACTTTTGTCTTTGATTTCTTCTTGTTTCTATAGTTTTAAATATCCATTAGTACCGACATGTTTGATTTGAGATGGATCTAAGTATGTACTATCACATGTGGTCCTTAACTGCTTAATATATCTCAGATCAAGCAATTAGATATATATAAATTACTGACATTCTTGATCCCAAAAGATTGGTGCACGTTAGTGCCTAAGCTCCCTACTACTAGATCCTTGCAAGATCTAGAATATATTATTATTATTATTATTATTATTATTGGCTATGATAGTGGCACAGATTTAATTTTTGTCCCTGATGTAAATGATTTAGGATAGAACTCGCAGTATAAACTTATCTCTATGTGTGTTATCATGATCATAAATGTATAATTACTGTAGATGTTTGCTGATCATTGCTGACCTATATATTATAATACTAATGATATGATCATTTATGCATTTTTAGCATTGCATTATTAAATTGATATATGTAGTTAAAATAGTCTGCCTATGTAGATATTGTTGAGGGGTAAAATCATCATTACATTAATATCCGTGCGAGGTGGCAAGGCTAACCTCCTCCCTTCGGCTCCTCCGGGCTTCTATAGCTCGGCCCCTCCGGGCTTCCATAGCTCGGCCCCTTCGAGCTTCCACAGCTCGGCCCCTCCGGGCATCCATAGCTCGGCCCTTCCGGGCTCCCGTAGCTCGACCCTTCCGGGCTTCCTTAGCTCGGCCCTTCCGGGCTTCCTTAGCTCGACCCTTCCGGGCTTCCTTAGCTCGGCCCCCTCCGGGCTTCCATAGCTCGGCCCTTTCGGGCTTCCGTAGCCCGGCCCCTCCGGGCTTCCACAGCTCGGCCCCTCCGGGCTTCCGTAGCTCGGCCCCTCCGGGCTTCCGTAGTTCGGCCCCTTCCGGGCTTCCGTAGCTCGGCCCCTTTTGGGCTCCCGTAGCTCGACCCTTCCGGGCCTCCGTAGCTCGACCCTTCCGGGCTTCCTTAGCTCGGCCCTTCCGGGCTTCCGTAGCTCGACCCTTCCGGGATTCCTTAGCTCGGCCCCCTCCGGGCTTCCATAGCTCGGCCCTTCCGGACTTCCTTGGCTCGACCCTTCCGGGCTTCCTTAGCTCGGCCCCCTCCGGGCTTCCATAGCTCGGCCCTTCCGGGCTTCCGTAGCCCGGTCCTTCCGAGCTTCCGTAGCTCAGCTTCATCGAGCGATCCACAACCTAACACTTACCTCCGCGGAACCTGACGCGGGAGAGCCCGAGCCTACCAGAACGGCATCCTAGACAAAGAATCATGTCGGGACGTGGCCTAAAGCCTATCATAACCGCCCCAGGCCTACTCAACAGATCTCGAGACATCAAGGAGCTCTCCCAGCCGTCAATCTCTGAACAAACGGGGTATGGATTCTAACGGCCCCACAACGGCCTGATTCTGTCCGTCTCCGTATCATAACAACCTCCGAA
Source organism: Calamus simplicifolius (assembly GCA_900491605.1). NCBI lineage: Eukaryota > Viridiplantae > Streptophyta > Magnoliopsida > Arecales > Arecaceae > Calamus > Calamus simplicifolius. The sequence goes on along the minus strand of UESW01004617.1, from coordinate 601,374 downwards.
CCTTCCAGAAGGCGCTCAAGACCCAAGTGACAGTATATAAATATCAGACTCGCTGATTCCCTCAGGTACGCAACTCTGGACGCATATCTCCTGACGGACACACACTCTCTCTCTCTCTCCTTGGGCACCTCACTGCTCTCCCCGGTGGCTCGTCGGCGCTCCTGCCCTCTGGAGCCTCCGATTGGCCGCCCCCGAAGAGGTCTCCCGGAGAGATCCACCTCCCCACTGTCTGATTGATCGCCGATTTCTTCTCCACTGACTTGAGCATCGGAGGGTCTTCCGCGGAGGGCCACCCCCGGCATCCCCCCCGCGTGTGGACTTCTTTTGCAGGTCCGCCCCCCTCTTCCTAGAGATCGACCGCGCCCGAGTCGGAGGACGGATCCCGGCGGCAACAGATTGGCGCTAGAGGAAGGGCCTCAAGTCCCATTAAAACTTGAAGAAAGGAGACAAGGATCTAAATCCGGAGAAGAACCTCTCCAATGGCCAACCGGAGGAGAGTAACCTCCGAAGCCCAAGATCAGGTCGCTTCCCAGAGGCCTGATCTGACTGGCGCTACAGCGCCGCAACCCCCACCGATCGAAACTCCATCGCCGCCTGCTATCCCGGTGACCCAAGACCAGTTCGCTACGCTGGTCCAACAGGTCCAGGCCCTTACCCACTTGGTACAAGAGCGCCTTGCAGCTCCTCCTGCTTCGCATCCTCGGAAGGAGGCGGTGATTTCTTCTTCACCGGCGACCTCCTCCTCCAATCCGCATGAATCAGCGGATCCCCCACATCGCCCTAGGAGGGACAAACCAGTCCCGCAAGCCGGTTATGATAAAGATCCTCTTAGATCTCAGCGAGCCTGCTCCCTCTCCCCGGCGACGTCTCACCATGATTCCACGCCATCCTTGCGATTCTCACGCCTAGCTCCTCCTCTAACCGGTGAGGAGGAGATCCGCCGTCAGATCCAGGAGATGCGTCAGGAGCTGAACGCCGCCAAGCAGACCCATCTGCCCCAACCCAAGACGGAGCAGGGCATCCCTTTCTCTAAGGGAATCATGGAGGAAGTGATTCCCTCCCACGTCAAGCTACCAGCCGTCGAGCCTTATCAAGGCTCCACCGACCCGGACGACCATCTCAGTAGCTTCCGGTCGATAATGATGTTCCACGGAGCATCTGATGCGGTCCTCTGCCGAGCCTTTCCATCCACCCTCAGAGGATCCGCTCGAACCTGGTTCAACGCCCTGAAACCGGGTTCCATTGATTCGTTCGACGAGCTGAGCCGCCTTTTTATTGGCCAGTTCGTCAGCAGCCGCCACCATCGACGAAGATCCGACTCCCTCTCCGAAGTCAAGTAGAGAGAGGGGGAGTCCTTGAGAAATTACCTCGGCCGTTTCAACAAGGCCATGTTAGAGGTGGACCACCTTAATCATGAGGTGGCTATGTCCGCCCTGGCGGAGGGAGTTTCGAAGGAGAGTGACTTCTACCTGGCAATGGAGGTCAGCTACCCCCCATGCCTCTCTGATATGATGGCCCTTGCGGACAAGTACGCTAGGGTTGAGGAGTCGTGGAGAGTGGCCCGCACCGAGCAAGCAAAAAAGAAGCAAGAACCCAAAGTCCCCGACAGGCACCGTCCCGTCCGTCGACCAAGTCCGCCTCGCCGCCAAAGAGTCCCTCCGCTGCCACCGAGAATCGCTCTCGGAGTCCTCCTAGGCGGTTTGATCGCTATACTCCGCTGACTGTGCCCCGAGCGCAAATCCTTATGGAGATAGAGCGCCAACTTCCTCGGCCAGTGCCTCTCCGAGGGAACCCGACCCAAAGAGATCCTGCCAAATACTGTCGCTACCATAGGGAGCATGGTCATGACACCGAAGAATGCTGGCAGCTGAAGAATGAAATAGAGAGATTGATCCGGCGGGGACAGCTAGATCAGTTCAGGAGGGCGCCCGAGCCGCAGCAACAAGGAGGTGACCGCCAGCCTGAGCTCCCACAACTTTCTCCTCCGCCCAATCCGCCCGTGATTGGCTGCATCAACATGATTGAAGAGGCCGGCGGATCGAGCCCCAGGGGCAGCAAAGATGAACTAGCACCAAAAAAGGCAAGGACAGGTGAACTCTCCTTCTCCGACGACGATCTTCTGGGAATACAACTCCCCCACGATGACGCCCTAGTTGTATCCCTCAATTTGAACAATTATGATGTAAGCCGAATCCTCGTTGATAGTGGAAGCTCAGTAAATGTTTTGTACCTCGGTGTGTTCGCCAGGATGAAATTGCTCATGGAAAACCTTCGAGCCGTGGATTCCGCCCTGATGGGATTCACCAGCGACGTCATTATCCCGGAAGGGATCGTCACCCTGACGGTCCGCGCGGGAACCTGGCCCCTTGTGACTATGTAAAGACCGATTTCCTGGTGACCGACCTCAGATCCCCATACAACACCATATTCGGTAGGCCTGGCTTGATGTCCCTCAAGGCAGTTGTCTCTATCCCGCATCTGTCTATGAAGTTCCCCACCAAGCGAGGAGTTGGAGTGGTTCGGGGAAGTCAAGCCATGGCTTGGCAATGTTTCGTCACGAGCCTTCAGTCTAGAATGCCCGAAGTTGACGGGCTAGACGCTCGCGAAGATTTCGCCGAACAACGGGGAGAACCGGCAGAAGAATTGGAGGAAGTACCATTGGACGAAGCTCAGCCCGACCGAACCACAAGGATCGGATCGCTACTCAAAGGAGACTCTCGGCACAGGCTGATCAAATTCCTCCAAAGCAATGCCGACATCTTCGCCTGGACCACCTCCGATATGCCGGGAATCAACCCCGAGGTCCTCGTCCACCATCTCAATGTGGACGAGAGGCACAAGCCTGTTAAGCAGAAAAAGAGAAGCTTCGCCCCAGAACGGCAAAAAGCCATTGAAGAAGAGGTCGACAAACTCATAAAGGCCAACTTCGTTCGAGAGGTAAATTACCCAAACTGGCTGTCAAATGTCGTCATGGTGAAAAAGTCGAACGGCAAATGGAGGATCTGTATCGACTTCACCGACCTCAACAAAGCCTGCCCGAAGGACAGCTTCCCCCTCCCTCGGATCGATCAGCTCGTGGACGCCACCTCAGGCCACCAAATGTTGACATTCATGGACGCCTATTCCAGCTACAATCAGATCCGAATGGCCCCTGAAGATGAAGAAAAGACCGCCTTCATAACCGACCGAGGTACCTACTATTATCGTGTTATGCCTTTTGGTCTTAAGAATGCAGGGGCGACCTACCAGCAGCTGGTCAACAAAGTGTTCAAGGAACAAATCGGTCGGAACATGGAAGTGTACGTGGATGACATGCTGGTTAAAAGCAAGGAGGCATCACAGCATGTCGAGGACCTCTCGGAGAGCTTTGCAACGTTGCGCAAATATGGGATGAAACTCAACCCGACCAAGTGCGCCTTCGGCGTCAACTCGGGAAAGTTCCTCGGCTTCATGGTCTCCCAGCGAGGTATCGAAGCTAACCCTCAGAAGATTCAAGTTCTCCAACAAATGGCGCCCCCTGCATCTGTTAAAGAGGTCCAGCGCCTAACCGGGAGGATAGCGGCCCTAAACCGCTTTGTGGCATGGTCGGCCAAGAGATGCCTCCCCTTCTTCAAAACCCTCCGATCGGCCAAAAACTTTCAGTGGACTCCCGAATGCCAAAGGTCGTTCCAAGATCTCAAGAAGTACCTCGGCTCGCCCCCGCTCCTCAGCAGTCCGACCCAGGAGAAACCTTATTCTTGTACCTGGCCGTTTTGGAGGGCGCGGTCTGCTCGGTGCTGATCAAATAAGAAGGCAAGATCCAGAAGCCGATCTACTACGTGAGCAGGCTGCTCCGCGATGCGGAGATGAGGTACAGCAGGATTGAAAAGATGGTGTTGGCCTTGATCACCTCAGTTCAAAAGCTACGGCCGTATTTCCAAGCACATTTCGTGACGGTCCTGACTGACCAGCCCATCAAGACGGTCGTCCACCGTCCCGAGACATCGGGAAGAATGACCAAATGGGCCGTCAAGCTAAGCGAGCATGACATACGTTTTCAACCTCGCCCAGCCATCAAAGCCCAAGTACTGGCCGACTTCCTCCTCGAGTGTACCATTCCGGAGGATGGTTCTTCCCCAGACTCCCTTGAAGAGCTGAAGTCTGGAGCCCGGTGGCTCCTCCATGTCGATGGGTCGTCCAATGCCCATCACTCCGGTGCGGGTCTGGTTCTTACCAGTCCTGAGGGGATGATCTTCAAATATGGCATCCGATTCTCCTTCCCGGCCTCCAACAACGAAGCCGAGTACGAAGCTCTGTTGGCCGGCCTCTGGATCGCCCGCAATCTGAAGGTAGAAAAGCTCAACGCCTTCACCGACTCTCAGCTGGTAGCCGGCCATGTTCGGGGAGAATTTGAAGCTCGGGAACCAAATATGATTCGATATCTCCAGGAGGTGCGTAACTTGCTTCCCCATTTTTCCAAATTTGAAATTATTCAGATTCCCAGATCTGAGAACGCCCGTGCCGACCTACTCTCCCGACTGGCAACCACGGAGACGATGGATGCCGAACAAAAGTTCCACCTGGAGACTCTGGAAAAGCCGAGCATCACGGAGGCCGATCGGGTGATGCAAGTTGAGGCCGAACCATCCTGGTTCGACCCTATCCTCAAATATCTCAAAGAAGGGTCGCTTTCGTCCGACCGAAGAGAGGCTAGGAAGCTGAAGCTGCAGGCCATCCACTATGTGTTGATTGACAACCAACTGTACAAGCGGTCATTTTCCATGCCCCTGCTTAGATGTCTTCGCCCATCAGAAGCGGACTACGCTCTGCGCAAGGTACATGAAGGGATTTGCAGCAACCATTTGGGAAGCCGGTCCCTCTGCCATAAAGTGCTGCGACAAGGCTATTACTGGCCGACCATGCAGAAAGACGCGGACGATCTGGTCCGCGCCTGTGACCCCTGCCAAAGACATTCAAACATCCAGAGACTCCCTTCCGCCGAGCTAGTTTCTATATCCTCCGCTTGGCCCTTTGCCATGTGGGGGATGGACATCCTCGGCCCATTCCCTCTTGCAACAGGGCAGCGGAAATTCCTGTTTGTCGCCATCGACTACTTCACCAAATGGGTTGAAGCGGAAGCGGTCGCACAAATTACCGAAGCACGGGCCCGAGACTTTGTGTGGAGATCCATCATCTGCCGATTCGGCCTACCCCATACTATAATCACCGATAATGGCAAGCAGTTCGACAACTCCAAATTTTGTCATTTCTGCGAGGAACACGGGATTCGTCACCACCTTACCTCGATCGGGCACCCACAAGCCAACGGAGCGGCCGAGGTGACCAACAGGACCCTCCTCCAGGGAATCAAAGCTCGCCTCTCCAGAGCCCAAGGCAGGTGGGCGGATGAACTACACCATATCCTATGGGCCTACCACACGACCCCGAGAATCCCAACAGACGAAACCCCATTCCGGATGGCTTTCGGTACAGAGGCCGTTATCCCTGTGGAGGTCGGTCTTCCATCATTGCGGGTGGAGAGCTACTCGGAGGAGACTAGCAACGAGCAACTCCGCACCAACCTCGACCTGATAGAGGAAATCAGAGAGAAAGCCCGGATCAGAACGGCCGCCTATCAGCAGAGGGTGGCCCGTTACCATGCTTCCAGAGTTAAAGGGAAGACCTTCCTGCCCGGCGACCTCGTCCTCCGAAAGGCCTCAGTTTCCAAACCGCTGGAGCAAGGAAAGCTGGCGCCAAACTGGGAGGGCCCTTACCAGGTAGCGGAGATTATTGGACCAGGGACCTACAAGCTGCACGATCTGGATGGGAAGTCCGTTCCCCGAACTTGGAACGCAGAAAACCTTCGTAAATATTACCAATAGGGTATGTCCTCTCTGAGTTCATTTTCGCATGCCTCACTGCACATTCCTGCTTATCTGTTTCCTCAAAACCTGTCGCGTGAATCATTATGCACCATGTTGCTATAAATTGCAAGGAGAAATAGATACTGCTCACCAATCCTCGGCACGACCGAGCTGTCTGTTTGAACAGGAATCTCCGAACCTTGGCAGGGCCAAGTAAAACATTCTCCAAACCTCGGCGGGGCCGAGCAACAAATCTCCGAACCTTGGCAGGGCCAAGTAAAACATTCTCCGAACCTCGGCAGGGCCGAGCAACAAATCTCCGAACCTTGGCAGGGCCAAGTAAAATATTCTCCAAACCTCGGCAGGGCCGAGCAACAAATCTCCGAACCTTGGCAGGGCCAAGTAAAACATTCTCCGAACCTCGGCAGGGCCGAGCAACAAATCTCCGAACCTTGGCAGGGCCAAGTAAAACATTCTCCGAACCTCGGCGGGGCCGAGCAACAAATCTCCGAACCTTGGCAGGGCCAAGTAAAACATTCTCCGAACCTCGGCAGGGCCGAGCAACAAATCTCCGAACCTTGGCAGGGCCAAGTAAAACATTCTCCGAACCTCGGCAAGGCCGAGCAACAAATCTCCGAACCTTGGCAGGGCCAAGTAAAACATTCTCCGAACCTCGGCGGGGCCGAGCAACAAATCTCCGAACCTTGGCAGGGCCAAGTAAAACATTCTCTGAACCTCGGCGGGGCCGAGCAACAAATCTCCGAACCTTGGCAGGGCCAAGTAAAATATTCTCCGAAACTCGGCAGGACCGAGCAACAAATCTCCGAACCTTGGCAGGGCCAAGTAAAACATTCTCCGAACCTCGGCAGGGCTGAGTAACAAATCTCCGAACCTTGGCAAGGCCAAGTAAAATATCCTCCGAACCTCGGCAGGGCCGAGCAACAAATCTCCAAACCTTGGCAGGGCCAAGTAAAATATTCTCCGAACCTCGGCAGGGCCGAGCAACGAATCCTCCTAGCCGTGGCAAGGCCAGGTAAAAGTCATTCGGGCTAAAGCCCCAGATAAAAACTGAGGTGCGCAGGCCCCGACTAAAGCCGGGCGGCCTTCAAATAGTCCCCGAAGGACTTTGTCCGGTTTGAAAACGAGCACGTTAAACAAAAACCGTCGACGCGCAAGAAAAAGCCACCATTGGCAAACCCCCTCTTGAGGCCGTTAAGCCCCGCGTAATCGGCCAAAGGCCCCAAGCGGAGCTAGGAGATCCCCCTCTCTGCTACTAAAAACCTTTTGGTGACGCCCCTATAACCCGTTGTTCAAAGCGCCTGCATCGACGCTCAAAAACGATGGGTCAAGCCAACACCCTGATTCATTACGCGGGTTAAGGCCATAAACTCTTGGAGGAAAGGACTTCAAAAACAAGATCCGTCTTTCATTTATAAAGTGGATTACAAAAAGGCAGTAAAAACAAAAACAAGAAGGGAGGCCCTAAATCAGAATTCGGAGTCACTCCCGGAGGCTAGCAGCTCCTCCAGGCGCTCCGTCAGGTCAGCCACCTGTTGACGAAGGGATGCAATTTCCTCCCTCTGCCGGTCCATCAACCGGCGTGAGGCTTCCGCCTCCCTAACCGACACGTCCAAATATTCTTTGGCGGTCCTCGCGAGCTGCTCATTATTCGCAAAGGCCGACGCTAGGCCCTCTCCGTCAACCGTGACGGAGGTGCGCCTCCCCTCCGAATGCGGCAGGCTATCGAGCGAGGAACGCGATCCGACTGATGATCGCCCTGGAGAGACCATTTTTTCGGAGCTTAAATCGAGGGATGGTCGAAACCGATGCCCCTCGGCCGTATTTATACTCGCCAGGCGGATATCTCTGTCGGTCGCGCCGTAATCTCCGACCCGTAAGAACTTGCCACGCGTCGCCGTTCTAATGCTTGCAAGATCCAAGGTATCGCGCCCCGTCCCAAGCGAAATTGATAAGCTCGAATAGGTTGTTCGGGAATTCCCCAAGCAAACGTCTTTCGATCTGTCGGCCCTCGCAATAAATGCATTCGGCGCTTCCCCGAGCCTCTTAATGCTGGTCTCTTTTTTGGGGAACGCGGAAGTCCTGCATTCGGCCAATAACCTGTTCCCTCGGGAAGAGTGGCATCACCGATAAAAGCGTGACAATATACCGCCCGTTCCGCTCTGGCGCCCCTTATCAAGCGCCACATGGACCTATCGCTGTGGCCCGCCTTGACAACCGAGTCGCTCCCTTGAGCCCAAATCTCCGAACCTCGGCAGGGCCGAGCTACAAAATCTCCGAACCTTGGCAGGGCCAAGTAAAACGTTCTCCGAGCCTCGGCAGGTCCGAGCTACAAAATCTCCAAACCTTGGCAGGGCTAAGTAAAACGTTCTCCGAGCCTCGACAGGGCCGAGCTACAAAATCCCCAAACCTCTGCGGGGCCGAGCGAACAAATTCTCCGAACCTTGGCAGGGCCAAGTCAATTATCTCCGAGCCTCGGCGGGGCCGAGCAAACTGAATCTCCGAACCTTGGCAGGACCAAGTCAAATATCTCCGAACCTTGGCAGGGCCAAGTCAAATGTCTCCGAACCTCGGCTGGGCCGAGTGACCGAATCTCCGAACCTTGGCGAGGCCAAGTCAGTTATCTCTGAACCTCGGCTGGGCCGAGCGAGCTAAATCTCCGAACCTTGGCAGGGCCAAGGCAAATACCTTTGAAACTCGGCCGACCCGAGTGACAGGTTCCCTGAACCATGATGAGAAAAATACGTATTCCTTGAACTTCGGCCAAGGCCGACCCACGATAAGCCGAGCCCTGGTAAAAGTAAAGCACAAAAGTATCAGGCTCCTGGCCAGAGTAAGGAGCATGTTTCGCCGAATGATCTCTGAACCGCCACACACGAACCCTGATTAGTTCGGACGGCATGAGACCCTCGTCTATGGGCGAGCGAATGCCTTTGTACCCCACACACAACAATAGCGACAAGCTCAGCATAAAAAGACAGAGATTGAGAAACAGAACATAACTCTCTTTATTGCCGATCGAGATCAGTTACAAATGCCTCACAGGCGTTACAAGAACATTGAAATGCGTAAAATAAAGGTAAATACAAAACTCGGACAACTACTCCAAAGCAGACCTGGGCAACTGCGATGTTCCAACGTCCGGATTGACAAATCAGGCAAACCACGAAACGGCCAGCCCGCCTATGATAAAGCTGACCCTCCATGGCCCCGGATGAAATAAAAGATCCAAAAGAGGCATGGCCCGTGGATGTTGATTCTGAGGATTCGGACGACCCAGCCCGCTCCCCTAGGAGGGGGTGCTGGATCGCAGGCTGCCGTCCAGCCGAGAGAACCGGGGACCATCCGACCCTGGTTGCTCCCATATTCTCCCTCCCGTGGCAAGGATTCCCCTCAGAGAAGGGACGGGAACCCAAGCCAGCGAAAGAGGGAGAGTCTGTGCGTGCTACGGGGGTGTCGATATGCTTCCTACCATAAGTCCCCCGTAACGAGCCACAAAGATCACATAGGAAGCGCATATGTGCGCTCTCCGTATGATCTCTGCGCCCTCTTTGTGCGCTCTCCATGTGATCTCCGGGACTCATCCCCTAAGGACGAGCCATTCTTCAGCAGCTCCCCGGTCGCCCCAGCTATCCGGCGGCAAAGAGCCTATAAGAGGAAAAATCGATCCTCCCACTCGTAGCAGCAGAGAAGTGAGCATGGTAGAAGCTCTGATGGGAAAGACACTTTGGGGATAACCAAACATGACCCCTTTTCTCCCCTTTTTATAGGCAGAAAGAGTCGGGAACAAGCTATCAAAGCTGAAAAGTCCCGAGATTCAAACACCTGGTCCACGCCTCCACGTGGTCCCTCAGGATCGGCGCAGCATCCCACTGCGCGCCGAGCCCACCGCCTGATTATGATGTGTACGAAGATCTCCTCCTGATCCCGAATCACTGTCATTTAATACGGGTGATCGCCAGCCAGCACCTCGAAAACTGGCAGGCTCAGAGTATCGTCCTTCGAAAGTGACGTCCTCCAATGGTGAGCGATTGCGTGCGCGGCGAAGTGACCCGCATAGGAAAAGAGCACCTTCCGGAAAGCTCTGATGGGGCTTTATTCCCCCCCACTACGCCGTACCACCAATTCTGGTGAAATAAAAATCGGACCACCTGCGGATCATCAGGACGATTGATAGAGTAGCAGAAAGCGCGAAGGCCTTTTGCTCGTCGGTCCCAGCCGACCTATTTTGTCTGTCGGCCCCAGCCGACCTATTTTGCTCATCGGCCCCAGCCGACCTATTTTGCCTGTCGGCCCTAACCGACCTACTTCGCCCGTCGGCCCCAGCCGACCTATTTTGCCTGTTGGCCCTAGCCGACCTACTTCGTCCGTCGGCCCCAGCCGACCTATCTTGTCTGTTGGCCCTAGCCGACCTACTTCGCCCGTCGGCCCTAGCCGACCTACTTCGCCCGTCGGCCCCAGCCGACCTATTTTGCCTGTCGGCCCTAGCCGACCTACTTCGCCTGTCGGCACCAGCCGACCTATTTTGCCTGTCGGCCCTAGCCGACCTACTTTGCTCGTCGGCCCCAGCTGACCAATTTTGCCTGTCGGCCCTAGCCGACCTACTTCGCCCGTCGGCCCCAGCCGACCTATTTTTCCTGTCGGCCCTAGCCGACCTACTTCGCCCGTCGGCCCCAACCGACCTATTTTGCTTGTCGGCCCTAGCCGACCTACTTCGCCCGTCGGCCCCAGCCGACCTATTTTGCATGTCGGCCCTAGCCGACCTACTTCGCCGTCGGCCCCAGCCGACCTATTTTGCTCGTCGGCCCCAGCCGACCTGTTTTGTCTGTCGACCCTAGCCGACCTATTTTGCCTGTCGGCCCCAGCCGACCTATTTTGCCCATCGGCCTTAGCCGATGCATTTCCTGCAATCTCGAGATAAGGGTGACCTAAGAGCGCCAGTAAGCCATAGGTCGCTCGCAATTGAGGCGGAAACGACAACGAAATCACGCAAGGAAAACACTTAAGTGGAACGGGAACTTCATTTATTAAGAAACGTCAGACTAATGTCTAAAAGACGGAATACAAGAACGACTCCTAAGGACCGGGAGTCGTATCAGCTTTAGAAGGGCCCTCAGTTACATCTGCGAAAGTGTGACTAGACTCACCCTTCTCCAATATTTTTGCCCCCTCTGCGGCAGCTTGCGACCGTCCCTCAGAAGCTGCAGCTTCGCTGGGACCAGGGGCAGCGCCAAGTTCGGTGTCAGAAACATCAACATACTCATCTTCATCTTCTTCTTCAGACCCGCCATCGTCGGGATCTTCAGCACTCAGGAAAGAAAGGTCCCATTCCGGGTGCCCGCTGAGTATCCTCTGTTTGCACTCTTCCATCCCATGAAGGAACGCGTCTATGCTGATAGCGTCTTGCCTCCCCTTAAGTATGGCAAGCTGCATGTTGGCCTCGGCAGCCCGTTTCTCAGCCTCTGTGACTTGGGCCCGCAGAATGATATTTTGCTCCTCGAACTTGCCGGCCCGTGCCTCGAATTCTGAGCTCTTGTTGCGGCTGGACACAAGCTCGCCTTGAAGAGCCCGAACCTCCAGCCCCAACTCCGCTATCTGAAAAAGCCGAGATAAGTCGGCGTCATAAGAAACCTGTAGAAAAAAGCTAAAAAGGGGGGGGGGGAGAATGAGGTCGTACCTCCTCCTCTCGTCTGGCCAGCCTCTTGGCCGACTCCTCGGCCTCACTTCTGGCTCTTGTCCTATCAGCCCCAACCAGCTCAACTCTCTCTTGTAGATTGTTGATCTTCAACTGCTTGGCTCCGATTGCCTCCTGGGCTTGGGTTAGCTCGTTGTTCACCCGAGCTATCACCCCTTGTTGCCATTTAGCGCCCTCCTTCAAATAAGCAATTTCGCTGTCGCGGCGCTTCAGTCGCTCCTCCATCTCGCCAAGCATCCTAGTTAAACGCTTCCTCTCGTCGGCAGCTTCCTTCCCCAGCCGACCCATACTCTCGCTATGCTCTCTCTGCATCGCCTTCACCTCCGCAGAATGCTTCGACTCGATTCTAGCCAGCTCCAGGCACGCATTGTCATTTCTCGCCAGGAGTTCCTGCAACTCCTCCACCCGGCGCTTCTGCTGGGATATCTCGGCCTGGGCAGCTTGATATGCTGCCCTTATCCCCTGCAAGCCCCTGTCGCTAATTGCCATGAGTTCCTCGAACTTCTCAGACACCTTCAGCCGCGACTGGAGCTTGGCATTAGCCCTCCTGGCTTGAACACTGGCCCCCGTTGCCAAACTCAAGCGCCAGCATATCGCCCGGGAAAGCAAAACGCTCTGCAAAGGCAAAAAATGAATAGGAGCCCACGATAGGGTCAATCGAGAAACACCTACCGCACGAGAAAAGTAACTCATCCGCGAGGCGTAGGCCCGAGTCATCCTCATCAGGGTTGTGTTATCGATATTGGGAAGGAGATGGATACTCTCGGCCACGCCCTGCTGACCGAATGCAGCATCCACCAACTCCAGATTGGCAAACTTGTCCGACGAAGGGTCTGCCCCCGGATACAGGGCCGACCTCATCAATGCGGAAAATGCCTCCTCAACGCCGGCGCCTGAACTGCTGGGCTGACCGTCCCCGCCTGAGGGACCGACGTGGGCAACCTCCTCCTGAGAGGCTCCCAATCTCCCAGCCTCCTCCGTCAAGGCCCTGGCTTGGACCTCTTCGGATAATTCAGCCAGCCCAAGTGCCAGCTTCCCCAAAACCTTTTTCGAAGAAGCTCCCAGTGCGGAGCTCCCGCCTTGCCGCGTCTCCTCCTTCGACGCCCCTTCCTCGGTGACCACCATTTGTGTCTCCGCCACCGGGCCCTCCAAGGTCCCGGCCTGTTCCACCACTTGCATCTCCTCCGCAGGCTCCCCCTGAACCTCCCCGGCTACAGCGGCCACCTCATCCTCTTCTGCCGGAGCCGACGGCGATCCCGCGGGGACAGTAGACTCCTCGGCGATGACCACCTCCGCCAAATCCGCCGCTGATTCCTCTTTCAGGGGGGACGCGGTCGGAGGAGCCATCGGAGCCTCGTCCGAGCTGTCCGAGATCTCTAGCACGAGAGGGTCAGAGGCCATAACCGCTCTCCCAGGCTCTCCTTCGCCCCCGACACTTCCGCCGTGACTGCTTCGGCATTCGGCGGGCTTCTTGCGGAAGTATGAGCCCTTTTTTCAGGCCGGCCACTATCCGCACCGCTTCCTTCCCCTGGGCGTTTTCCTCTCTTCCTCTTGGAGAGGTTCGACAACATCGACCTTGCGACTGTCAGACCAGAACACACATACTCAGGTCCTAGCACATTAATCGAGAAAAATACACACACAAATAGACTCACCTTGTGGGTCCAGGGGACTGAGCCCGGCTGCGAAGAGGGCCCCCTCCGATAGCAGGTCGTTAGCCGAAAACACCTGCCCATTGTGGAGGACGTCCAAGTCCTTCTCTTCCTGCGCCGACAAAGCCGAATGCGTCTCCGCATCCCTTGCAACATCCCCCCACCTCGAGGGAAGTCGGAACCGACGTTCCCCTCCGCGATGACAAACAGACTCTTCCACCCCTTGATGGAAGAGGGCTTATCCGCGATAACGTTGAAGGATCTCGGGGGCCCGATGTAAGGCCACTCTGATTTCCTCCCAGGAATCAGGTGGTAGCAGGTGCGGAAAAGGGGGAGGGTGGCGACGATCCGAATCTGGTGGCACATCGAGATGAATCCGATGATATTCTGCCAGCTGTTTAGAGCCACCATCGACGGGCAGATATTGTAGTGGGTCATGATCTCCTTCACCAGGGGGTGGAGAGGAAAACGAAGACCCGCCTTCAAACTATCTTCGTAGATGAAGACCCCAGACTCTAAGTCCCGGGTAACTCTATCTTTGAGTTCTGGCGCCCGTAGGACGACGTCCAAGGGCAAACCATACCGCTGATGATCCTCCCCAAGTCCTCGGCAACGATTTCGGAGGCCACATCGTCGGGGCTCATCGCCATTGAAAGAGGTACCAAACAAAAACGATAAGCGCCAAAAAAGATGAAAGGCCAGAACCCTTTTGAAAGCAAGACGAGAAGACGCCGAAAGCATGCGCACATATATATATACAGTGCGGCTGTCACTTCGCTTTTCCGCCAAGGAAACCGCCCTGAAGAGGCGGGGCGTCCCATCCCAGGCATCCGGAACCACCTCGACAAACGCCCGATCGATCGGGATTCATAGCGTGGCGCAATCCCAACCATCGCTCGTGGAGGAGCCTTAGCCCCAAAGGCAGGATGGCCCTGTCGCATTAATTAGGGCATCATTGCGCGCGCTGTCCAAGCCAAGACGTCCCATCCGGAACGCGCCATTCGAACTTGTACTCCCTACGCCCGAACCTACGCTTCGAACTAGGGAGTGGAGGGCATGTGTTGAGGGGTAAAATCATCATTACATTAATATCCGTGCGAGGTGGCTAAGGCTAACCTCCTCCCTTCGGCTCCTCCGGGCTTCTATAGCTCGGCCCCTCCGGGCTTCCATAGCTCAGCCCCTCCGGGCTTCCACAGCTCGGCCCCTCCGGGCCTCCATAGCTCGGCCCTTCCGGGCTCCTGTAGCTCGACCCTTCCGGGCTTCCTTAGCTCGGCCCTTCCGGGCTTCCTTAGCTCGACCCTTCCGGGCTTCCTTAGCTCGGCCCCCTCCGGGCTTCCATAGCCCGGCCCTTCCGGGCTTCCGTAGCCCGGCCCCTCCGGGCTTCCACAGCTCGGCCCCTCCGGGCTTCCGTAGCTCGGCCCCTTCCGGGCTTCCGTAGCTCGGCCCCTTTTAGGCTCCCATAGCTCGACCCTTCCGGGCCTCCGTAGCTCGACCCTTCCGGGCTTCCTTAGCTCAGCCCTTCCGGGCTTCCGTAGCTCGACCCTTCCGGGCTTCCTTAGCTCGGCCCCTTCCGGGCTTCCATAGCTCGGCCCTTCCGGGCTTCCTTGGCTCGACCCTTCCGGGCTTCCTTAGCTCGGCCCCCTCCGGGCTTCCATAGCTGGGCCCTTCCGGGCTTCCGTAGCCCGGCCCTTCCGAGCTTTCGTAGCACAGCTTCATCGAGCGATCCACAACCTAACACTTACCTCCGTGGAACCTGACGCGGGAGAGCTCGAGCCTACCAGAACGGCATCCTAGACAAAGAATCATGTCGGGACGTGGCCTAAAGCCTATCATAACCGTCCCAGGCCTACTCAACCAGATCTCGAGACGTCAAGGAGCTCTCCCAGCCGTCAATCTCTGAACAAACGGGGTACGGATTCTAACGGCCCCACAACGGCCTGATTCTGTCCGTCTCCGTATCGTAACAACCTCCGAACCTTTCAGAAGGCGCTCAAGACCCAAGTGACAGTATATAAATATCAGACTCGCTGATTCCCTCAGGTACGCAACTCTGGACGCATATCTCCTGACGGACACGCACTCTCTCTCTCTCCTTGGGCACCTCACTGCTCTCCCCGGTGGCTCGTCGGCGCTCCTGCCCTCTGGAGCCTCCGATTGGCCGCCCCCGGAGAGGTCTCCCGGAGAGATCCACCTCCCCACTATCTGATTGATCGCCGATTTCTTCTTCACTGACTTGAGCGTCAGAGGGTCTTCCGCGGAGGGCCACCCCGGCGTCCCCCCCGCGTGTGGACTTCTTTTCCAGGTCTGCCCCCTTCTTCCTGGAGATCGACCGCGCTCGAGTCGGAGGACGGATCCCGGCGGCAACAGATATATATTCACGTCTCATGTAGCTTTCTTTTCGTAATATTATCAATCTATTTTTGCATCAACACATACACATACATGCATGTTTTAATATATATTTTTGTGTATCTAGAGGCTCAGCAGTTTGGATGGATAGTCCAGGGCAAGGAGCATTACAAGGCCAAGGAAGTTTGTTTCGAAGGTTTGGAAATGTAAATGTTATATTCAAACGATTGAAAATACTTGGAATGTAAACTGTTTGAGCGAAACAGTTGCAGATGTAAACTGTGGTCTTCAAATGGTTGTAAACTGTTGGAATGCGAAATGTTGTATTAAAATGGTTGGAAATAACAATTTGCATAATTATTGATATAGCTGTAGACACTTCCTATGTCATATTGAAGTGTTGTTTGACCTGAAATAATAGGATTGTTCGAGTGTTAACTGCCTGTGAATGCAAATTTTTTTGTTTGATTTTTTATTTCAGGGATCATGGATACTCCCGGTTACATAAGCTTCTGGGTACAATACATAAATGTTAGAAAGTTGGTTCCTATAACTACGATCCCTGGAAACTTTAAATCTAATAGTTCCATCCCTCACATTACAAATAAGTAACAGTTATAGGTATTCATATTATCCTATATGTATGTATGTATGTATGTATATATATGTATGTGCATGTGCATTTTATTTTTTTATCGAAGTTAATATCAAAGAATCTTCCTTGCTGTTGCAAATATCAACCAATATCTCTATAAATTCAGCATCCTCAGCATCTCCAGCAGCCTTTACAACAAAGTAACCTCGCCAATCTCAACAATCTCCAGGTTATTTTAACAAAAATTGTTCATTGACCTTGAATTCACTAACGAATCATCTACCTTCATAATAAAGCATCCACCTTCATAATAAAGCAACCTTCAACTTTCAAATTATCTTCAAAACTTTTACAACAAATAATCTCTCTTTCTTATAAATAGCATAAAAAACATGCCTCTAACCGAATAGTCTATAAATATTATAATTTATAAAGCACTTCCAATGCCACAAATATTCAACATATGTTATCTTGACCTACTTGGAAGCCCAATCTCTAATGCTGATGGATAGCGTGCAATAATATAGAGGAAGATGCACAGTCAAGCATTTCCTTTTCCTTTCTCCTTTTCTCTCTAGATGGGATTTGGAGAGGAAGGATAGCTAAATTCTCACACTGGAAAGTTCTTTAGACTTATGAGGCTTCTCAAATTTAAAATCTCTTAGATTCATGAAGCATCTAATTTTGTCCGAAAATATAAATTTTATTATACACTATTGATCGTTTCTGTTCCAGCTTCAAGTTTTGAGTTACTAAAAACATTATAAAAAAAAATAGAAGACATGATATCGCATCTCTCATCGCACCACCAGCGCCATGCACATCGAAGACACCACCAGCAAACGAACTCATACACAATGGAAGCAAACGATGAGAAGAGTTTTGCATAGAATAACACGTATCAACCTTGACGTATCAACGACTTGGCAATCCACTATTTACACCCCTCTTATTTGAAAGAAACATAACTCTTTTTCTTTCTTTTTTTTTTTTTTAATGAGAAGCTTTGCAGAAACCATATATGGCAAATAACTCATTTTGGTATACCTATCACACAAAAGTCAGCGAGTATCTAATCTTGGCCGAATTACCTTCTCATAGCTTTCAGTCAGAGCACGGATCAACAAGGTTCCTCCACTTAGGCATTGAGGGAGAAAATGTCAACCGGTGCATGAGTGCAGTCAACGACGCTGCCATCAGATCTGGATGAGACCCCTCGGCAGTGATCAAGATAGATCACTATGACAGTGATGTCATCATGGATATGGCGCCTTATTCCCTTCTCTATCTTTTTTATGTCATCATACCTCATTTCCCTTTTCTTTGCAGCCTGGATGAGGGCTGCTCTCACTAATCGCTTTGCTATTCCCTGAAAAATACCCAAACAATGGTGACAGATGGTCATGATTTAAGTTCATAAAGAAACTGAAAATAAGGAAGAAGATGTCTCATGAACAAATTGAAAAAGGGGAGGGAGGGTAAGAAACTAACAGATCTAGGGTTCTTGAAGACGATATCGACAGCAGCTTCATCACTTAACTGCTCCCAAAGGCCATCTGATGCAAATATCAAAAACAAGTCTTGTGGTCTCAGCTTATGCATCCTAATGGAAGGCTCCGCAGTCATTACAGGTCGTTTCAGTGGAACAGGACAAGCAAATTGCTGGAATAATGGATCCCTACACAACTCCGGCTTCTTCAGGTAGAGATCACCAATAGATCTTGATACCTAACCAGAAAAACATTAGATTCCAATCACAATCATTCTGACAGCAATTTTTATCTACCCAATTTCAAGCCAGTGCAAGCAATTGCCCACAAGATTGAACTGTCAGGCATTCAGCAATCTTAGATCACCGATGATCAATGATCCCTATGGTGATGTGATCCCTGCTGATCTAAGATTAATTTATTTGGTATGCTATAATCTAGTGATTAAAGATCCATAAGTATCCATAATTAATCTGTTTTAGAGAATCCAAGATAAACTACCTCTAATACAACTACAATGATACTTTATCGTTATTTCATATTATTTATTATTATTACATTTATATTAAATTATAATTATAAATTAATGCATTTATTATACTATATTCTTATAATTATTTATTATTATAATATTTATATTATTATAACATAAAATTATAATATTAAACTCTAAATGTCCTTTTCTTTTTGCATTTTGGTTCCCAAATCTCAATTCAAAACTACTATTTTTGGGTGATCTTAAAGATCCATTCTCAAAGATGGGCATAAGATCATTGGATTGGATAATGATTTTAGAGTTGGAGATGATTTAGGATCACTGCCATGTAGGATCCCTGAATGTAATCAAATGTAAATATTTCATCATCTCCATTCGGATCACCAATGATCTTAGATGGACACCCTATACCAAATGCCATCTTAATATATGATGTAGTTATTATTTATGGTGGTTGAGCCCATTGCAACTATAGAAAGATGCAACAGATACAAAATATTCATAAATTCCTCTGAACAAAATATAATTTCTATGAAAAGGCAGATCTTTTCATAACCAACAACAACGAAATTGAGCCTAATAAGTTTCTAGATTTTACTTCAAAATTTTGAAAGCATGTGGCATGTTAAAGAAATCAGCCATGTTAAGGACAGAGACACAAGAAAGATTACCATATATTGCTAACAAATAACATTCCAGACCAACTTTGTGCTTACAAGAGATCTTTGTTCTCTTCCCAACTAAGTTACTTAGCAGATGCTTGTAAAACAACTTCATGCATGAGAACCATGTGACACATGGATTAATCAAAATGTCTGTAAACTCAATACCCTTAAGTTTTATTTACACAAGCGAGCAATTACTTTATCATGCACTTATTGAAAAACCCCAACGAACAACAAAACGTCAAATAATCCTAAAAATGCAAAAGCACGTGAGAAAGATGTGATTTCAACACCGGCAGGTGTGTTTAAAGAGATGCCATCAACCAGAATTTATAGCAAAGTTAGCTTATACCCAGCATGTGTGTTCATGCTAATGCAAAATGACTGTTTAAATCTTTGAAGATGTGCAGTGTTTTATAACCTTTGGTGCAAGTTTGCTCATCTTTCAAGTTACAGAATGTCTTGAGGGCAAACAGAAAATACACCTTCAACAAGTCACACGTCTATGATACTTTGCACCACATGGTGTGTGCATAAAGATCTTCCGAATGGTAAAATATGAACAGAGTACATAAAGCAATTCAAACCAGATAATGGCCATTGCAAAGTACAAGCATTGATGATGAACTGAGATCGATGATTTATGAAAATAGGTGCCATAAGACGTATTGCCACAACTTGTGCACAGCATTCTTTATAAAATACACAAACATAATCTTGAAAGCATGTTACAAACACTTTCGTGCATCATATGAAAGTCAAAAGTGCTAAAGTCACAGGAACATTATCCAACAGAAAGAATATTGCTTTCAGCTCCAGTTAAAGTTAGGGCACTTGATGCAGATATGGCTTTTAAAATTGGCTAAAGTTGAGGCATGTGGGTAGGAATCTGACACTGGATTCTCAAACGGGAAAAAGAAAATGCCAAGTTGTCACTTAGAAAAATGCCTTCCTTGTCATATAGATCAACATAAACACAACTACATCACTATGACCTAGCCTCCTGGCAAATAAACATGATCCTACAACCATACAGAACTAGAAAAAGAAGACAATGACAATATAGCAAACTTATGGTCAGAAATTGAAGAAAAATTTTGACTAAAGATATAGTTATATAAAGTGGAAGAGACTGGCGGTCAGACCAGAAGACCGGTGAACCAAACCCCTGGATGGTCTGGTTCTCTCATAGGACTGAAATAGCCCCCGCTGGTTTTAGAAAAAACAATTAAACTGATTTTTTTTCCCGCCTTTATCAAAAATTGTGGCAACCACCAACAATTAAGTTCTATTAATTAGTTCAGAGAAAGAGAGCTTATATCTATGTTATTCCGAAAGTTTTAATTGCTCAATATTTTAATAATCAATTCTTTCCCATGAAAAAGAGAAATTCGTTTGCAAAATTAAAGAACAAACACACACACACTTCATTTTATGTATTTGACTTACTTTTAGAATTTACTATTTAAAAGATAAAAATATGAATAAAGTTTTATATTTTCCCACATTATATATAATTTTGCTTACATATTCTTTAAATTAGATGAATCATTTTTTTTCTATTATGTCATGATTAAAAAGTAATGTACCATGTAGGTCCATGCATGTTAAAGAGCAGTATGTAAAGTATAAAAATTTATAAACAATTATACATAATTTTTTTATATTATATCTTTTTTTAGATATTTAAATACTTTTAGTTATAACTAATCAGCTAGATTGACCTGGTGACCTAGCCACTTGGCCAAGTTGCTCTTCGATTCAGTCTTAATAACTTTGGTGAAGGATATTAGCTTTTGGATAAGAAATACAAAAAGGCCAAAATCTTTTCCTTCCGAGAATATGCATACCTCCATTTATTAGATAAAAGCACAATTTAGAATCATACACCTACATTAGTAGTACATTAGTAGTACAGCGACTCAAAAGTCAAAACACAACAAAATCTTTATCAAGTACTTCAAAAAAATATATCAAAATGATTTGTCCCAAGTTACATTTGTTCAAAAAATTGATCAACAATTGGCAGCCTTAACATTTTCCTACGATACCAAAATTTTTCAGAATGCCCTTAGTCCTTCGGCAACACAATTTAAGTAGGATATGAGGATCCTTGATGTCGGTAATCAGTTGCAAGTCACTTTTAAGTTAGGACACTTAAAAGGGGGTTTATTTATGTAGTAAAATGAATATGCCAATGGAATGAAAAGTCCAAAGTAAAGATTTTTCTCTTTCGCTCCTTTCAAGGTGATATGCTTCAGACCACAATATTCATAGATTTTTCAATAGAATGAAAAAGCACAAAGTAAAGATTTTGCTTTTTCTCTCCTTTCAAGGTGATATGCTTCAGACCACAATACTAATAGATTCTCTAAAATTCATGAGTAGTCAAGGATAGGGATCTGTGCAGGTTAGAGTGTAAAGGATCTGCCTCCAAATCATCTCCTTTCTAATAAGGACCCTCGATACTTGGCTCGCTATTAGATACTTAGGAAATTGAGCTGCACTAATGGATGGCTAACTTCCGCTCAGCTTGAAGTTTGATAAAATAATATACCATACCATACACAGAAACATGTATAACTGTTGGGGTGGGGGATCAACTGTTGTCCGACACTATCATTTTAGTTCATACTTTATAGCAATGATCCAAGTCACCAGATGAAATGCTGCTTATGGATTTTTTGGCCAAAAATTGTTTCTTCTGGTTAAAAATCATTTTTTACACTAGATTGGGATCTACAACTGAGAGTAAATCTCCAAAAGTAGTGAGGAAACATCTTAGTTCATCTACCAAGGCAACCAATCATACAGCTGAGATCTTGCTGTGAAAAGAAACATGGGGTATGATGTTATAACAGTAGCATGACCAACTCAGTCAAAAAAAAAAAAAAACAATAGCACAACCAAGTTCCTAATGAACTTCTAATAAGTCAGGTGGATATTGATTGAGTTCAGCTTAAAAAAACTAATTTAGTATCAAGCCAAGCTTGAGAAGAATACAGCTTGCTCAGATCAGCTTCATAACAGACCTAGATGGAATCATCTGCAATGGATTGAAATACTAGTGACCTCATAAAAGAGAAAATGATCTCTACAGGCAGAAGAAATGGATGATCCAACCATATACCATATATGAAGCTAAAGAACAAAACAGAGAGATTAAAGAAGCCCAGAATTTTTGGAAAAAAAATAAAATATGAAACCTGCCAAGAGAATATAAGATCATTAACCTATCCAGCCAATGGCTTTCTTGTCACCACGATATTGAATCTAATCTCTTCAAGGATGACCATCATAAATCATATTCTTTGAGGGAAAGTTATTTAGTATAGAACAGTTTGAAGAACAATTTTTGATGGAATGTTCCAACAATATTTAAGTGTTAACATAGAACAAAGGTCCCAGCAGAAAAAAAAATGATGATAGAATAAAAAATTAAAAAAATAATATTATTTCTTCAAGAGCAAAAAAGGCACGAGGTAGACTGATATAACAGCAAAACATGGAATCATTGAATCATAAAAGAAAACAATCCCTTCAAACATCCTAAAACACTCATTCTATAATAAAATCTTTATTGCTTCACTGCCATTATTAAAAAAAATTATCCTTGCTTACTATCTATGAGCATTATGGTAATAGCAGGTCAACTGGCAACCATCCGATCATCAATTGCATAAATATATCATCTCATCAAGGTATTGACTGTCGGATATCAAGTGACACTACCATGGAGGTAACCAAGGTATTGATGAGTATATTCAAATAACATGTGAGAATACACACTAAGACGACACATCAAGACAAGAGACGATCCACCAAAATTCATGGTTACAACCTCAACTTGGGGAATCTCCAAAAATATTATACAATCAAATTCCTTAAAACAAATTAAATCATGTCCTTTCAAGCATATTACTTACTGGATCAGGGTCATGATAACTCTAATGTAGTATCTCTGATGCATTAAGAGAGAGAGAGAGAGAGAGAGAGAGAGAGAGAGATTGCTAATTGATCCATAAAAGGGAGGATGAAAAATTGGTTGAGTTTATGTTGTCATCCTCCACTTCACAAAGCAATTTTGGTCAAATTTTATCCCACTCTTTACAAGACCTGCTTCACTGAAGAATCTTCCCATGATAACTTTCTGAAGAAATATTTTACTATTATGCAGTCCTATCTTGTTCCAATCTTTTTGCTTCCAACCACACAAACCCCACAATCTATGGAGAACGAATAATGATAGTTCTCGAAGAAGAGTGCATTTTACTGTCCCATCTACAGAACCCAATATCAAGATTATGACCACCAAGCCTAACACTAGCTAAAATTGGGGAAAGAAATCAAATGCATTTGGATTTTCACATAATTGAAGAGCTCCAAACAGCTTCACTAATTCTCTAATATCAATAGGCCATGAAAATGGCATTTTGATCATTCACTATCCTTGAAACACCATGAGCTTTGTCTCAAAATGGCTTTCCCTGCTCAACCATCCAACTAAGATACTATGTTTTACATCTCTTCTTATCCTGCAACCAAACCCACAAGCAAATTTATATCTCTCTTTAGAATATCCTCCAAGACCAACAATAGTTTAATAGCTCTTTCCACAAAGTTTTGTCTTCGACTACCATATCCACCTATAATAACCATCCACACAATGCCTCCTTCACGAACCTCCAAATCCACTTGGTGTTATATCCAAACTTTACACAAATTCTAATTGGATATTTGACAATTGAATCAATACATACCTACTCCTCTTCTTTTTTCTCTCTCTCTCTCTCTCTTCGGGTGAAAAGGGTATTCTTGAGCACATATCCATTCTATAACAGATTGTGTTACAATAAAATTAAGCCATAATTTGGATCACCAATCCTTGCAATAAACAGCTTTGCTTTCATCTAAAATGCTAAAAACAAAAATTTCCTGATTTGAAGTGCATCGAATCAGTAAAACTACAACCACTTTATCATCATGCATGCAACCATTTACTGAACTTGACATAGCCGACAAAGGAAACCAGCCAAGAAGGTAACGACTCGAGTTCTACTAGCCTTATCAAGAGAACATTAACCCGAAAGAATAACAGGCAAAGATTCACTGTACCTGAATGATCCCCTTAATCCGCCAGACCCCTCGGTTGTAAACCACGATGTGGGAATCATCCGGGTGTAGCTCGGCGAGCTCCTTCCTGACCTCCTCTTCGGCGACGTTGTGATCCCTCGACAGCCGCTCCGCCACCACAGCCCTCCCGTCGGGCCCTCGCCGGCCGAGCACCGCACGCGAGTCCCCCAGGTTCGCCACGTAAAGCACGTCGTCGGCGATCGCCCCGACGAGGCAGCACGACCCCACCGACGCGATCTGCGGCCGCGACAGCCACGACCGCTTCACCAGGTGCAAGAACTCCTCCTCTGTCGCATCGAACGCCTTCCTTATCACCTCTGCCGAGATCCCTCCTTGCTCCGACGCGAACTCTACCAAAAACTCAGAGAATTAGAGCGATAGATCGAACAAAAAAGACAATTTTAAGTGGGGGAGAGGTAAGGGAGTACTGTGGATGTGGGGGAAGAGGCGGCTGTTGACGAAGCGGGAGGCCTCGGGGCCGCCGTGGCCATCGAAGACACCGACAAACGTGGCGGAGGGGGAGGTGAAGACCTGGCCCTGATCCTCCAGGGAGGAGTTGGCCTGGACGACGGCGATGGAGAAGTCGCCGGAGGCATGGGGCTTGAGGTCCAAGTGCCAGAGTAGCCCGTCTCCGCCGCTGGCAGCGCCGGGCCACCGGAAGCACCGCTCCAGCGGCCGGCAGCACGCTCTCAGCATCGCGTCCTCGCCGGTTTTTGGCCTCCTTCGCCGCCGGGCCGATGAGACTCGGGAGAGCGACCGAAGTGGCGGAGGGCGTGGAGAGCGCGTTAGAAAAGGACCGACGGAAAGGGCATACAAAAAGAGGAAGAGCGAGGAAACAAAATGAGAGGGGAATACGCGTTTTCTCTTCAGTTATCGCGGACTTGAAGTCTGATTTTTGAAAGTTTAATATTTGTATGAATTATAAAATATATATGTAATTATTGATTGGAGGCTGCTCCACTTGTGAAAAAGCTCACTTGTATTATTATTATTATTATTATTATTTGCAAGCGTGATGCAAAGTTTAGGCTTAGGATTAATGATATATGGTTTATAAAATATCATGTATACTTATTTATCAAGCCAATCTCATAGTAGTAGATGATATGTATATATTCTAAATATCAATACCTATGGTGTAACTATGATCGTTATTTTTGATTAAAGATCTTTTTAGAACAAATAATTTAATTAAAATCAATATTTTATTTAATTATTTAATATATTTAAAAAATAAAATATATTATTGATGTCTTTTTTAAATGGCAATTATTAAAGTTTTTGTAATTTATTAGTATAATGAATCCAAAATAAGAAGGAACACAGTGAAAGGATATATATATATATATATATATATATATATATATATAGAGAGAGAGAGAGAGAGATTTATTTTAATATCATAATTAGGCTATATATCACATCACCATAGTTAAAAAAAAAAAGTGTGTACTTTTTTGTCAACTTTTTTTTTTAAATGTCTTTTTCATTACATGATAAGGGAATAATGTGGGATAAACAAAGGGGAACACCATGGTTCTAGGATACCTCAAGAATATATGAATCTTGGTTGTCCCTAGATTGACTGAACTCCACGGTTTTATTGATTTAGCCGTCCAAAATGGCTCATTGATATCTATTATAGGACAAGCGAGGATAAATACTCTAATCTTCCCCTAATCTAGCTTCCAAACTAGGCCTCAGATGTCAAACATATGACTGAGACATAAAGAGCACTGGTTTCAAATGGACAAGAAGCCATTCATCACCTAATTCCTTGCTTTGGTTAGCATAGAGAATGTTAAAATGACACCCATATAATCTCCACTTCTCTAGGGAGACCAATAGAGACGCTTGGCTAATGGAAGAGGAGGATTGTTTGTACTTGATGAGGATAAAATTATCATCGCGTTGATAATCATGCACACTATAAAAAGGTCAAGACCAATCTCAACATCCGATCAGCTAGCTGTCATGTTGGAAAACAGCAAAACCGGATCGCCTTCAGCAAGTCAAACCATCTTCGGCGGAACCAAACTATTCTTATGCCTCGACAAACCGAGCTATTCTCATGTCTCGGCGAATCAAGCCATTCTCATGCCTCGACAAACCGAGTTATTTTATGCCTTAGGCCAGACCGAGCTATTCTCGTGCTCGACGAGACCAAACAAATCAGCGAAAAATTATGCAAATAATGCTGAAAGTGGCCTAAGGCCTATGAAAACGGCCTAGGGCCTATAGGATCGCTGAATCTCAAAGTATCAACCAACTCTCCTATCCGTCGATTCTCTAATGAACTAGATACTGATCCTACCGGCCCCGTAACAAACTTGATTCGAATCCGATTCAAATCTGAACGGTTTTTGGACCCCCTATGACGTACCCAAGGAATCAGGTGATCGCTTATGAATACCCTAGTCCTGAAGTCTCTTAGGTATGCTCTCACTGACACTCAGACTGAAAACTCCATTGAAGCTAGAGCAGAGCTCTGAGTTCTCGAGAGGTCACTCATCTTGAGGAACTCTTCTGCAAGAACCTTCTCCTTGCATCTGCTTGCTGTAAATTTTTATTGATCTGAACGTCGGAGGGTTTTCGTAGAGGGCCACTCCAGATACCCCTGCATGAGGACTGTCTTACAGATTCATCTGGGCTAGAGATTAATGTCCAAGTGTGAAGTCGAGCTGCACCCAAGTTAAAAATGAATTTTTATGGCAATAGTACTGAAAAGACTGGAAATAAAAGGAAGAATTTTCTTTACCATCTAACGAAGGATCTGCGCTCATTGGCTGCGTGGAGCTGGTGTGGATGGTCGCCGTTCTCTTGCTTGGAAAAATGAAGCCCTGTTGCCGTCAGTCAAGCTTAAGGTGTCTTTCGACTCTTTTGTTGGTTAATAGGAGAAGGATTCGGACAGAGACATCGCAGCTACTCGACCAAGCGGTCGACTGCATAGCTATAACTTCCTTCCGAGTCGTCGTCTGAGTCTTCTGTACCTTTGCATATCTCCGCATGGAATTGCATAAAGACTCCATCTTCGACTAATTCAACGGCCAAAGTCGCATCCATGGATATTTTTCTTCCGGCAAAGCTAAGATTTCCACAAGTTAGGCCAAATCTCTCTCTCCTCTCTCTCTCTTTCACATTCGTGGTCAGAAAAAAATGGCACGGAACATATAGATCTTCTAGTGGAAGTCAAGAATTAATTTGCTGGGCTCCACTGGATTTGGGGTTCCCAGAAAATTACCAGGAGAGATCGAAGGCTGAAGCATTAAAGACAACTCCCGATAGTGGAGCTACGTTTCCACTGGGCCTGGTGACATGTGACGCATAATGGAGTTCTAAATCCGTATGGGAAAACACTTGCTTTTGATGGCATCATCTCTTGACTGGGCAGTCGAAATCTGCCATTCGTCCAGCGCCCACAAGCCTGGAAAAAAAAAAAAGTTGACACTCGGTTGCGCAACGTATCAAAGGCTTTCCCTTTCGAGTTGGTTGGGGGACGACTTTGCTCTCTGTGCTTGATGACCTGAGTTCACCTGGCCGGAAGGACCGATTAATCCAAGACGATAAGCCTTGTCTCTCTGATATGCGTAATCCTATGTCACCATGCAGAGCCTTTTTCGTGACGTTAATTTTGGGGAGGAAATATAAGAAAACATACTGAGTCACTGACAACTGTACACATGGAATTCACTATGCTCAGCAAACCCCTTGACAGATAATGACATCATTTTCGAGGACAGATTATTGTTGGAATTATTATTATTTTATATTAATTTGAAAGGGGAAGGACTTTTCCTCAGGCCATGAAGCCTGCTGGGCTTGTCTTCTGGAATCAAGAAAAAAAAAGGTTCCGTCTCGTTTTCCAGGTTTTTTGTTTTGTCCTTCAAATTTTGCAATTTTTTTTTAAATCTACTGCACTGATCTTTACCTATCATTATCACTTATTAAATTACAATCTTCCAGCAAATTTCCACATTCCTGGTTTCTTTTTTGAAAAAAAAAAAAAAAGAGGAGTTGAGATGGGGGGACCACGGGACCAGGTCGTATTCATTTCAAATCTAAATATTAGTTTTACATCAAGCACTTATTTGACGAGTTTTATACATATGTGTGTACAGTTTATATGTATCCAAATCTAAATCTACCCATTATTCCTGCTATTAAATTCATATAAATCTTAACCAAAAAATCATCTCAACTCAACTCGTCTAAGCCTTTTTGCCAACTACATAGGATCGGCTGCATGAATCTGCTTCCTTCACTATGCTCTATTCAGGACTAAATCAACATTCAAATTACAAATAGTTATATCTTTTTTAATTATTTTTATCCATATTAGTTTAGATCTATCTCTACCTCTATCCTTACCATAAATTGTTAAAAAGATCACTCTTTCTAACTGGAGCATCTAAAGATCTTCGTTGTATATGTCGTAATCGATTTTCTCTCATTTTATCTTCAATTGGGGTTACTCCTATCATTTCTCTTATATGTTTATTTCTAATTCTATTTTTTAAAGTTTTACTACATATCCATCTTAACATGTGCATTTATGTTATACTTAATTTATTCACATATTGTTTCAGTTGCCTAACACTCTGTTCCATATAGCATAGCTGGCCTAATGGCGATTTTATAAAATTTTTCTTTCAATTTTAATGGGATGCGTTAATCATACAATACTCCCAAAGCAGTCCTTCACTTAATCCATCATGCTTTAACTTTATATTCACATCTTCACCTATTTCACCTTCTTGCTGGATAATTGATTCCAAACACCTAAATTTGTCACTCCTTAGTATCTCTTGACTTGCAATCTTCATTGTCTCTTTATTTGTATTTCTACTTTCACTAAAATTATATTTCATGTATTCAGTCTTAGTTCTACTAATCTTGAAACCCTGAAATTCTAAAGCTTCTCTCCAAATCTTTAGCTTAGCATTTAATCCAGATTTAGTTTCATCAATCAATACTATATCGTATGCAAATAATATACACCATATGATATCATCTTGAATATATTTGATTAATTCATTCATAACTAATGCAAAAAGATAAAGCAGATCCTTAATATAAACCTACAGTAATTGAAAACCCACTAGTTTCTCATATTGTTATTTGACAAAGTTATTGCTCTATTATCATACATATCTTTTATTAATTATATATACATTTTGTTAACTCTTTTTTTCTCTAAAACCCACCATATTATTTCTCTAGGTACTCTATCATATGCTTTCTCTAAATCAATAAAGATCATATGAAGATTTTTTTTCTTTTCCCTATACCTCTCCATCGATCTTCTTAATAAATGAATGGCTTTCATGGTCGATCTCCAGACATAAATTTAAATTATTTATTTAACACCAAAGTTTTAGCTCTTATTTAATTTTTTATTATTTTTTTTCATAATTTCATTGTATGACTCATCAACTTAATCCATCTATAATTTGCACAGTTTGAATATTTTTTATTTTTATTTATAGGTATTAATATACTTTTTCTCCAATCATCCGATATTCTTTAGTTGCTATAATCTTTTTAAATAAATTAGTTAATCATATGACTCCAATTTCTTCTAAACCTTTCTAAACCTCAATAAGGATCGCATTGGCCCTAATTCTTTTGCATTTTTTATTTTACTCAATACCTTTTAACCTCAAGCATGCTAAATCTAAGAAAAAATTTATTTTTAGTTATTACTCCTAGGTTATCACATCTTTCTACCCTTAAATTTATTAAATTATTTTATTTAATAATTTTTAAAATAATTATTTTATTATTCTTTATCTCTTCTTCCTTTACTAAGACTCTTTCATCTTCATCCTTAATACATTTAATATAGTCAAGATCTTTTGTTTTCTTTTCTCTTAGTTTTGCTAGTTTATATATAGTCTTTTATATATATATATTTAATCTATTATATAAATCATCATAAGCTTTAAGTTTTATATTACTTACTCCTTTTTTAGTTTCTTTCCTTATATCCCTATATTTTTAAGACTTTCTTCGTCCCTAGCCTATTATTAAATTTTATAGTTTGTCCTCTTAAGCTTGATGACAACTTAAACTTTCTCGTTCCACCATTAAGTTTGTCCTTTTTTGTTATATTTTTATGCATTTAGTTACTTTTTCTCATATTAAGTTGGAATCACTATCTATATTCATAGTTAGTTCTCTTACTAACTTTTTTTTAAATAATTCTAGTTTTATATTTTATTTTAGATTTTTTTTATCCATATGTCTGCTATATTATCCTATGTTCTAAAGTTTTTTTTTTTTTTGCAATAACTTTATAATTTTTATATGTTATTTTACCCATCTTTCTAGTTAAGAAAAAGTCTATTTAGCTTTTATTAGATCCACTTTTAAATGTTATTAAATGTTTGTCTTTCTTTTTGAAATAAGTGTTTGCTATTATGAGATCATATGCCACTACAAAATCTAATATGCTCATGCTTCATTCCTATCTCTAAATCTATATCCTTCATATACCATTTTATATCGATCCCTCTGTTTGCTTACATATCCATTAAAATCTCCTTCCATATATATCTTTTCTTCTTATAGTATTTCTTGCATTACTTCATCTATGTCTTTCCAAAATTATATCATAGTTCATTGGTCTAATCCTATTTATGATGCATATGCACTAATTATGTTAATATATTATTCTTAATTATAAGTTTTAGTGATATAATCTAGTCTTCTTTCTTGTTCACTTTAATAGCATATTCCTTAAAATTTTATCTATAATTATTCCTACTTCATTTCTATTTTTATATTTCTCAGTGTAATATAATTTATATTATATTTTCTATTTCTCTAGATCTTTTACCTATCCATTTAGTTTCTTATAAGCATATTATATTTACTTTTCTTCTAATCATAGTGTTCACTATCTTCATTGCTTTATGTGTTAGTATTCCTATGTCCAAGTTGCTACTCTAAACTAACTATCATGGACTAACTTATTTATCCGTCCTCGTTTATAGTGCAAGAATCTTTGCTCACTTATCACCTTACCCGGATGCTGGTGCGGCGTTCTTTACCCATTTTTTGAAACATCCAAAGGCAGATGAAGTGCATCTCTTAACGGGGATATCTTAGCCCTTCGCATAGTTAATTTAGTAGATTCATGTTTTAGGAGATCTGATGGAATTTTTCGCTGACTGTCAGCTATCTAATGCAACCCTTCTCCTTTACACAGGCTTAGGAGCAGCCTTGGCGGAGGGGAATTTCTATTTGCACGGGTTGCTGAGTGCACCCCCTAAATTTTTTTGTAAAAAAAAAATCCTAACTATCCCCTTCTTCTTTCCCCCTCCCCCCG
Source organism: Calamus simplicifolius (assembly GCA_900491605.1). Classification (NCBI taxonomy): domain Eukaryota; kingdom Viridiplantae; phylum Streptophyta; class Magnoliopsida; order Arecales; family Arecaceae; genus Calamus; species Calamus simplicifolius. The sequence goes on along the minus strand of UESW01004617.1, from coordinate 570,108 downwards.
CCCTCCTCTCTTCCCCGGCACCGGCACCTCCCCCCTCTCCTCCCCCTTCCTGGCACCGCTCCCCATCCCTTCCTTTGGCCCTGTCTCCTCCCCTCCCCTCCCCTTCCCTCTCCGGCACCGTCCCCCCACCACCCCCCTCCCCTCCTTCCCACTCTCCAGCCTCGGCACCGTCTTTTCCCTCCCTGGCACGATGCTAAGGAGGGGAGAAGACGGTGCCGAGCCAGAGAGTGGGAAGGAGGGGAGGGGGTGGGTGGGGAGACGTGTCGGAGATGGGAGGAAGGAGATGGAGGCCGGAAGGAGAGGTGAGGGGTGGTGCTAGGGAGGGGAAAGAAGAGGGGAGACAGGGGGCTGGGAGGGAGGGATAGGGAGCAGTGCCAGAAAGGGGAGAGGAGAGGGGGGCAGTGCCGATGCCAGGAAAGGGAGGGGGAGGGAAGAAGATGGGGATGCTAAGGGTAGTTTAGGATTTTAAAAAAAAAAAAATTAGGAGGGTGTATTAAGCAATCCGAGCGGTGCAAATAGAAATTCCCTTGGCGAGTTAAAACCAAAAAATCATCTCTTAACTATTATTAGCTATTAAAAAATCTGATAAAATAAATAAAAATAGATCAAAAATAAAATAATAATAAAAGTAAAAAATAATTCTTTGGAAGATAGGATAAATTCTTATCTCATAAAATAAATACTAACATTAAAACTAGACAAATGACCTAAATCGATAAACACCTAATCTCAATGATAAATAAAAATGTTATACAAATAAATATAAATTATTAAACAAATGGTTCATTGCAAGAAAGAAGAACATTTATGGGTGAAGACAGGACAAACGGGATAGGTAGCTAACACATGCACACCATGTTTTAAAGTCCATATGCCTTATTCCTTAAGATGGGTAATACATTACATCATCGATCCAATAGTTATTGTTTATTTCTCTAGCATTTTTATTTATCAAGATATTTATACCTATAGGATAATTATTTATTCTATAAAAAGATGTTTATTGCTTTCCAGAAGAGTTACTATATATTTTATTTAGGCTAAACTACAGTATTGAGGGGATTGTGTCATTTTGGTCCCTAAACTTTAAAAAGTTACAAAAGTGATTCTAAACTATTCTTCTTGTTTCATTTTGATCCTTATTGTTAAACAGGAACGTTTAATTATCCCATATGGCAGTACATATGGCATTTAGGTGATATAATTAAATTTAAAACTCATAATCAACTTGTAACCCATTACCCTAATATCCAATAATCTTTTTTAAAAAAAACTCTTTCTTTCCTCTTTCTACGGCCTCTCTCGCCTTCCGCCATTGCTTTCATCTCCTTCCCCCTTCCGGCGGCATTTTTTTCGTCCCTTGCACCCCGGCCTCCTCCCTCGTGTATGTGAAGGACAAGGGGGAGGAGGGCCCCCCACCCCGCCCGCCCCCCCCCCCCCCCACCTCCTTCCCCTTCCGGCGGCATTTTTTCTTCGTCCCTTGCACCCCGGCCTCCTCCCTCGTGTATGTGAAGGACAAAGGGGGAGGAGGGCCCCCACCCCCGCCCCCCCCCCCCCCCCCCCCCCCCTCTGCATGAGGGACCCCCCGTCCCCATGACCCCCCCACTCCCCATGCAGGGGTTGAGGCTTGAGGGATAGAGGGGAGGGAACGTCCCTCAACCCCAGGGGTCCGTCCTTCACCTCCTCTTCCCCTGCGGCCTTCTCCCTCATGGAGTTGAGGGATGGAAAGTCTTCTCAGTGTTCCTCCTTTGTCTCTTATCCCTTTGCGGTCATAAATAATTAAGGAAGGAGGCAGCAGAGGAAGCGGGAATAAGTCATGGCGGAGGTGGAAAGAGTGGGGTGGATAGAGCCATAGCAAAAGGCGGGGAGGGCCGCATAAAGGAAGAAAGAAAGAGTTTTTTAAAAAATTATTGGATATTGAATTAATAGCTTAATTATAAATTTTAAATCTAATTATACCATCTAGATGCCACATGTATTATCACCTTGGAAAAAATTAAACGGTGTCTCCCCTATTTAACGGTAAGGATCAAAGTAAAAAAAAAAAAAGTTCGGAATCACTTTTGTAAATTTTTAACCCTAAGTTTGATTTTCAATACTATAGTTAGCCTTTTATTTATTGTTCTTTTTTTTATTTATTTCATCAAAACTTTGTTAAACCAAAACCTAAATTTGATCATTGTCCCTACCGTTAGATCAACACATACATCAAAGCCAAAATCCTAGCCATTAACTACTATTAGTTGCTTTTAACAATATCAACAACTTAAATAGAAATGGGCAAAAAATAATTCCAAATATGATTGGAGTTCACACTAACTTTTTTAAGAGTAATTATCCCATAAAATGTGGCTAGTTTAAATCAAGAAATACATAGTGTTGATACTTGATCACCAGAAGACCTCGCAATTCCCCTACGAATAGAGTTCCTTTTGAAACCTTGCTGTTGATCCAGTACACAGCCTTAAAACTTTAGTTTTAGATCTCCAGTGAAAGAAGAAGGCCCCCCTTTCGATGATTCCCCCCTTCTTATATCCATTGAGTCCTAAAAATATTCTTTTCTTTTCTTTGTCATGATGCCGTCAGCATCGAGTCATTTTTCTTTTTTATTTTCTTTCTTTTCCGGGTAAAGTTAGTGTATAAGTAAAAAGCTTAGCCACTAATGAAACTGCGCCACGTGGTCGTTCTTCGATGACTAATACCAGAGGTGTTAAAGAACTTGCTCCAAAAGCTAGGAATCTTCATGATGGATTTCGGTCTTCCCAGGAAATGTCAGAGTTATGGAAAGTTATATGGTTCTAAAACAGGTGATCAATGTCTCCTTTACTTAAGTTTTTCGATGAATGGTGACTTTCTAGCGCTTATCTTATTCAGTCATTTAAAGCGTCATGATGTTTGACGATTTTCGAGCTTTGTTCTGGACATGAAGTTTGTCGTGTTAAGTGCTTCTAACATGAAAGCAGCTTTAAGAGCTCTGAGTGTATAGCATGAGGATCTTTTTAGGAGGGCCGGGGGCCGCTAGGCTCAAAGGCCGTCCAAGCCTGGAGGGCGCCCAGGGCTTGGGGGCCGCCCAAGGCTGGAGGGCCGCCCAGGGCTAGGGGCCGCCCAGAGCTTGGAGGCTGCCTAGGGCTGGGGCCACCCAGAGCTTGGGGGCCGCCAAAGACTGGAGGGCCGCCCAGGGCTTGGGGGCCGCCCCAGACTGGAGGGCTGCCCAGGGCTTGGGGGCTGCCCCAGACTGAGCTTGGGCGCCGCCCAAGATTGGAGGGCCGACCAGGGCTTGGGGGCCTCCTCAAACTGGAGGGCCATCCAGGGCTAGGGGCCACCCAGAGCTTGGCGGCTGCCTAGGGCCGAGGGCCGCCCAAAGCTTGGGGGCTGCCCAAGACCGGAGGGCCGCCCAGGGCTAGGGGCCGCCCAGAGCTTGGGGGCTGCCTAGGGCTGGGGCCGCCTAGAGCTTGGGGGGACCGCCCAAAGCTGGAGGGCTGCCCAGGGCTAGGGGCCGCCCAGAGCTTGGGGGCCGCCTAGGGTTAGGGCCGCCCAGAGCTTAGGGGCCGCCCAATACTAAAAGGGCCACCTAGTACTTCAACCTACTCTCTGTTGACTGACCACATCATATGCCCCTCGCCCCTGCCCCTTATGCTTTGGTGCACAGCACTTGCCAAAGGGGGAGGGGCAAAAAAGTTTCAGTTTAATTTTTATATCCGAGAGGTGACGTTTCAAAAAAGAGGGTGCATATCCCTAGGATGATAGCGTCTTTTCACCTACCCGGTCCCACTCAAGCATCACCGTGTGGCTTTGTGGCGCTCAAGGTGTTATATTCAAAATATATTGAAAAGGGCTCGTCCTTTCGGCCTTTCTGCTTTTTATTTTCGTTGCTCCTTCTGCGTCTTCACTTCTCCGAGTTCAGGTTAGCCTACTCCTCTCTCTCTTTTCTTCTCAATGAGATAGGAAAGGCAAAGGTCCGATGATCGAACCCTCCCATGAAGAGATCACCCAGGCGCGACGCCAGGCTCTTGAAGGTGTGATCATCCGCGGGGATCAATAAGCCTCACAACGATTGTCCAGATCGTCACCCCAATCCCCTAGGGTTTCTTCTTCATCCACTAGTCATGATGTAGCATTTTCGATAGTTACCCACAAATCAGCCGGTCCAATGGAGATTGCCTCAGTCACAACCTCTCAAGACCTTAGGAATCTTAGGGCTCGGTTCGGGATTCCAAATAACATTCGACTTTCTACTGCCCTCCTCGAAGATAGGGTTACCTCTATACAACCGAGGAAGGTGGCGTTGTATGAAGAATTCTTTAAGTGTGGTCTACGGCTGCCTTTGCATCCATTTTTGTGAATTTGTTGAATAGATACCGCCTTACTCCTACATAGCTTACCCCTAATTTCGTCCGCATCATCTTTTCATTTTTAGTACTTGTCATTCCATCTTTTCATTTTTAGTACTTTGTCATTTCCACGGGGCTTCTGCCCAGCTTTCCTTGTTTAGGGCTTTGTATAGGATCCGAAATCCTATAAGGGATGGGTGGTGGAGTTTTGCGTCTAGGCCTAAGAGAGTCCTTAGGCTTAATCTCCCTTCCAAGATCAAAGGGTGGAAGTCCCGATTCTTTATGCACATCTAGAGGAGGTGGACACAACTGGAGTATTCCTGATACTAGTTCTAATCAGAACTCAAACATTGAAGAGAGAGATCATGAACTATTTAAAGTTTTGGTGTCTACCATCGTTCCTCCTAGTAAAAAACTGTTATCGGAGGATAACCTCCGAGGGATCGTATTCATGCCAGTGTCGCTGCCCACAGCGCCCGGTGAGCCTTAAAGAGTTATTTATTATTATTATTATTATATTATTATTATTATTATTTCTTCTCTTTCTTTTTCACTTGGACGTTTTGTATTTGAATATACGTGTGAGTATGCGTTTTAGTATACACTTTCTTCTCACATTTGGCATACCTTGGGTGCTTTTTTAATTAATCTTGGATTCTCTGCTTTGCAGCAATGAAATTTTTCCAAGATTCGATAATAACGGGCCTCCGGAAGAGAGAGGGAAGCGCCCGCGGTGCCACGGGGGCTAGGCCTAAGAGGCCCTATCGAAGAGAGTCGGGTCGCCCGACCCAACCCCCGGCAGCCCTTCCCGAGGCAATACTAGTGGAGGGGGGCGAGGGAGAGGGAAACCCTCCTCCTGGGATACCGATCAGGGGTCCTCCCCAGGCAAGTCCACCGGTCGCCGTCTCCTCTCTCGTCAGAGATACTGGGGGCCGTTCGGGAGTAAAGAGCTCATCGAGACTTCCCCGTCGGGCCCGCAATCGCCAAAAGAGGCAGGTGCCTCTGCTCCCTCGAATGTCTCAAGGAGTCCATCCCAATCCTCACGGGTGTCTAGCCGAGTGCTTCATATAAGAGTCGTTTGTCAGAAACGGTTCTCAAACTTGCTATCCTGCCCAAATTTCAGGCCAAAATGAGGGGCTTGCCATTGGAGGAGTCCTTCAATACAATGTTACAGCCGCGCTCCAGGTAGGGTCACGGTCTTCCTCTTTTTCTCTTTTTTATAAGTACAGATTCTTATGTCACCGACTATCTAGTGCAGATGCCCAACGGCCTTTTTGTGCTTCAAGAGGATCTGATCAACGCCAAGTCCCAAAATGAGGGCTTGAACAAGGAACTATTGGAAGCAAAGGCCCGGGAATTGAAGGCATTAAATGACCTTCAGGCTGCCCAGGACGATAATCGTGCATGGCGGGAGAGGGCCGAGAAGGAGTTGCAGACCCTGGACGCTAAACTATCTGAAGTCATGGCCAGGCTGTTGCCAACTGAGGAGAAATTGAAAGAGGCCGTTCTCAAGCTAGAACACACCGAGAACCGGGCCGACAATGCAGAGGCCGCGGCCCGCGATGCTGCAAAGAAACTGGTCCTGGCCAGAAGGAGACAAAAGAAGCTTTGGATAGAATGGCGGTGGTGGAGACGAAGGCTCAAAAGAGGGTGGCCGCGGCCGAAGCTCAGGCTCGGGAGGCCATCAAAGAATATAAGAATTCCCCGACTTTGCTTTGGAGTTTCGCGAGGCCGTCATGGATGCCTTCGTCCAGGGTTTTGAAAGGTGTAAAAGGAGGTTATCTCGACACTTCAAGCTAAAAAACCTTGAGTGCTTCCAACCTGCAGACGACGAAGAAACCTCCGAAGCTGAGGTCTAAGATGCGGCCGACAGACCGACGATAGTTGAGGACCCCGCCACTGAACCAATTGCGATTGAAGAGCCAACCGCTAGGCCAACCGTAGGAGATGGGTGCTCCGGAAATCAGTAGGAGTGCAGCCAATTTGATTCTTTTCCATCTTTGATTTTGTCTTTAGGGACTTCTTTTGTAGGCTGGTTAATGTTGGCTTATAAATGATACTTTATACAGTTTTATGGTGGTTTGACTTTTTAATGAATGAATGTCAATTTTTCCCTTTCGTTTGTTTGATATCTCAATCGATCGCCCACCGAATTTCAATTATTGCACAGAAGAAGGGAGGGGATTCATCCATTCCCCCGACCTCTTAAGGCTTACCCCGTACGTCGACGCTAGGTTCGAATTTCAGGGTCGTTTCGTAGGCACCTTATCTTGGAACGTAGGTCCCATGATTCCGACAATGAGGGTAGCCTAAGGAACTCTATAAGGTTTAGCTTTAGGAATCTAACCTGAGCCCGCTTTAGATCCTGGACTTGAACCGCCTTGGGGGTAAATGATACCAACCCGAGGGTGTCCTTAGGACCCTGGGGTCGCCCAGGCCCGTTCAAGAACTGCCTCGGGGGTAGTCGAATACCGGCTCGGGAGTTCAACTCAAGGCCGCCTAAATTCAGGACTTGAACCCCCTCAGGGGTGAATGATACCAACCTGGGGGTGTCCTTAGGACCATGGGGCCGCCGAGGTCCTTTCAAGAACTGCCTCGAGGGTAGTCGGATACTAGCCCGGGAGTTCGACTCGAGAACGCCTAAATCCAGGACTTAAATCGCCTCAGGGGTAAATGATACCAACATGGGGGTGTCCTTAGGACCGTGGGGCCACGAGGTCCTTTCAAGAACTGCCTTGGGGGTAGTCGGATACCGGCCAGGATTTAACTCGAGGCCGCTAAATCCAGGACTTGAACCCCCTCAGGGGTGAATGATACCAACCTGGGGGTGTCCTTAGGACCGTGGGGCCGCCGAGATCCTTTCAAGAACTGCCTCGGGGGTAGTCGGATACCGGCCCGGGAGTTCGACTCGAGGCCGCCTAAATCCAGGACTTGAACCGCCTCAGGGGTAAATGATACCAACCTGGGGGTGTCCTTAGGACCGTGGGGCCGCCGGGGTCCTTTCAAGAACTGCCTTGGGGTAGTCGGACACCGGCCCGGAGTTTGACTCGAGGCCGCCTAAATCCAGGACTTGAACCACCTCAGGGTAAATGATACCAACCTGGGGGTGTCCTTAGGACCATGGGGCCACCGAGGTCCTTTCAAGAACTGCCTCGGGGGTAGTCGGATACCGGCCCGGGAGTTCGACTCGAGGCCGCCTAAATCTAGGACTTGAACCGCCTCAGGGGTAAATGATACACCTGGGGGTGTCCTTAGGACCATGGGGCCGCCGAGGTCCTTTCAAGAACTGCCTCGGGGGTAGTCGGATACCGGCCCGGGAGTTCGACTGAGGCCGCCTGAATCTAGGACTTGAACTGCCTCAGGGGTAAACGATACCAATTTGGGGGTGTCCTTAGGACCATGGGGCCGCCGAGGTCCTTTCAAGAACTGCACACAGAAAATCTCCAAACGTGTACATTTATTGATTTCCTGAAAAATACACTCATTACATTACTGATGATATTGCCGGAGATTATCTGCGTTCCAGGTTCGAGGGATCGTCATCTGTTTAAATCTTCAAGTCGGTAGGCTCCACGGTGAAGGACTTCTGCGACTCGGTAGGGCCCTTCCCAATTCGGGGACAATTTGCCCCCTTCCGCTGGTTTGGATATTTTGGCTCTTCTAAGGACTAAGTCTCCTTGACGGAAGCCTTTTGAGCGGACGCGAGTATTATAATATCTCGCTATCCACTGCCGGTAGGCCGCCATTTTAATTTGAGCCCGGTCCCTTGCTTCATCAATGAGGTCGAGACTGGCTCTTAAATTAGGGAGGTTGTCAGCTTCGTCGTATGACTCCACTCGAATACTCGGAAGCCGATCTCGACTGGAATGACAGCTTCGGAACCGAAGACCAGGTTGAAAGGCGTCTCTCCTGTTGGCGTCCTGGGAGTTGTGTGGTATGCCCAGAGTACACTCGGGAGTTCTTCTACCCATCTACCTTTAGATGCATCTAGCCTGGTTCTCAATCCTCGTAATATCGTACGATTCATGACCTCGGCCTCTCCATTAGACTGCGGATGGCCTACAGAGGCGAATCGATGAGTGATGCCAAGATCGGCACAAAAAGTTCTAAAGGCAACGTTGTCAAATTGTCGGCCGTTGTCGGTGACAAGAGTATGAGGTATACCAAATCGACAAATGATGGATTTCCAGAGAAAGGCCTTGACCTTGGCCTTAGTGATCTTGGCGAGTGCCTCAACCTCGACCCACTTAGTGAAATAATCAATAGCGACAAGTAGGAATTTTCGCTGTCCTGATGCCGGAGGAAAAGGGCCGAGATGTCCATGCCCCACTGAGCGAAGGGCCATGGAGCAAAAAGAGGACTCAACTGGGAAGCGGCTTCGCTGAATACAAGCGTACCGCTGACATTGGTCACATCTTCTTACTAGTTCAGTTGCATCTTCTTGCATGGTCAGCCAATATATCCCTGTCGGAGAGCTTTACGTGCCAGAGATCTGCCTCCCGAATGATTCCCGCATATGCCTTCATGAATTTCTCTAAGAATATAATTCGCGTCTGCTGGGCCGACGCATTTGAGAAGAGGCTGGGAAAAGGATCTCCTGTAGAGCTGGCCGTCTAGCAATACAAACTTAGAGGCCCTCCGCTTAAGCAGCTTGGCTTCCTCACGATCTGGGAGGGCGCCGTCTCAAATATTGGATATAGGCATCCATCCACGTTTCTTCCTATAACTGGCAAGTTTCCTCACGGCTTCAATGCTAGGTGTCTCCAGATACTCAATATAAGTTTTGCCCATGGCACTATCTGCTGATGTAGCAAGTCGGGCCAACATATCAGCCCTAGCATTCTCCCTCTAGGGATGTAACTGATGGTGAAGTGATCCAACAAGGGGATTAATAGATTAACCTTGCTTAGATACCGGACATGACAGGGTCTCGAGCCTCATACTCCCCAGCTACTTGGGCAGAAATAAGCTGCGAGTCGGTGAAAGTTCGGAGGCGCTTGATTCCCATCCCATGCGCCAGTTAATTTTGGCCAACAAGGCTTCATATTCAGCTTGATTATTTGTAGCTTCAAAGAGGAAACGAGAGCGTACTCCAACACCACGCCCTCGGACTGGCAAGAATAAGACCAGCCCCGCTCCCCTGGGAGTTAGAGGCCCCATCGACATGGAGGATCCATGCTTCATCATTCTCCTCGCGACATCTAAAAGAATTTGGGGGAATTTTCTTGATGCTTTTCAGACCAAGTGCATTCTACTAGGAAGTCAGCTAGGACCTGGGATTTCAAAGCTGCTCTGGGCTGAAAGGATAGTCAAACTCCCCTAGCTTAATGGCCCACTTAGCCAACCGGCCAGAAGTATCAGGACGGGACAAAATGGCTCTGAGAGGCTGGTCAGTGAGCACAATTATAGGATGGGCCTGGAAGTATGGTCTGAGTCGGGCGGAGATAACCAAGGCAAAGATGACCTTCTCTGTTTGGAATACCTTTTCTCTGCACCATGAAGTACTTACTCGTATAATACATAGGTTTCTAGATGGCATGGTCATCAATACGCACCAGAACGGAGCTGACGGCTTCCGAAGAAGCCGCAAGGTAAAGGAAGAGCTTCTCTCCTTCTTCGGTTTAGATAACAGGGGCGGCGTGGATAAGAATTCCTTAAGCTCTTCAAAAGCCCGCTGACAGTCTTCTGTCCACTCAAAACCGTCCACTTTGCGTAGGACTTTAAAGAAAGGCAACACCTCTCGCTGATCTTGACAAAAATCGGCTCAACGCTGCTATCCTCCCGGTGAGTTGCTGTACCTCCTTCTTACAGGCTGGCCACCTCATATCAAGAATGGCCTGAATCTTCTCTGGGTTTGCTTCAATTCTCGCCGGGTTACCAGAAAACCCAAGAATTTCCCTGCGGTAACCCCAAATGCACATTTGCGCGGGTTAAGCTTTATTCTATGGAGCCGGAGGTTATGGAAGTCTCCTGCAGGTCAGCAACATGGCTGGTAGCACAGGTGCTCTTTGTCAGCATATCGTCTACATATACTTCCATATTGCGGCCGAGCTGATCTTTGAAAACTTTATTCATCAGCCTTTGATAGGTAGCTCCCACATTCTTCAATCCAAAGGGCATTACTTTGTAACAATAGATGCCCTTCTCAGTGATAAAAGAAGTATGCTCTTCATCCGAGGGGTTCATTTTTATTTGGTTGTACCCTGAGAAGGCGTCCATGAAGCTAAGAGTTATAGCCGGAGGTAGAATCTACTAGCTGGTCGATCCGTGGCAACGGAAAACTATCCTTGGGACAGGCCTTGTTAAGATCAGTATAGTCAATGCAGATTCTCCACCCTCCACTGGCTTTCCGGACCATGACCACATTGGCTAGCCAGTCAGGATATTGTGCCTCTCGAATATGACGGCCATAAGTAATTTATCCACTTCTTCATCTATGGCTCTCTGCCGTTCGGGGGCGAAACTCCTTTTTTTCTGGCGGATCGGCCGGCATCCCGGGTTGATGTTAAGCTGGTGAGTAATCACTTCTGGGGGGATTCCGACCATATCCGTCACTTTCCAAGCGAAGATATCCGCATTCGCCCGCAAGAAGGCTAGGAGCTGACTTCGGCTTCAGGGAGAGGAGTTCGCCGATTTGCACAATCTTGGTTGAGTCACCTTCTAGGGGGTAAGATATCAAACACTCCGCCGGCTTCCCCTCCACTCGGTCTCCCTGAGATCGAATGACTCGGTGACCGGGGGAATTGCAACCGCTGAGGACTGGGAGCTAGATGATAACAAGGCCTAACCGAGTTCACCTCCCCATGCATCTTGCCAATTCCTTGATTGGTAGGGAATTGCACTAGTAGACGTTTAGTGGATATAACTGCATCTAGCATATTCAATCCAGGCGGCCAAGAATGGCATTGTATGCCAGGGGTACTCGGACCACAGGAAATCCAGCATCACCGTGCTCTGGCGCGGCGGTGACCCCGCTGTCGTAGGTAGGGTAATCTCGCCCTCCACTCGTATAGAATCTCCTGTGAAGCCGACTAGAGGAGCAGCCACAGGTCGAAGAGAGTCAGGAGATAACTCCATTCGAAGAAATGCATCATAAGTAAGTACGTTGGCGGAGCTTCCGCTATCAATTAAGATCCTCTTACAGGATGCTTAGCGACCGTCATAGAAACAACGACGCTATCATCTTTTACAACACTACCCCCCGCTATATCTTCCTTAAAAGGGATTATATTTTCTAGTTCCCCCTCCCCTCTTGGCCTCTTCGAAGATGATGCTTCTCCGCGGGTAATCATACCCACCATCCACTCCGTTGGGGCGTTATCAATATTGGCCTGAGCCGGAGGGGGTCCCATCAAAGCTGGTACAAGCGAGCCTCCTTCTTCTGAATGTACTGCCCAAGATATCCCCTTTGAATGAGCTCCTCAATGGCCTGCTTCAGATTACGGCACTCCTCAGTGTCGTGGCCGTAATCTCTATGGAAACGGCAATAGCGGCTTCTATCACGCGTGGCGCCTTTCTTCAGCGGAGGTGGACGCCGTAGATAAGGCTCGTTTTCAATTTCCATAAGGATATGAGCTCGGTGCAAGGAGGGTGTAAGATGACCTTCTCTGGGGGCGAGGCTCTTGCGGTGGTCAGCCGAACGGCGCGAGGGTTCGACTTCTTGGGAGGAGGCCCGCTCGACTCGGGCGGGCCGGCCTCTTACCAGTCCTTCCTTCGGCACCCTCCGAGACGAATCAGCCTCGTCGGCATGGATGTATTTCTGTGCACGACTTAGGAGATCAACATAAGAACAAGGAGGTCTCTTGTCTAGAGAATAAGTGAAGGGAGGGACGGAGCCCCCGCTTCAAGGCCAAAGTAGCCACAACATCGTCAAGATGATAAACTTCCAAAGCTGCCACCTTGAATCGGGTTATAAAGTCTTTCAGGGACTCCCCCTCCTCTGCTGCACAGAGAATAAGCTGTTCGCCACTCAAGAATCTTCCGACAAGCATCAAAATGAGCTAGGAAAGATCTTTCTAATTGTCGGAAGGAATCAATACTGCGTGAAGGCAGACGAGAATACCAAGCACGGGCGGCCTTTCGGAGAGTGGCTAGGAAGGTGATACACAGGAGGGCATCAGTTGCTCCTTGGACTTGCATAATAGCTTGTAGCTTTCCAGGTGATCCAAGGGATCAGTAGTGCCATCATAAGGGTCTAGTTGAGGGAAACCAAACCTCCTTGGAATGGGTTCCTCCATAATTCGCCGAGTAAGAGGAGGGCGGGTGTCGTAGTCCGACCCCGGATGGTTATTGATTCTCTGGCTAAGCTCCTCCAGCCTCCGGTCTTGCTCATCGAGGCGCCTCTCCATCTGATCAGTCATATTTCCCCGGCTGGCTCAGGGAATAGGACAAGGATCGACGACGCCACCGACGGTGCTCGTATGAGGCTCCTTTCCCCGCCGCCGCCTGGCGGGAGGGCTACCCGAGGAACTGGTGAGAGAGCGTGAGCCACCCTGGGAACCTTGAGGATGAGGCCCAGCTGAGGTGCAGGGGTGGAGAGGCCTCGTTGGAGGGGATCTCCCTCGGGTAGACTGCCGGCTAACGGGAGTAGCCGATCTATGCTGTAGAGGCGGTTTGAGCCGTTGCCGGGCTACTCTGGAATGCTGCTCCTACAGTTGCTGAACCATCCCAACAAGAGTTTGAACTTGTTGTATGAGGTAGCCAACAGGTCATGGGGAGTAGCTGACGCTGGTAGTGGTGAGGAAGAAACCGGAGGGCTTGGCCTTGATGGCTCGGTTGAGAAAAGAGTCTTTCCAACATGATCAGAGGGTGAAAGATGCCCCCTAGACCAATTGGAGGGGTTCTCCCCGGAGATCTTGTACTCATGCTTGAACGATGAAAACTGCAACGTCGTTCCCCTACCTGGCGCGCCAATCTGTTGATACTTGATCTCCAGAAAGACCTCGCAATTCCCCCTACGAATAGAGTTCCTTTTGAAACCTTGCTGTTGATCCAGTACACAGCCTTAAACTTTGGTTTTTAGATCTCCAGTGAAGAAGAAGGCCCCCCTTTTCGATGATTCCCCCCTTCTTATATCCATTGAGTCCTAAAAATATTCTTTTCTTTTCTTTGTCATGATGCTGTCAGCATCGAGTCATTTTTCTTTTTATTTTCTTTCTTTTCCGGGTAAAATTAGTGCATAAGTAAAAAGCTTAGCCACTGATGAAAGTGCGCCACGTGGTCATTCTTCGATGACTAACACCATAGGTGTTAAAGAACTTGCTCCAGAAGCTAGGAATCTTCATGATGGATTTCGGTCTTCCCAAGGGAATGTCAGAGTTTGTGGAAAGTTATCTGGCTCTAAAAAGGTGATCAGTGTCTCCTTTACTTGAGTTTTTCGATGAATGGTGACTTTCTAGCGCTTGTCTTATTCAAGTCATTTAAAGCGTCATGATGTTTGACGATTTTTGAGCTTTGTTCTGGACATGATATCGTGTTAAGTTTAAGTGCTTCTAACATGAAAGCAGCTTTAAGAGCTCTGGGTGTATAGCCATGAGGGTCTTTTTAGGAGGGCCGGGGGCCGCCTAGGTCTCAAAGGCCGTCCAAGCTTGGAGGGCGCCCAGGGCTTGGGGGCCACCCAAGGCTGGAGGGCCGCCCAAGGCTAGGGGCCGCCTAGGGCTAGGGCCACCCAGAGCTTGGGGGCCGCCCAGGGCTTGGGGGCCGCCCTAGACTGGAGGGCCACCCAGGGCTAGCGGCCGCCCAGAGCTTGACGGCCGCCTAGGGCCGGGGCCGCCCAGAGCTTGGGGGCCACCTAAGACCGGAGGACCGCCCAGGGCTAGAGGCCGCCTAGAGTTTGGGGGCCGCCTAGGGCTGGGGCCGCCCAGAGCTTGGGGGGCCGCCCAAAGCTGGAGGGCCGCCCAGGGCTAGGGGCCTCCCAGAACTTGGGGGCCACCTAGGGCTGGGGGCCGCCAGAGCTGGGGCCGCCCAAGACTAAAAGGGCCATCCAGTACTTCAACCTACTCTCTGTTGACTAACCACATTACATAGTAAATAAAATATTATAAAAATAAATAGAAACTTTAAGTCAAGTTTATGATATGTTGCACGGATAAGAAAATATGACATATAGAGGCCGGAGGTGTATAGGCATTTGTAGCCTATCTCGTCTATTATATATATATATATATATATATATATATATCTTATTCTTCATATTGCATCATATGTCTAATAATTTATATTAATTTTATAATATTTTAATTTACTATATTAAATTAGAATTTATTACTTCAAGCTAACTATTTATTTTGGATACTTAATTTTTATTTTGCACAATAAGTATTTATCGTCACGTCCAAAAGAGTTATATTTACTTCCATCATATTCGCTACCCATTTTTGTTTATTCTTTTTTTTTTTTAAAAAAAGCAACTAATGGTGGCGATGAATTTAATGATGAAGATAGTGATCAAATTTAAGCTTGGTTATATGCAAATGTAGCCAATTATATCTATTTTCATATATATTAAAGTTAAAAGGTAAGAAATAGTTCTTTACAAAAGCTTACCCTTTTTTTCATTGATTTTAACTATTCTTAGTTAAAAGAGGATGAAGACTTTCCTTTCGTTGGCATTTGGTTCATAGAAATATAATAGAATGAGGCTCCTATATTTCTAATAATCTACGCTTGATAATTAGATTTCTAAAATATAAAATATTATGTTTGATTTTGATAATATTATTTTAGATTCTTAGGATTGCAAAATTAACATATTTAATAATAATCAAATACCGTAAGCAAATAACCATGGTCTTAAATTTGTTTGTATTTTATTATAAATCTTTCTTATCTTTTAAGTGGTTGTCTCTTTTATTTCTTAGTTAGAATGTAAAATATATCGGTAAATATCAAGGATTCATTGTAAAATCATTTTAAAAATATTATATATTTAAATATTATAGATATATAATATAATAAATTTTAATATTATTAAATTTATAACTCGGTTCTAAGCTTGGATAAAAGAGAGGGTTATGTTAGATAGCTGATAGCCAACGTAAAACTCCGTTAGATTTCCTAAAATATGAATCTACTAAATCAAACTATGAGAAGTTGAGTATTATTAAATTTATCATATATAATATATAATATTCATATATATATATTAATATATAATATATTATAGTATTTAAAATTTAATATATTTATAATATAAAATATTATTAAATATATTATAATTTATTTAAATATAATAATTTTATATTTAAAATGTAATAAATATTAAAATTTAATATAATATTTATATTAATATCATATATTATAATGTAAATTTAATATTAAATATTTAAATATAGGTCAACAACATAATATGAGCTTATTAGACCTTAGTTATATGAAATACCCATCTTTCTAATGAAAAAACTGCTTACCATGCATGTTTTATAGTAATATTAAGCTATCATGAATCAATATTATCAAACCATCAACTAATCACCTCTCAATACTAGTAAAGTTTAATTCAAAATGTATTGAATTACTTTCATACCAAAAAGATAAATTATAAAATAATAAAAAATTTTGATAAATTTAAAAAGTCTAGAATTATGATTTTTAAAAATTTCCACTGAAATTTATTCTCCAGACTAATCAAAAGCGGCAAAATTGACCCACCAGATATTCTTTTTAAAATCAATAGTCTCCTATCTGTATAAAAACTTTGACGTTAGATAATCAGAAGTTCTCCGCGTCTCCACACCGTCCACTAGGATTGCACGTTAACCTTGCTGACTCGAATGAAGCACGGCACAAAATTTTTTAAGCTTAAAATAATTGACTTGGCTTGCAAGGTAATTTCACTGGGAGACTCAGCCCAATGGTAAGTAGTTTCTTAAAAAAATTTCTTCCATAAAAAGTCTCTACCTATCTACACCAACCGTTAAAAAAAGTCTTTATTTGAAAGACTGCTCTTTATTGATTAGATTGAAATTGCCAATTAAACATCAAATTGGTATGACTCTTCTCCAAGAAGATGTGCTGAGTTTACATTTGTTCAGTACATGGCAACGCCCATATTCATAAAGGCTATGTTGGATGGGGAATAAGGCTTGGAATAGGCTTTTATTCCGTCTTATTTTTCTAAATACAATGAAAAAGGAGCGTGGACCCTATTAGAACAGCTATTTCAGTCAACCCTCTTTATTCCGATTTCTTATTCCATGGTACCCCATGGAATAGCTTCTATTCCCACTGCAGCTATTCCAGAGGCACCAATGAAATTAAATTAAATAAATTATTTATAATTTCATTTAAATAAATTAAATAAATCAAATAAATTTATTTATAATATAATTTGAAATTAAATAAATTTATTAATAGAAAATAATAAATTAAGTATGTTATTTTTTTTCTTATTAACATAAAATAATTTATTAAGTATGTTCTTATTATTTTTTAATAATAATTAATTTATTACCTTATTTATTATAAAATAATTTATTCAAGTCATTTTAAAAAAAAAAATTAATAAACCAGTTTTATTGGAAGGGGTATCTTTGAAATTTCAGAAAAATTCTTCATCTATTCCTACTGAAATACATGTTTATTCCTATGTCATCCAAACATCATTTGGAATAACACTGCATTAATTGCACTGAAATAATATGGAATACCAGATTTTTATCCAAACAAAAATCTGGAAAATATAAGGAATAAGCTATTCCTACGAAATTGTATTTCTATTCTTGGAATAACTTTTTGACATCCAAACGTAGCCAAAATAATTTTAAATTTCAAATCCGTTTGATAATCATAAAAAGCAAAATCTAAGAATGGAAGAAAAGAAAACAAAAATGGGAAGAGAAATATTGGAAGCATTCAAAAAAGAAGAAAGCATTAAGGATGTCAAGGTCACGCTCGTTGCGATTATTCACACTTTATTTATTTTTCACATATAAATTAATATGGTAACTTAATTCAGTGTGAGTTGTTTCTAAATAAATTAGTCATTTCAATTTGAAATTAGAACGATAAAATGCAAACTAATCTGCCAGCTTTCATTCTTTTTCTTTTTAACTCATTCCTTGTACCAATTGATTGCCATAGATTTTGCGCCATCTTGGGGATTTGTCAAGCATTTTGTCCGGAGATCCCACCAGCTTTGGAAGCAAGCAAGGATTAGCGGCCACCTAAAGTTCGATTTGGGACATTTGAACAAATGAATAGCATCAATC
Organism: Calamus simplicifolius; assembly: GCA_900491605.1. Taxonomy (NCBI): domain Eukaryota; kingdom Viridiplantae; phylum Streptophyta; class Magnoliopsida; order Arecales; family Arecaceae; genus Calamus; species Calamus simplicifolius. Next base: position 552,569 of record UESW01004617.1, on the reverse strand, counting down.
ACCCTCACTGATTCCTCCACTTAATGATCTGTCAATTTGGATCCCTCGCTTCTAAAATAACGAACGCCAGCACATTAAGGCCTTAATAAGTCCTCCACATGCGGTCACAAACAGCATGTCTCCAATTCTCAAATCCGTTCTCGTGGCCAACTTCCCAAATGTCCAACATCATGGATTGCATGTTACCCAATTGAAACCCAAAAGGATCAGCCTCCATGCCTTCTCATTCCTTCTGGTTTGCTGCAATTCCAACATTTGGTCCCACTTCGGTCCACCTTTTGTTGATATCGGGTCTGGTGCATGTGGATCACCTTCCATGGTGTACTTGTAGTCTTCTCTTTTATATGCGTTTGGATCAAACTCAACTTAACTCAACTCATCTAAGCCTTTTTTTTTTTTCAACTGTCGGCTATATAAATATGTTTTCTTCACTCTATTCTATTCATGACCAAACCAATATTTAAATTATAATTAGTTATATTTTTTTAATTATTTTTATTTATATTAGTTTATGTCAATTTTTATTTTATTTTTATCATGAATTATTAAAAGATCACTCTTGTTTCCATTTCATATAAGTCAATCAAATCCATGCAAGTTGTCTGAGGAACCAAAAAAAAAAGAAAATTCAACTGTTGTCACTTGGTCATGGCATCTTAAGATGACTATTGCTAGCAGCAATCTCTTGCAACTTAATAGCATAGTTGTTAAAATCAGACCGAACCGATCGGTTAAACCGGGACCCGAAGGCTAAGCCAGTCTGATTCTAACATAAAACTGAATATTTAAGAGACCTGAAATAATCCAGTTAACCCGTTCACTCATGAACCAGTCAATCCGGTCTGAACCAGGTTACGGATTTATCAATGGTGTTTCAAATTTTCTGGCCTTTGACATTTCAAATTCCTAAAAGTTTATGGTAAAAAAAAAAAAAAACATTGATGAAAATAAAAAAAAGTAGAAATATGAAAATTTTATAGGAATCAAGACCGTGATAAAAATAAAGAAAACTCGGATAGAATTTTTTTTAATATTTTTAGAAAAAAGTTAAATCAGACTAAATGAGTATGCAGATTGAAAGTAAGTAAATTTTAAAGATTAAATAAGATACAAAAAAAAATTTCTGACAAAAAAGATTATAAAACTTAGTATTCATATGTTCATTTTATTAAAAAATAATTTTTATTAATAAATATATTTTTATATTAAAATAATTGATCAATGGTTTAACCGATGACCCAATGGTTAAACCATGACCCGGTGACCCAAGCCCTTAGCCGGGTCAATCTTCGGACAATTATGCTTAATAGTATAAAAAAAAAAAAAAAACTCTAAAGTTGTGCCTGTGTCTTTATTTAAAAGAGCCGAAAGGGCTAAAGCCCCACCTGTACCCGATGAGGACATTGAGGGCAGAAAAAGGAACGGAAAGGGTGGCCCAAGCTGGCACAAAGTCTAATAAGTCATCACTTTCTTAATAATAAATAACACCCCCTTACTACGCTGTCCCATATTTTCATACAATTTTCTCTTCCAACCAACCTAACCAACCTTGTCACCTATATATTTTAATTATGGCTTCTCCTCCGGTTGCACCGCAGGCCAACCACATAAAAATACATCACAAGACCCCTTAGGTCATAGCTCACCCTTAATAAAATAAGACACATGTGAATACCCGGAAAGAAGGGCATGCCAAGACCGCCCCACAGCCCTACGTTAATAAGAATGTTCGAGCCTAGTAGAGAATATGGCAAGCCTGCGCTCTTTGCGTTACCCTTTTTATTTCCCCCGTCTCTCTCTCTCTCTCCTCCCTCCACTTGTCCCCTCTTCAAAATCCCAATCCCCCCGTTATAAAATCTCTCAACCCCTCCCCTCCGAAGCAGTGATTGGCGTCACCCAAACCATGGCCCAACAACAGCAAGAAAAATGGGTAAAATTCGGCGACGACGACGACGACGACGACGATGATCGGGCCCTTTCGCTCTCCGACTTCCCGGTGGCTATCGACCAAGCTAAAGACGAGGAGGAGAGCAAGGCCTCCGACGCCGTCGAGGATTTCGAGTTCCGGATATCGTTAGGAGGTGGCCTCCTCTTCAATGCAGCGGAGACGGACATGTGCGCTGCTGACGAAGTCTTCTTCCAGGGCCAAATCCTGCCGCTGAGACCCTCTTATAGCTCCGAGAATGGCCTCCTCCTCGGCACCAGCCGGTGTGGGTCGAGGTCGGACTCGATGGACCGGTATTCGTCGGCCGTTTCGAGCCGAGGATTCGAGAGCAGCCGGAGCAGCAGCAGGAGCAGCAGTAGCGTCAGCAGAAGCCAATCATCGAACAGCCACTCATCAAGCATGGGCTGTGAGCAACCCCCGCGGCCATCGGTTTCCAATAACTTCTACACCCACCCTAGCCCGACGCCGCAAGTTCGCATAGTGAGGAAGAGGAATGCCACCGCCGGTCGAAAGAGCACGAGCTCATCGACGCCCGGGTGGGAAATCTTTCGGTTGGGCCTCGTTAAGACTCCCGAGATCGAGCTCTACGACCCGAGGTCTCGAAGATTCATCAGCAGCAGCGGCGGCATGAACAACAACAACAACAAGAAGAAAAATGGCGATGCTAAGCATGGAAAAAAGGCATTGAAAGCCAATGATGGCAATGGCAGTGCTACATGTACTCATGCTTCCAGTGAAAGTAAACGCGGAGCCAAAGTGGAAAAGAAGGCGCCGAGATTCATTGGGCGTGGGTTCGGGTGCAAGTGCTCGCCGGATTCGGTGGAGATATTATCTTCGAAGGTAGTGATTGCAACAAAGAAAAAAGAGGATGGGGAGGGCTTGAAAAGGGGCGAAAGCATGTGCCGCAGTAGGATTTTTGAATGGTTGGAGGACCTTTCCATTACAAAGGCAGCAGGGAGTTAGTAGAGGGAGGAGGTTGGGGGGGTGGAAAGAGGAGGATGGTTTGACTTGTCCATCATTCATGTCCTGAGTTTTTTCTTTTGTTCTGTGATGGTTTCTTTTCCTTTTTGTTTCTTTTTTTTTTTTTTTCTTCTACTTCTCCTAGGGCTTCAAATGGGTGGGCACGCTCTACTTTATAAAGCTTTTGTTTTGTTTTGTTTTGTTCTGTTCTCTTTTTATTTTTTTTTTTCCTGTGATTTCCTGCTCTCTGACATGTTTCTTGTGGGGAGATGCTATGGTGGGTTGGAGGTCATGATAAGGGCGTGAAGTTTTTATGATCCACTGATGGTTGCGGTGGAAATGGCAATGTACAATTTGGATGGTTAAGGTACGTAAGTTCAGCAGCATTCGGAAGCAGTAAAGTGGCTCATGGAGTCATGGTTCTCTCTCCAGTTTGAATGCATGAGTTCGTTCATACCTGGTTTTCTTCACCGTTCGACTCTCTTTTAGTAAACATCTTAAATTGCGTTCTTGTCAACAAAGTAATGAGGAAATTGGAATTGCCGCTATGGCATGGAAATCGTGCATGGTATATCCTTTTTCTAGAAAATTTTGACCTCAATTCCATTAAGATCCTCTCCTCTTTTCCAACTTTTTCTTTACTGTTCATCTAAATCTCAACTTCCTTTTTTTACCTTTCCTTCACATGCGATGGAAAAAATAAAAAAAAAATAAAAAATAGGGATGATAAAAGATGGAATATTTATTATCCATATAAAAGAAAAGAAGAGAAGACAGGAGAAACTTACGGAAAAGTGAGAAAGTTAAAAAGAAAAAGAAAAAAAGGAAACGACAAAAGAAAGGAAAAGCTAGGCCTTTCTGGAACTTGGTGTTTTCCTGCTCTCAAAGCAAAGAAAAAAAAAAAAATCATTTTTAAATAAAACTTACTGATATACCACATTCAATCTCTAGCAGACATTCTATTTTTGTGGCAAAACATACGTATTGCCCATTTTTGCTTTAGGCTACCATATTACTGATGACGAGTGCGATATAGTTTAGATCACTGATAAAAAAAAAAAAAAAGTAAAGAGCAAATGAATTATCAAACAATTCTCTTTATATTTGATATTTCAATAACATCCAATATTTTCTTTTCCACTTGGCCAAGTTAACAAGTCAGCTTCCATGCACAACCAACAAACATCACTATATCATGCAACACTTGCTCTAGGTTTTATGAACTGATCTTAACAATTGACAGAAGTGGGAGCTGTTAAGACAGTATTTAAAATAGGGGATAAAAGATGATATCTCCTCTTATTCTCAAAAGCTTAAAAAAGTTTCTAACCATGGTTAACAATTATTCCCTGAACTTATTCCTGATAATTGGATAAGTGTACAGGATAGAATATCCCCTCTATCCCTAGGGATAATCCCATTGATCATATCAAATGCAAAAAGGTAAATCCATAGGATAACCTTTTTTTACTCTTATTTGGAGGGATAACCAGCTATTCCTGCATTCTCTAGGGAATAAATTGAGGGAATATCCCATAGTTAACCATGGTTTATCCCTTTGATTAACTTTATTCCCTGCTATCCCTTATAGTTATGGCTTTTGGGAATAAGAGGGGAATCCTCTGGCTTAAGGTAGTGTTTGATAGCTTTTTGGCTATCCCTGGATAAATGTACAGGATAGCATTTATCCAGGGATAGCTGAGGGATAAGCATCTTTTTAAAATTACCACTCTGCCATCAAGGGATAACTTTAGTTATTCTTGGGTTCTCTAGGGAATAAGTCCAGGGGATAACCCATGGTTAAACATGGGTTATCCTCTCTGGTTAAACTTTTTCAGAGATAACCCCTGCAACTATAGCTTTTGGGGATAAGAGGATATCTGGGGAATATCCCTCTTTATCCTATATATCAAACAGTGCCTAAAAAATTGAGGAATAACTAGAGTTATTCTTGATGGTAAAGTTATAATTTTAAAAAGTTGCTTATTTTCTTATTTTTTGGATAAATACTATCATGTATACTTATCTAAAGATAACTTTTGAAAAGTTAAACACTACCTAAATCACATAGCACAGTTTCTCGAAGGATTGAAATAAATATAAGCACTTTATTGTCGTCTTGTAGAACTTGTTTGTGGGGGAGACCGCTTAGTGTGATGTAATCAAAATTGTGTGGTGCAACGGGAAAGGACCCACTGCAAACGTTGCCGTGTGGGCGCAAAATGGATGTGGCAAAGAATGTTTTGGTGTTGACCTTTCCTTAGCACATGGCATTGTCATGACCACCTGAATAATTCTTAAGTACTTGTGGACATCATGCTCTGACAACACAGCTTACTCCTCATTTTCTCATCCATATTTTTAGCTAAGTAAATATTAACTCTGCCTTTATGACCGTCACTTTGTGTTCATTGATAAAGAGGGCAAACATGTTTAAGATCATTAATTCTTCCGTGCGGCATGAGATAATATTTACCCAAATGCTCAATTTATGAACATAATTAACATGAAATGAGCTATTCTTGGCTGGAAATATTGGAAGCATCCGATTAAGAGGAATTGACAGATATTTTAGAAGAAAATTCGAAAGTTTAACCTTTGGCAAGAGAATTGCTATATATGGACATAAAGAGGAGAACATCTGGTTTGACTTAATTATTAATGGCATGAACCAAAAGTAATATAACAAATGTACTTAAAAATTTGTTTATTTATTATCCATTCTCAAGTTTTCATAATTCTTCATTGCTTAGTCTCAAGATATTCTGTAATATAAGCATTCACATCCTTGAGTTTTTTTTTTTTGGCTTCCATTCATTTAATTTCTAAAAAGAATCTGTTTCATGCAAGTGTATCAGATAATATATCGGTAGAGAATAAGATTAACAGCATATATATGATGCATTTATGATATATATACGATGATGAGATCGGGCTTCTATGCTTAGAATGGTGTCAATGCAAAGGTCATAATTGATTTCACTTAGGCTTCTTGCTCATCCAAATAAAGATTTATAAAACCACAGAGTTGGAGGTTCATTATGAGACTTTTATGTTATATAAGGAGGGTGGCTCAGCGCATGAAGCTTCTGTCATAGTGAGAACTAGGAAGGATCAGATGTACACCTTGTCATTGTGCCAAGCTTATTAATATTAAGCTCATGTTATGGTAAATTATTTAAATTTGAAATTAATATGGTCGATTCGATAGTACTATAAGCTGAGATTGTCAAACTATATTTCTTGGAAATATAAACAGCTACATTTTTTGGGGTAAAAAAAGTTGTTCTAGGAATGATCCCTTGAGAATGCGTATGATCATTTCAAAGTGATGAATCATGCACCTTGCTTTAATTCTATACGATCTCTAATGCATACAATATGTAGTAGGTCAGGCAGATGTTGTCACAATATATATGCACTGCAACTTACCTTCCAGCCATTCGAATCCCACAGGTATTCACACTGATTTTTCTGACTCAAACCTCAGGTCCTGATTGATGTGGTCCACGTAACAAGGTCTTACAAGAAGATCATAATGTTCCCGCTTGGCTTCAACGCCTGTAATCATGAAAGTACCCACCAAACATTGTCTCCTACGTACACTGAGTAAGAGCGAATCAAGTCAAGCCTCTCCATCAAAGCCAACAAGAAATGAAACAGGCCATTTGTTGGATTGGTCTTTCTAAGTTGCAGTTGATATATACAGACGTACATACGTATGTACGTTGTATGTACATAATTAAGTTGGTAAGTATGTATGCATGAGCTGCACTGGAGAGACCTGGCAAAACTGAAAATAAATAAAAAAGACTTCAACAATGTGGAAAGATTAATATTTGATTGTGCTCACTCTTTCAAACTTGGGTATATTATTTAGGTATGAAAAAGGAATGACTGAAATGCATTGGTAGATAGTGGTGAAGAGATATTAAGAAAGGACTGAACAAAATTTAGAAGACAACAGATGACTAATATTTAATCACTAGTTCGTTTAAGAAGGAAAAAAAGAAAACAAGCTAGCCTAATAAGAATTCAACACTTCAAAACCAATCACATTCGCAGTCCTATACATACCATATGGTTTCCACCTTGAAAGAATGGTCCCCCATCGCCTGATCATCACGCGGGTGGCAACACCAACAGCTCATCAAAAGCAACCATTGCAGCTCTCTAACTTTGAATGAGTCTTGAGAAGACGTACAGAACTTAAGACAATCAGTCAATCACCTCTATTTCCCGTCTACTATAACAGTAACTCATCATGCTACAATACGTCAGCAGTCTCCAGGCTCAATAACCACGCCAGAACCCCCGAGTCATGCGCCAAAAAATGGCCGGATTTTAATGGCCTCATTGCCTCGTTACAAGATAAAGAGGAGGAATGGGAAACTCAGCCAATGAGAGATGGCACAAACTCTAAGGATCAGCAGCTAAGTTAAAGCAAGAGGGATGATCATGATTACGTGAAGTAACCTAGCGTAGAGGGAGCATAAACGTGAATCAATTGATGGGAGGGGCATCTATTCTTTCTCTTTCTTTTGGAAAGGCAGATGCTATGTGTCCTTATTTTTGGAAGCACAGTGGCATATAAAAAAGTTCTCTTGTGGCACTTGAGTTCTCTAGTGGAAGGCCAGGTATGTCCCACCGTGCGTTTGGTTGGAAGGCTTCGAGCCTTGGGAGGTTACGCTTGGAGGTTTCCAGTTTGTTAAACTACAGTGGCAGTGGGCCAGTAGATAAGGTTTAAATAAGCATGCTCACCTGTAACAACTGCTGAGGAGTCACCCATCAATGGAAACTAGAAGACAAGTGGAACGTTCTTTTGCAGGGCCAGCAGCCACTCGGCAGTATTCTATTCTGCGCTTACCTTATCCAGGTTTTTTTTAATGGACTATATCAAATGTTGTTGGAATAATGCTTAACGTGGCATTTAATTTGCAGTAACTTATAAAAATTATATTATTAATAATTTATATTTAATAATTAGTTTTTTTTAAAAAAAATTAAAAATTACTGAGGTCTGATAACAAAAAAACAGTAATCAAGTCATCATGTTTTTAAATATTATTTAAATTGTATTATAAATCTTTTTCATCTTTAAATAATTCTCTTTTTAACTAAAATATGAAATGGTAATATAACAATCTAAAATTCTTTGTACTTTTTTTAAAAAAATATATATTTAAATATTATAAATATATAATATATGTTATAATATTATTAAATATCCTATTATATATATATTTTAATATATATAATGTATAAATATTTATTATATATATAATAATTTAATACATAGATAGGCCATAAATATTAATAATTTAACATTTAATATCTATATTACTACATAAATATGTAATAATATTTAAACTATTAAATATTATTAATATTAAATTTAATATTAATATAAAAAATATTATGTTATACATTTAATATTAATATAAATATGATATTAATATTTGAATATTATTTAATATAAATTAAATATATAATATTGTGAAATATTTATATAAAAATTGAGAGCGTAATTTAAGATTACTATAATTTGATAATCTCAAATTTATCTTTTATATTATTATGTCTTATTGCCAGATATGGTAGTCTCGTGTTATCATGTAGGTTACTATGAACTAAACGATCTTCAAATTAATTATTTGGTACACGAAACAAATGCTAGTTATGCTAATCAAAGGCAGGGACTTTGCAGTTGGAGATTTTGATAAAGTTAACAAAGGCAAGTGCAATCCCACCTAGAAATTATGAATAAAAACTCTCTTTGGACTGTACATGTGTCACGCGGGCCTAAATTGTTGCTGGTTTATAACGTACGCAAGTTCGTTGAGGTTGAGACAATGCATGTTTCAGGAAGAAGAATTAATCTGTCAGACTTTGTTTTCAAGTACGCTCTAGTTCTAACTCTTGAATGCTTCATTTCGCTAGTTTATCCCAGGAGAGCAATATGAACCGAGAGGCTATGTTCATCAAAGGATGGGAGCATTTGGGGCGGAGCAGACGGTGGGAACAACGAAAACCATAGTTGTCAAGCTTGGCTCGAACTTCGACCCGCCAAGGGCTTGGGTTATCAATCAACCGTTCATCAATCATCGATTTAAGATCGATATGATAATAAATTTTAACATCTAATGCCATAAAAATCGGTTCAGATTGGGTTGATCAATTCACAGATGAACCAAACGGATTAATCAGGTTATTTCAGATCTCTTACACATTTGGTTTTATGTTAGAATCGACCGGCTTGACCTTCGAGTTCTGATTCAACCAATTCAATCAGTCGGTTCGATCCGATTTTAACAACTATAACGAAAATCAGTCAAAGAAGTTCGTAGGTGGCACTTCAAAACAGCTAATAACCCTCGCACTATTGATACTTAAGTTTGTTTTTCTTCTTCGTGGTATGGGACATTGGAGATACTAGAAAAAACATAAATATGGAGGCTATGAATACATTTATCTTTTTGTGAGAGCCTATAAAAAAGTAAGACGTTAACACTTCAAGCCCAATTATTAGTCCAATTAATCTGTTAGAAACAAAATTATGTGATTCTAAAAAGTAAAGCGAAAGTTAATTGATAGTGAGTGAACTTTAGTTATAAATACTTTAAACTTCAAGCTAGTTAGATTCTATTCGAAATTGGATTAGTAGTGTTGTAAGGCTTTATGCCATAACAAAACTCTACCATCATCCTACGAGTAATTTTTTTTCTTTTTTTTTTTTATTAATTTTTGCATACTTAAATTGATTGGTTCTGATATCATTTATATTAGCTCCAATATCATTTATAATGCTTCAAGTTCACCACTAATTTAATTAATTTTTCGTATAGTCCTAAAAGCTCAAGTAAAACTTATTTAGTAGTAGATAAATTTGATTTATAAACACTATAAACTTTTTTTTTCATCCGAATTATATTTTTGAGTATTATAAAGGCTTCAAGCAATTGAAGCCAGCCATGTATGGCTTGCCCAAACTCTCATCCTCTTTCTTATAATAAATAACAAGATAAAAATAATTGAATCATACCCCTCCTGAATCCTTTACGATTGGTCGCTACCGATCAAAGATGAATTATTTACTTCAAAGATGACAGAAGATTAGGTCTTGGTCAAGGGAATTGACCTATAAGCTGCATCAATGGCAACCAGATGAACAAGCATGTTATTGTTTGTTCAACGGTTTCACAAAATTAAAGCTTTATACTTTTGGGTAAGTACTTTATAATTTTACTAACAATTCATTGGAAATGACCATGTTTATGGTAATTAGTTGCCAACACAAAGTCAACGGTTTTCAGACCTGCAAAGCTCGAGAGGCATAATTATTACGCTTCAAGACCGCATTTAGGTAGTGTTTGATATCCCAAAAGTTATTCCTGAATAAATGTATAGGATAGCATCATAAAGAATAAGCATCTTTTTAAAATTACAAGTCTACCATCAAGGGATAACTTTAGTTGTTCCTGAGTTTTTAGGTAGTGTTTGATAGGAAAAATGTTATCCATGGATAAGTGTACGGGATAGAGTTTATCCCCTGGCTATCCCTAGGGATATCCCTTGGCTATCCCATTGATCATATCAAATGCAAAAAGGTAAATCCATGGGATAATCTATTTTTACTCTTATTTGGAGGGATAACCAGCTATTCCTGCATTCTCTAAGGAATAAATTGAGGGGATATCCCATGGTTAACCATGGATTATTCCTTTGGTTAACTTTATTCCCTGCTATCCCTTATAGTTATGGCTTTTGGGAATAAGAGGGGATATCCTCTGGATATCCCCTCTTATCCCCTATCTCAAACACTACCTTAAGGAATAAGTTCATGGGATAACTCATGGTTAAACATGCGTTATCTTCTCTGATTAAACTTTTTCAAACATATCTCCTCTAGCTATAGTATTTGGGGATAAGAGAGGATATCTAAGCATGCTTTGTAAAGAAAGTTATTTATGTAATTTAATACAAATTTGGACTATTTTTTCAGTGTGTAAACGAAACCAATGAACGAACGAAGAAACTCATCGGAGAAGACGAGTTTGCTTGGACTTCTCTCCCAATCTAACGAAGACTTGGATGAGGCTTTTCCAAGTCTCTCTTCCGTTGATTTAAGTCCCCAACGAAGCGGATTCAGATTCAAGAGAGAAGGGCAGCGAACGAACCTGGGAAGAGACTAGGCGAGGACCGGAGGAAACGGGGGTCTTCATTGGTAAATCGACACCAGTAACTCCCGAGAAAATACCGTTAAATCTTCTCCCTAGATCCACAAGATCCTTGGTCTTCTTCAACTTGTATTGATTTTCCATTACATCTAAAGGGATTAAAGGGTTTCAAATGCTATGTTTTAGAGTGAAGCAGAGCAGGAAAAAAGTCGTGAGTCGCCACATTTTCCTCAGGACCGGCGACCAATAAGCACTGGTAAGCCTTCCTTCTTTTGTTTCTCATCATTTTTCCTTCCTCAAAACATCCGTCTAGTTGCCTGGAATGCCTGTGTTAGCTAGTTCTATTCAGATTCCTAGGAATATATATGTGTGTGCGCGTGTGTGCTGCTCTGTTTTCGTGAGGGTTTTGGGCCAAGCCTTGGGCAGATTGAGAGGGCGGTGACCAACCACACCTCCAGCAGAACAAAGTTTCGGCTATGATCAACACTAGGAGGTGATCGCCGGTTAGGTTTGTCCTTGTTTACGCTAGTGAATTAGTCATCGGGTTTCGAGTTCTGGGTGAACTCTGTGGCAGAGAAAGCAGCAGGAGAATGAGAAATTGGTTCGGCTGCCAGGGTTGGTGGACTTGGGCGGCAGCTGGAGGATGGCCTTTGACGGCCGAGGGTCACCATTTAGATTTTTGCCGGTGGTTATTTGGGTTTAGTCGCAAGGTGGCTGTCAGTTTGAAAGGATGCTCTTCATCTTTTCAGTTAATATTTATTTATTAATATATTTTTTCAAAACTCTAGGATGGGTGGCAATGTGGCTAATAAGCCTACGTTTAAGTTAACTATCGAAATTGGCTGACAACACCATGGGTAAGCTGATAGCAGAAGTCAAAGGGGACTAACGCTCCGGATTCAGCTTCGGTCTCCCAAGTCGGCTTTCGGATTCGGCCTCAACTTCTCAAGTCAGCATCAGCCCTCGGATTTGGCCTTGGCCTCCCGAGTCGGTATCCGCCTTCGGATTCGGCCTCCACCCCCAAGTCGATATCCACCTCTGGATTCGGCCAGTCCCGACAGGATCTGTGAAACAAGGGCATTTCGTACAATCCACCGTCTCACAAGACCTAGCTCACCAACTGTTCGCGATCCATACATCTGACAAGACCTAGCCCACCAATCGTCTGTGGCCTACACGTCTGACAAGACCTAGCCCACCAACCATCCACGACCTACACGTCTGATAAGATCTGGACCACCAACCGTCTATGGCTCACACATCTAACAAGACTCAGCCCACCTACCAATCGTGGCTGCTCAAATCAGAAGGGACTAAACCACATTCCGCAGGAAAGACATTTTCCACCACTGAACTCCACACGGCTCAACCATCGCCAAGTGGCGATGCCTTGGAACTGATGATCGTCCATAAATCGGGTAAGAGGGACTCCTGACGAGGTATGAACACTTAAGCACTCAAGGCAACTTTCTTCTCTAATTCTCTCCCTTTCAAGCTTTCTCAAGCTCACGGCTGTGATCCTGATTATTAACTTGAGCATCGGAGGGTCTCCGTCGGCAACTCTGGCCCCTAGGACTTCTTGCAGGTCCATGCCAAGGACGAAGTTTATCAACAGCTCACGACTCCACCACCAACGTCCGTGAAAGGTGATCAGGCATCAACAGATTGGCGCGCCAGGTAAGGAAAAGAAGGAGAACACGCTAAAGAAAGGGAAGCTCTGTAACGCTGAGCTATGAGCCTTCGCCCCCTCAAAAGCAATGATGGCGGTGACGCATGCTCGAGAGGCCTCCATCAGTCATGCTAGGATGCATCTTTAGCACACCGAACAGCATGAGGCCAACCTCCTTGCTCCACTTTCACCAACACCTCTGGTCACTCCGCTTGACCAACTCACCACCCTCACTCAATAAGTTCAAGCGTTGTTGGCAGTGGTCCATGAGCTGCAAGAGTAACACGTTGACCCACTATTGATTTTGAGGATTAACAAAAGCCATGAGTATATTTTTTGTGTTACTAATGAAATTAACAAGTGTTTTAGGAACTTAGAAAGGTTAAGTTATTCAAATGATATACAAAATTAAGTTTGAATCAGTTTTTTAATGGAACATTTCAAAGTTCAGATCTTAGAGCCGACACCCACTGTGTTTGGAGCCAACCCCAGGGCGTATCAGAACAGTTCAATATTTTTGGCACGGTTCGGAGTCGACACCTGAAATGCTAGAGCCGACTCTAACTTGAGACACAGAGAAATGATTTTCTGCGCAAGTTTTCGGAGCCGACACATAAAGATTAGAGTCGACACCTGAAGTTTCGGAGCCGACACCTGAAAATTTTAGAGCTGACTCTAACCTGAGAACAGAGAATGTATTTTTGGAACATCGTTAGAGTCGACACCCTCAGAAATTAGAGCCGACTCCTGAACGCGTCGAGCCGACACCACAGTTTCTCGAAGCCAACTCCCCAACGGACGTTTTGTTACTATTTTTGAAAACCCGACTTAGAGTCGACACATGAAAAGTTGGAGCCGACTCTAACCTATCAGGAACGGAATTTCAAATCTGTCAGAATGGATTCCAACGGTAACATTTCTTTACCTAACCCCCAACGGATCTATTTCTTTGCATGAGGAAGCAATCCAAGTACATTTTCAACGACTATTTTTCACCTAATTTTGGGTTAAAGAAGATTATAAAAGGGCATCGTCCGTTTCAAAACAAGGGAATGAAATAGAGAAAAAGAAAAGAAAAAGAAAGAAATCAAAGAGAAAAATCTCTGTGCTCAAGGCCATCAATAGAAGAAAGATACAAGAGAAATCCAAAGGCATTTCAAGATCAAATCCGAAGGATTTCCACAGTTTTGAAGGAAAAGAAAAAGAGCCCTAAATCTTCAACTTCTCTTTAACAAGCTTCGATCAAGAATCAAAGTTCAAATCTGTTTAGCCGATTCAGAAGAGAAAAGGAAGAGAGGAAAAGAAGAAAAGCTCAACTTCAAATCGCTTCAAAATCAGGCTTTTCTATTCTTATTTATTTACATTGCATATTTGCTCATTTGAAGAGCTATCAATTGCTGTAAACATTTATCTGAATTGCTTGTGTCCTAATTCAATCAGGGGATTGAATTAGTTGAGGTATTTGACCTCGGGGTAAGCTAAGAGTAGCTTACGTTGGGTTGTGTGCTGGTGAACCCATAAAAACCAGCTCGGTTCGTTGTGATCCTGTGTAAAACAACAAGTTCGAGTTGTGACCTTGCAAAACAACTCAGCTATAATCAAAGTGATTATAGTGTGGACTCAAGAGTTGCTTGGGAGTGGACATAGGTGTAGATAACACCGAACCTCTATAAACCTTCTTGTGTTTATTGTGCTTATTACTCTCTCTCTCATTTATATTGTGTTTATTATTTACTGCATCACTTCATTTGTGCACATTAACTTAGTGAAATTAGTTTTTAAGTGTAAAATTTTTTAAAGAACCCAATTCACCCCCCCTCTTGGGTTGCCATCTGGGCCAATAATTGGTATCAGAGCTTGTGCTTATTTCGGCTTGATTTAATGATCAAGAGCTAAAGATCCAAATGGCAGCTCAAGTTGGATCATCTTTTTCTGAAGGTCAATCCACAAATCGATCTCCTTTGTTTAGTGGCACAAATTATTCATATTGGAAAGCTAGAATTAGAATTTTTATTCAAGCTTTAGATTATGAATTATGGAGTGTCATTATTAATGGTCCTAGCACTCCCACACACATTGTAAACGGATCTATAGTTTCTAAGCCCGAAAGGGATTAGAATGAGAATGATAGGAAAATGGTTCAGCTTAATGTCAAGGTCATGAATGTCCTATACTGTTCTTTGGATGCAAATGAATTCAACAGAATATCCACTTGTATTTTAGCCAAAGAAATATGGGATAGGTTGGAAGTTACTCATGAGGGTACCAACCAAGTTAAGAAATCTAAAATCAATATTCTAGTGCATAAATATGAACTATTCAACATGGAACAAAATGAGTTAATTACATGCATGTACACTAGATTTATTGATATTGTAAATGGTTTAAAGAGTCTTGGTAAGACTTATATTAACTCTGAATTAGTGCGCAAAATTCTTAGGTCTCTTTTAAGATCATGGGAAGCCAAAGTGACAACAATTCAAGAAGCCAAAGATTTGAACGTTCTATCTTTGGAGGAGCTACTTGGATCCCTAATAACCCATGAGCTTACAATGAAATAACATCAAGAGGAAGAGGTAAAAAAGAAAAGGACTATAGCACTCAAGGTTGCAGAAGATGAAAAGAGCAGCAGTGAAGATGATGAAGAAGATGATGAGACAGCTCTTCTTGCTAAGAAATTCAAAAAATTCATGCAAAGAAGGAGACCCTTCCATAAGAAAAAGTCTGGAATAAAAATGGAAGGAGAAAGAGAAAGAGAAAAAGATAAGGACAAGGATAAGGATCCCTTAATATGTTATGAATGTAAGAAGCCGGAATATTTTAGATCTGAATGTCCTCAATTAAAGAAGGGATAAAAAAAAAGAAGAAAGCCTATATTGCAACTTGGAGTGATAGTGAAGAGTCTTCATCCGAAGAAGAACAAAAAGAGGTTGCCAACATATGCTTCATGAAAAATAACGATAATGAGGTAAATTTCGAAACCCTCAATGTTGATTTCACTTTTGATGATTTATATGATGCTTTCAATGAATTAGTTAGTGATTTCAAGATTTTGAGAAATAAGAACAAATAATTGAAAACTGAAAATTTAGATCTTCTCGATGAACTTGTTTTGAGATCAAAAGTTTGAAATCTGAAAAAGAAGACATATTGAAGGAAAAAGAATCAATTTCTAATGAAAATCTTAATTTAAAGAAAGAAGTTGATAAGTATAAGAATATTGTTGATAAATTCACAAATAGCTTAGAAAAACTTAATTTACTATTGAACAATCAAAAAGCTGTTTCTGATAAAGCTGGTTTAGGATATAGACCATATATGAAATAAAAATATGTCAATAATTTCTTTATAAAGAAAACAATCAAGGATGATATTTTAAGTTATCATTGTAAAAAAAAGGGACATAAAACTTATGAATGCAATTTCAAAATGTCTCATAATAATTTAAATCTCAAAGACAAGAAAATATGGGTTCCAAAAGGAACAATCTTTATTGCTACTAACCATGAAGGACCCAAGAAGGCTTGGGTACCTAAACATAAGATTTGACTGTCTTGCAGGAGTGTCTTGCGGCCAAAGGATCAAAAAGAAAATGGTATCTTGACAGTGGCTGCTCAAGACACATGGCGGGTGACAAGGAGCAATTCATCACCCTTGAAATCAAAAGAGGAGGAGTTGTAACTTTTGGAGATAATGGCAAAGGCTAAATTATGGGCTTTGGTAAAATTCAAACACTATAAGAAATATTGAAATAGCGATGCAAATTTAGCGATGCATCATTGTGTCGCTAAATTGCGACCACTTTGCGACGCCTCTGTGACAACAAAATATTGCGACGCAATTAGCGACGCATTAGCGACTCAATAAACCAGAAAATTAAAAAAAATTAATTTTTTATTTAGCGAAGCAAATAATGCATCGCAATATTTTTAAATTAATTTTTTATAAAATATAAATATGGAAAAAAAAATATTGCGACGCAACTCAGTGCGTCGCAATGTTTTTAAAAGAATTAAATATGTTAAATAGCGACGCATTAGCGATGCAATAAACCAAAAAATTAGAAAAATTATTTTTAATTTAGCGATGCACCAATTATGTCGCAAATAATTTAAATAAAATTAATTTTTATAAATATAAATATTAGAAAAAAATATTGCGATGCAACTCAGTGTGTCACAATGTTTTTAAGAAAATTAAATATGTTAAATAGCGATGCATTAGCAACGTAATAACTGCATCGCAATTATTTAAAATAAAATTAATTTCTATAAAGTATAAATATGAGAAAAACTAATTGCGATGCAACACAGTACGTCGTAATATTTTTTAAAAAATTAATTATATTAAATAGCGAAGCAATAGCGATGCAATAAACCAAAAAATTAGAAAAATTATTTTAATTTAGTGACGTAATAATTGTGTCACAATTATTTTAAATAAAATAAATTTATATAAAATATAATTATGAGAAAAAAATATTGCGACGCAATTCAGTGCATCGCAATATTTTTAAAAAAATTAATTATGTTA
This sequence comes from Calamus simplicifolius, assembly GCA_900491605.1. Lineage (NCBI taxonomy): Eukaryota > Viridiplantae > Streptophyta > Magnoliopsida > Arecales > Arecaceae > Calamus > Calamus simplicifolius. Next base: position 535,285 of record UESW01004617.1, on the reverse strand, counting down.
AATAGCGACGCATTAGCGATGCAATAAATCAAAAAATTAGAAAAATTATGTTTTAATTTAGCAATGCAATTATTGCGTTACAATTATTTTAAATAAAATTAATTTTTTTATAATATAATTATCATATTAAAAAATTACGACGCAACCCTTTGCGTCGCAATGTTTTTAAAAAAATTAATTATGTTAAATAGCGATCGATCCGAGATCGGTCGTGGCCGATCGGAATCAGGGCTTGGATCGATCGCAACTGTCGGATCGTCGCCGATTGGACCGATCGCCACGGTCCGAGATCGGTCGTGGCTGATCGGGATCACGGCTTGGATTGATCGCAACCATCGGATCGTCGGCGATCGGACCAATCGCCACGGTCCGAGATTGGTCGTGGCCGATCGGGATCATGGCTTGGATCGATCGCAACCGTCGAATCGTTAGCGATCTCGGACCGATTGAAATGGTTCGGGATCGTTGTGGCCGATTGGGATCAGGGCTTGGATCGATCGCAACCGTATGATCGTCGGCGATCGGACCGATCACCACGGTCCAAGATCGGTCGTGGCCAATCGAGATCAGGGCTTGGATCGATCACAACTGATGGATCGTCAGCGATCTCGGACCGATCGCAACGGTCTGGGATCGGTCGTGGCCGATCGAGATCAGGGCTTGGGTTGATCGCAACCGTCGGATCATCGCCGATCGGATCGATCGCCACGGTCCGAGATCGATAGTGGCCGATCGGGATCACAGCTTCGATCGATCGCAACCGTCGGATCGTCGCCGATCTCGGACTGATTGCAATGGTCTGGGATCGGTCATGGCCAATCGGGATCATGGCTTGGATCAATCGCAACCGTCAGATCGTCGCCTATCGGATCGATCGCGACGGTCCGAGATCGTTCATCGCCGACCGGGATCGATCAGGGCTTAGATCGATCGCAACCGTCGGATCGTCAGCGATCTCGGACCGATCACAATGGTCCGGGATCGATCGTGGCCAATCGGGATCAGGGCTTGGATCGATCGCAACCGTCAGATCGTCTCCGATCGGACCGATCGCCACGGTTTGAGATCAGTCGTGGCCGATCGGGATCACGGCTTCGATCGATCGCAACCATCAGATCATCGCCGATCACGGACTGATTGCAATGGTCCGGGATCGGTCATGGCTGATCAGGATCATGGCTTGGATCGATCGCAACTGTCAGATCGTTGCCTATCGGATCGATCGCGACGGTCCGAGATCGTTCATCGCCGATCGGGATCGATCAGGGCTTGGATCGATCGCAGCCGTCGGATCATTGGCGATTGGATAGATCGCCACGGTCCGCGATCGGTCATGGCCGATCGGGATCAGGGCTTAGATTGATCGCAACCGTCGGATCGTTAGCGATCTCGGACTGATCGCAACGGTCCGGGATCGGTCATGGCCGATCGGGATCAGGGCTTGGATCGATCGTAACCGTTGGATCGTCGCCGATCGAACCGATCGCCATGGTCCGAGATCGATCATGGCCGATCGGGATCAGGGCCTGGATCGATCGCAATCGTCGGATCGTCAGCGATCTCGGACCGATCGCAACGGTCCGGGATTGGTCGTGGCCGATCGGGATCAGGGCTTGGATCGATCGCAATCGTCGGATCGTCAGCGATCGGACCGATCGCAACGGTCCGGGATCGGTCGTGGCCGATTGGGATCAGGGCTTGGATCGATCGCAACCATCGGATCGTCAGTGATCTCAGACCGATCGCAACGATCCGGGATCGGTCGTGGTCGATCGAGATCAGGGCTTGGATCGATCGCAACCGTCGGATCGTCGGCGATCGGACAGATCGCCACGGTCCAAGATCGATCGTGGCCGATCGGGATCAGGGCTTGGATCGATCCCAACCATCGGATCGTCAGCGATCTCGGACCGATCGCAACGGTCCGAGATCGGTCATGGCCAATTGGGATCAGGGCTTGGATCAATCGCAATCGTTGGATCGTCACCGATCGGATCGATCGCCACGGTCCGAGATCGGTCGTGGCCGATCGGGATCATGGCTTTGATCGATCGCAACCGTCAGATCGTCGCCGATCGCGGGCTGATTGCAACGGTCCGGGATCGGTCGTGGCTGATCGGGATCACGGCTTGGATCGATTGCAACTGTCAGATCGTTGCATATCGGATCGATCACGATGGTCCGAGATCATTCATCACCGACCGGGATCGATCAGGGCTTGGATCGATCGCAACCGTCGGATCGTCGGCGATCGGACCAATCGCCATGGTCCGAGATTGGTCGTGGCCGATCGGGATCAAGGCTTGGATCGATCGCAACCATCGGATCATCGCCGATCGGACCGATCGCAATGGTCCGGGATCGGTCATGGCTGATCGGGATCGGGGCTTGGAAAGATCGCAACCATCGGATCGTCGCCGATCGGACCGATCGCCATGGTCCGAGATCGATCATGGACGATCGGGATCAGGGCTTGGATCGATCGCAACCGTCGGATCGTCAGCGATCTCGGATCGATCGCAACGGTTTGGGATCGGTCGTGGCCGATCGGGATCAGGGCTTGGATCAATCGCAACCATCGGATCGTCATCGATCGGACCGATCGCAACGGTCCAGGATCGGTCGTGGCCGATCGGGATCAGGGCTTGGATCGATCGCAACCATCGGATCGTTAGCGATCTCGGACCGATCGTAACGGTCCGGGATCGGTCGTGGCCAATCAGGATCAGGGCTTGGATCGATCGCAACCATCGGATCGTCGCCGATCGAACCGATCGCCACGGTCCGAGATTGGTCGTGGACGATCGGGATCACGGCTTCGACCGATCGCAACCGTCGGATCATCGCCAATCGTGGACTGATTGCAACGGTCCGAAATCGGTCGTGGCCGATCGGGATCACGGCTTGGATGGATCGCAACCGTCAGATCGTCGCCTATCGGATCGATCGCGACGGTCCAAGATCGTTCATCACCGATCGGGATCGATCAGGGCTTGGATCGATTGCAGCCATCGGATCGTCGGCGATCGGATCGATCGCCACGATCCAAGATCGGTCGTGGCCGATTGGGATCAGGGCTTGGATCGATCGCAACCGTCAGATCATTAACGATCTCGGACCGATCGCAATGGTCCGGGATCGGTCGTGGTCGATCGGGATCAGGGCTTGGATCGATCGCAACATCGGATCGTCACCGATCGGACCAATCGCCATGGTCCGAGATCGGTTGTGGTTGATCGGGATCAGGGCTTGGATCGATCACAACCGTCGGATCGTCAGCGATCTCGGACCGATCGCAACGGTCCGGGATCGATCGTGGCCGATCGGGATCAGGGCTTGGATCGATCGCAACTGTCGGATCATCGCCGATTAGACCGATCGCCACGGTCCGAGATCGGTCGTGGCCGATCGGGATCAGGGCTTAGATCGATCGCAACCATCGGATCATCAACGATCTCGGACCGATCGCAACGGTCTGGGATCGGTCGTGGCCGATCGGGATCAGGGCTTGGATCGATCGCAACCGTCAGATCGTCGCCGATTGGACTAATCGCCACGGTCCAATATCGGTCGTGGCCGATCGGGATCACGTCTTGGATCGATCGCAACCATCGGATCGTCGGCGATCGGACCGATCGCCACGGTCCGAGATCGGTCATGGCCGATCGGGATCAGGGCTTGGATCGATCGCAACCGTCGGATCGTCAGCGATCTCGGATCGATCGCAACGGTCCAGGATTGGTCGTGGCCGATCGGGATCAGGGCTTGGATCGATCGCAACCATCGGATCGTCGTCGATCGGTCCGATCGCCACGGTCTGAGATTGGTCATGGACGATCGGGATCAGGGCTTTGATCGATCGCAACCGTTGGATCATCGCCGATTGGACCGATCGCCACGGTCCGAGATCGGTCATGGCCGATCGGGATCACGGCTTGGATCGATCGCAACCGTCGGATCATCAGCGGACCGATCACAACGGTCCGGGATTGGTCATGGCCAATCGGGATCAGGGCTTGGATCGATCGCAACCGTCAGATCATCGCTAATCGGACCGATCGCAACGGTCTCGGATCAGTCGTGGCCGATTGGGATCAGGGCTTGGATCGATCGCAACCGTCGGATCATCGTCGATCGGACTGATCGCCACGGTCCAAGATCGGTCGTGGCTGATTGGGATCAGGGCTTCGATCGATCGAAATCGTCGGATCGTTGCCGATCTCGGACGGATTGCAACGGTCCGAGATCGGTCGTGGCTGATCGGGATCACGGCTTGGATTGATCGCAACCATCGGATCATCGCCGATCGATCCGATCGGTCGATGCAATTTCCAAGAAATAAAAAATAATTTTCTCAAATAAAATAATTTTAATATTGCAGCGCATTTATTGCGTCGCAATATTTTTAAGAAGAATAATAGTAATAAAAAAATTAAAAAAAACATTGCGACGCAATATGTGTGTTGCAATTAATTTCATAAAATATAATTTTTATCAGTTATAATTATTAAAAAATTTTGCGATGCATTAGCGACACATTTTCCTAAAAAATAATTTTTTGGAGAAATTTTTTTAATATTGCGACGCATGTATTGCGTCGCAATGTTTTTTAGAAAGATAAATGTAATTAAAAAATTTTAAAAAAAACATTGCGACGCATTATTTGCATCGCAATTATTTTCAAAAAATATAAATTTTATCAGTTATAAATATTTAAAAATATTGCGACGCATTTGCGATGTAATTTTTAGAAAATAAAAATAATTTTTTTAGAGAAATAATTTTTAATATTGCGACGCATTTATTGCATCGCAATTTTTAAGAAAAATAAATGTAATAAAAAAAATTAAAAAAATATTGCAACGCAATATATGCATCGCAATTATTTTCAAGAAATATAATTTTTATCAGTTATAAATATTTAAAAAATATTGCTACGCATTTGCGACGTAATTTCCTAGAAAATAAAAATAAATTTCCTAGAAAAATAATTTTTAATATTGCCATGCATTTATTACGTCGTAATATTTTTAAGAAAAATAAATGTAATAAAAAAATTAAAACAAATTTGCGACGCAATATATGCATCGCAATTATTTTTAAAAAATATAATTTTTATCGGTTATAAATATTTAAAAAATATTGCGATGCATTTGCGAAGTAATTTCTAGAAAATAAAAATTATTTTTTCGCCGGACATTGGCGCCAAGTTAGCGACTCATTAGCGATGCAATTAGTTGCATCGCTAAATTTTGCATAAAATAATAGAAAAGCTAATTTAGCGATGGATTAGCGATGCATTATTGCGTCGCTAATCCATAATAAAATTAAAAAAAATAGCGAGTGATTAGCGACGCATAAATTGCGTCGCTAATCACCACTATATAACGCTTGGTCGGGCCGACCCCCCCCTTCCCTTCTCTTCTTCTTCCTATTTCTAACCTAGCCGCCGCCGTCCGTCCGCTCCTCCCATTCCCCCCGTCATCTCCCTCTGCGGTAGTTCCCTTCTCTTCTTCCGGCGGCATCCCCTCGCGACCGAGGTAAGCCCCCCATCCTCCTAATATTTTTTTAAAAAAATTAGATTTCGGCCACGGTCGCTACCCATGGCCGTCTTCTCCAGCCACGGCCGCTGCCGTGGCCGTCTTCTCCAGCCATGGCCGCTGCCGTGGCCGATCGTGGCCTGGCCACGGTGGCCAGGCCACCCAAAAAAAAATTTTACATTTTGAGGGGGTTTTCCCCACCCTCCTTCGTCTTCTCTGGCCACGGCCACGGCCGTGGCCGTCATCTTCGGCCACGGCGGCTGCCGTGGCGGATCGTGGCCTGGCCATGGTGGCTAGGCCACAAAAAAAAAAAAATAAAGTTGGGGGGGGGGGGGGGTGGGGAAACCCCCCCCCCTTCGTCTTCTACGGCCATGACCACGGTCGTGGCCTAGCCACGGTGGCCAGGCCACCGAAAAAAAATATTAATGGGGGGGGGAAGTTTTCCCCACCCCCCCTCTCGTTCGTCTTCTCCAGCCACGGCCACTGTCGTGGCCTGGCCATGGTGGCCAGGCCAAAAAAAATATATTACAGTTTGGGGGGGGTTTTCCCCACCCCCCTTCGTCTTCTACGGCCACGGCCACAGCCGTGGCCGTCTTCTCCCGCCACGGCCGCTGCCGTGGCCGGCCGTGGCCTGGCCACGGTGGCCAGGCCACTGGAAAAAAAACAGTTATGGGGGAACCCCCCCCCCGCTCCCGTTCGTCTTCTCCGGCCACGGTGGCCAGACCAAAAAAAAAAAAAAGCTAGGGGGCTTTTCCCCACCCCCGGCCCCTTCAATTTAAAAAAAAATTAACACTTATAAAAAAAATTAACAAAAAAAATTAGATTCTATCATATTTTATTATTTTTTAAAATATTTTTAAATAATTTGATGACAAATATAAAAAAATATAAAAATATTTTTAAAACATGGGCAACTTAATTTTTTTTAAAAAAAGTAACAGCTAGGGGGGTTTTTCGCACCCCCCGGTCCCTTCAAAAAAAAAAAAATTTTTTACACTCATGAAAAAAAATTAACACAAAAAATTTATATTCTATTATATTTTATTATTTTTAAAAATATTTTTAAATAATTTGATGACAAATATTAAATAAATGTGACTACTAATCTAATTTTTTATTAGATTAGTTATAAATTAATTAATTTATGTCATTAGTTGGAGCCCTTTGGATAGACTGATTTAGCTCATCAATCATGATTCTTTTTAAATCAACTGATTAAACTCATAAATTGTAGTTATTTAGGTCAATTAATTTAGCTTATCAGTTTTAACTTCTCAAGTAAGCTAATTTTAGACCATCAACCTTATCTCTTTATATCATCAATCAAAACTCTTTAGATAGGTCGAGCTGAATTAGCTTAGCTATTTAGGTCAACTAATTTAGCTCATTAACCATAACTCTTTAGATTAGGTAATTTCAAAATTGCAGTCATAGCTTTTCATTTCTTTATAGCTATTTATGCAATAATATTTGTGCATTTGTAGTTATTATAATTGTTATGTCTTGATTATTTACATTCTATTACATAATTGAATGATGCATTAAATTAAGTAATGCTAGATAGAAAGTCTTGTTGTATTATTATTTAATTTTTAGCAATAAATTAGTAGTTTCAATGATTTATATTTTAGTCTTCACAAACATTTATATTCGACATAATAATCTTAAGAAGTCAGTGACTATATATATAGAACACTATTCCTATATATGTATAATTGATAAGAAGTTAAGAATAACAAGCATAAGTTCGATTGTCTTCGGATTTCCATATTATTAATCACAGCACTATAACCTTTAGACCCGTTTGAGAATTTATAAGACTTAGTCTTGCAAATTCTCAAATTGTCCTGGTGGACAGTTTGAGAATATTTTTTGCGATATGTTAGTCTGCTATTAATCATCGTTGGGTGAGATTGCGGTTTGTATTTGCTCATACGTTTTCCTAGTGTGGCATATATGCCACATATTTAGGAGAACATATGGGGAAATGCTGCTGAAATTTCAACGTAACCGATCGATGATAATTAATAGCAAATAACATATCACAAAAAATATTCTTGAATGGGATAGGGCCTTACCTTTTAGACATGGAGTGAAGGTAGAATTAATTTAGGACACTTGAATGCTTGTGAAGTCTCATGATTAAATGGACCGCCTTGCGGCCTTGACCCGAACTCAAGCCCTAGCATTAGCCTGGCATGAACCTGTGCCTCGGTCCTTGCTAGCACGCCAAGGATCGTAGCCATGGCCGGGCCTTGCAGGGTAGGGACCTTAGTTGTCTAAAAAAAATGGTTTAGTTATAAATTATTTAAATGGTTGTTATTAACCTAAGTTGTGTAAAAGAAATAATTTAGTATATATTTAGTAATGCTAATATAGTTTTATAATGTGGTTTCCTTTAATAGTTTACCAGAAATTGTATAAGTCGGTCAAAAATGAGCGGGGCTCGCTCGTGGATGTATGCAAGTATAAAAGATAGCTTGCTTAATCTAGATTTTCTGAATGCATTGGAAGAATTTATTGCATTTGCATGTAGCCAACCTGAATGGATGGATGGGCCTAGGATTAGGTGCCCATGCAACTATCACAGGTGTCAGAATAAAGCCTACAGAGATTTGTTCCTGATTACGATGTTTGGTACTGTCATGTGAACCAGAGAAAATTCCAGCAGTTGTTACAAGCCAACAAGTGTCAATTCCCGTTGATGAACCATTTGTGAATCTAAACATATATGAAGAAATGGTGATGAATGCATCGGGTAATGAATTCAATCAGAATACATTTATGGAAGAACCAAATCCAGATGCACAACAATTTTATGATATGTTGCGTGCTGCAAATCAAGAATTGTATCCTGGTTGTGAGGGTCATTCATAGTTTTCTACGGCTGCTCGGTTGCTGAATATTAAGGCAGAACATCGATTATCAGAAAAGGTGTTTAATTCTGTAGCTGGGTTAATCAAGGAAATTTTGCCAAATGATAATATTGTAGCAGACAGTTTTTACTCAATGAAGAAGTTGTTGCGTGGGCTTGGGCTTCCGGTTAATAAGATCGATTGTTGCTTGAACAATTGTATGATATATTGGGGTGAAGACTCGGAGCTGAGATGGTGTAAGATTTGTGGGCAATCGAGGTACAAAAACGGCGAAGGGGAAGCAAGTACAAGTAGGAGGAAAAGTGTTCCTTTCAAGAGGATGCATTACTTTCCTCTGACTCCATGTCTGCAGAGATTATACAGATCTGAGGCTACAGCTGCTGATATGAGATGGCATGCTGAACATGAATCTAAAGAGGATGAAATGTGGCATCCATCAGATTCAAAAGCTTGGAAGCATTTCAATGAAAATCATCCTGATTTCGCTGAAGATATAAGGAATGTCAGATTAGGTCTTTGTACCGATGGCTTCCAACCATTCGGTCAAGCAGGGCAACAGTATTCATGTTGGCCTATGATACTGACTGTATATAACCTTCCTCCATGGAAGTGCATGAAAGACTGCAATGTTTTTGATAGTTTTGGTTCCAGGACCATCAAATCCAAAGGAAAAGATTGGTGTCTTCCTGCAACCATTGGTGGCCGAATTGAAAATGTTGTGGGAAACAGGAGTCGTAGCCTACGATATTTCTATGAAACAGAATTTCATCATGAGAGTTGCTTTGATGTGGACAATAAGTGACTTCCCAGCATATGCAATGTTGTCTGATTGGAGCACTACTGGACGTCTGGCATGCCCTCATTGCATGTATGATTCGGATGCATTTACGTTACAGAAGAGTGGTAAGCAGTCATGGTTTGATAATCATAGGAAGTTCTTGCCCCCAAATCATCCTTACAGGCGTAACTTGATCGCCTTTCGGAAGAACAAAGCAGTCACAAAATTTGCCGAACCGGTTAGGTCCGGCACGGATATATTTGATACTATAGAGCATTTGGGATTGAGGTATGCTTGGGAACTAGATGCAGATAGAATAAATGGCCGTATATGTAAAGAACATAACTGGAAGAAGCGGAGTATATTTTGGGATTTGCCTTATTGGAGCACAAATCTCATCCGGCACAACTTGGATGTTATGCATATCGAGAAATTTTTTTTGATAACATATTTAACACGGTGCTAAACATCCCGGGAAAAATAAAAGACACTGCAAAGTCAAGAGAAGAACTTAATCAGTATTGCAGAAGAGGTGATTTAAGGAGGAGTACCTACGGGACCTATCCTAAAGCCTGTTACACTCTTGACAGAAATTCATGAGAAGTTTTATGTAACTGACTTAGAGGGTTAAAATTTCCAGATGGTTATGCCTCAAATATCGGTAGGTGTGTGGACATGCATAAGCTCAAGTTGTTCAGCATGAAGAGTCACGACTGTCATGTTTTCATGCAATGGTTATTGCCTATAGCTTTTTGTGAGTTGCTTCCGCAACATGTCTAAAAGGCATTGACAGAGCTCAGCTTGTTCTTCAAGGAGTTATCTGCCATAATCATTACTTCTGCATCCATGGCAAGGCTTGAGGAGAAAATTTCAATTATTTTATGCAAGCTGAAGCGAATATTTCTCCCAGTTTTTTTGACTCAATGGAGCATTTACCGGTTCACTTGCCATACGAAGCGAGCATAGCTGGTCTCATGCAGTATCACTGGATGTATCCTTTCGAGAGGTAAATATATACATCATTAATACATATTAACATTTCAAATATTATTTCATTGCGAGAAAATTGGTTAATTTTTTGTCTCAACTTTACATATAGGTACCTTAAGAAGTTAAAAAATAATATGCATAATAAGGCAAGGGTTGAAGGTTCTATATGCAATGTACACTTGGTCGAAGAAGTTTCAGCTTTTGCCTCGCATTACTTTGAGGGTCACGTCCACACGAGGAGCCGAAATCTTGGTCGTAACGATGACGTATGTGTGGACGAAGGATAACCTAATGACGGTAGAATATCAAATTTTAAAGGTATCGGCCGTTCATTTGGGGGGCAGAAGTCAAGAAATCTTAGCAATATGGAGTATAATGCAGCACATTATTATATCCTAATGAACTGTAGAGAAGTCGATCCATATATTGAGTAAGTGTATACTTCAATGCTTAATTGGAACTTCTAATTTAAATTACAATATACCAAAATATTTAATTGCTAACATCAGTTTTAATCCTTATCATCTCATAAGGATGTATTGTGATAGATAACGACGGATGAATCCCAACATCAGTCAAGTTGCAATTGGACAGAAGTTAGAAACGGAGTTCGCTTACTGGTTTTATGAATTTGTGAGTAGTATCACTCAATCAATTTCAGTAATGGCTTTAATTTTTCGAATTGGTTGTGAATAGCTTATTAATTTATAGGTAAACGGTCCATGGTTTCCGACCGATAATATTTTCATTAAATGTCTATTGCAATGGCCATTGAAGACCGTAACAACCTCTACTGGCTTTTTTGTTAATGTGTACAAATTTCAGATTGAACGATTAGCAGCTTCAAGAGGCACGTAGAACTGGGGCGTGTGTGTTAAAGGAGAAAGTGTTGGAGCAAATATGCAGGATTATTATGGAAAGTTAGTAGAGGTGGTTGAAGTTGAATATCCCGGTTGGCCTATGAAACGAACCATATTGTTTCGTTGCGATTGGTTCGATCTGATAGTTCCTGTGGGCAAAAGGGTTCATAACGACTACAATTTGGTTGAAGTGAACCATCAACAAAGATTGCAGAAATATGACCCATTCATCCTTGCATCCCAAGCTCAGCAAGTGTTTTACTGCAGATATCCAAGTTTGCGCAACGACAAGTGAGATTGGTGGGCTGTTTCTAAAATCGTCCTACGTTCAACAATCTTATTAGAGGAGAGTTCATCAAGTCAATCGGCCGAGTGCCCTGCATTTCAAGAGGATGAGATGGAAATGCATGCAATTGAGGACGACACAAAGGCTCCTGAAACATCACTTAGAGATCCAAATGGTGATGTCCAAGAAATTGCGGATGCAAATGTTCGGTTTCCTTCCGATGATAATGAAACTGAATCGCAGTCCGATACGGCATCGGATGTTGAACCAACATTTACGAAACAAATGATACCGATTAAACATAGAGGTTTTTTTAAATTCAACTTTATTTTATAAGTGGTAAATTTTTACATAGTCAATCATTAATCATAATTTAATTGCATGAATCTTTAGTATTTTCAGTATGACGGGCAGAGGTAGATCTACCGACGACATACGGAGTGAGCAGGGACGTAGCTCTGCTGCATCAGATCATATGAGCTTTGGAGATGGAGAGTTCAGATCTCCACACATCGCACAACCTTCGATCTCTCCAGCAGTCAGCGGTGATCCTGCATTGGTATTACCATCCAGCCGATCGGCTCATACCTCCGAGAGTTCTTTCACCATCGGTCGCACCGTACTTCGACTTGATGCTCATGGTCTGTAAGTATATACTAATTAAAAATATATGTTTATATTTTTAAGTCAATTACTTATAAACATGCATTTTTTTAACAGATTTATTGAGCAGCATTATGTATTCAGCCACATCAGCGCCGTATTTCAGAGGCGTGCAGATCCCAGTGGCTACGATTGGCGCCACGTATCTCCAACCATGAGGGAGTTTTATTTTTCTAAGTTTCAGGTAAACTTATTAAATTCAATTTATCACTGATATAAATTTTTTAATCTTAATAAATTCTAAAACTAACTATTTATTTTAATACAGAAAAAGTTTACGTGGGACCCTGCCAGCCATGATGCCATTAGGGCAGCATGGAAGGCTCTTACGGGACGCCGATACTCTGACATGCTTCATCATTGGAGGTCATCGGGTCAGCATCCTGCGCATGTGCCAGAGGGTATTGGGCACGAGTGGCAGCAGGCCTGGCAGTCCGATGGCTGGCACAGAAGGTCCGCATCAGCCAGCACAAACCGCTGATCCAAGAAGGGCGGTCCTGGCACGGGTCTCTCCTACCATACTTCGGGCTCCATTTCGATTCAGGAGCACAGACGCCGTATGGTAAGAAAACATAAATAATTTAATTACTAATTTAGTTATTTATAAATATTTGTATTAATATCAATTTTTTATTATTATAGTTTGAGCAGGAGGGTGGAGATCCTGGTGAGTTTCGTCTATTCAGGGCGACACACACCAGGAGGGACGGTTCCTGGGTCGACATGCGATCATGGGAGGTTGCGATAAGAAATTAGCTTTATGTAGTATCTGTTTAATTTCTAAAAATTTATTTCGAGAAATTTATTAACATTTATTGTTGATTTTATAATTCAAAGACACGAGTCGAGGAGCTTCGCTCCCAGGCATCGCAGGTCGACTCCACTGATGGGGAGACGCCCGTCGAACTCTCAGCAGAGGAGAGTCAGCGTGTGTTTTTGGAGGCTGTTGGTGCCCAGCCGCGAGACCGCAGGGTCTATGGTCTGGGCACTAGAGCTTCTACATATTTTCCCCATCAGGCCTCCAGCTCGCGATTTTCTGATGATATTCATGCCGAGCGTTTAGACGACATTCGGAGATCTATTGCGGAGGAGGTTCGGCAGGACGTTCGTCAGGAGGTTCGGCAGGAGGTCAAGCACGAGTTCGAGCAGCGTATGCGAGGCCAGGATCAGGAGCTTGCAGACGTGCGAGATCAGATGCGTCATTTGCAGGATATGGTTAGCCGCTTGTTGCAGGGTCTCCAGCCTCCACGTGAACGCTCAGATTCTTGATGTATTTTTTTTTCTTTTTATATGTTGTACATAAAAACTTCAAAATTTTAATATATTAATTATTTTTGAAAATTGAATGTTTATTGTTTGGATCAATATGAGTAAAGAATGTTTCTATCAATATTTAAATGTAATGAAATTGTATTAGCTGTTTTAATTTATAATATTTTTTTTTAAAAAATTTAATTACTGACGCATTAGCGACTGAAATTGCATCGCTAATATTTTTAAAATTTTATTATTAAATATTGCGATGCAATGACCTGACGTCGCAATAATTTAAAAAAAATTTAATAGCGATGCATTAGCGACTCAAATTGCGTCGCTATTATATCTAAAATATTATTATTAAATATTGCGATGCAATGACCTTGCGTCGCAATATTTTTAAAATTTTTTTCTTGGCAACGCATTAGCGACTCAAATTGCGTCGCTATTATATCAAAAATATTATTATTAAATATTGCGATATAACTTAATGCATCGTTGCAATATTTAATAATAATTTTAAATATTAAAAATTAGTTTTAAATTTAGCGATGCATTTAGATGCGTCGCAATATTGCGATGCATTGTTGCGTCGCAGAGAGTCGCAATATTGCGATGCAATTGCGATAAATGGAGATTGCGACGGACATCTGAGCGACGCCGTCATTGTGTCGCTATTGCATCGCAATAGCATGTTTAGCGACACAATTGCGACGCATTTGGGTATCGCAATATTTTTTCCCCTTGTAGTAAAATCACTCCCTTCACTTTTATTGAAAATGTTTTATATGTAGATGGATTAAAGCATAATTTGATTAGCATTAGCCAACTGTGTGATAAAGGTTTCAAAGTTTCCTTTGAAGCTTCTATTTGCACTATATCAAATCTCATTGACAATAGCATTATATTTATTAGAAATCGAAATGGGAATATATACTTAATTGATTTAGACAATTTGTCTATTAGTAATCATTGCTTAATTGCTGATAATGCTAAAGTAAATGAGATTGGATGGCTATGGCACCTAGACTAGGTCATGCAAGCACACACTTAATTTCAAAATTGATTAGAATGGATTTAGTTAAAGGACTTCCAAAACTAAATTTTGAAAACAATAGAATTTGTGATGCATGTCAATTTAAAAAATAAACTAGAAATTTTTTCAAATCTAAAAATATTTTTTTCACTACTAGGCCACTCGAGCTACTTCATATGGACCTTTTTGGACCTACTAGAACCACTAGTGTAGAATGAAAGAAATATGGTCTTGTGATAGTGGATAATTATTCTAAATTCACTTGGGTATTATTTTTAGCTCACAAAGATGAGACTTTCCCTATATTTTTGAAATTCTTTAAGAAAATCACAAATGAGAAAAACAGCACCATAGTGTCTCCTAGAAGTGATCATGGAACTGAATTTGAAAATCATTTGTTTGAAAATTTCTGCATTGAAAATGACATTCATCATAACTTTTCTGCACCTAGAACACCTCAGCAAAATGGAGTTATAGAAAGAAAAAATAGGACTTTAGAAGATATGGCCCGTACCATGCTATGTGAAAGCTAACTCCCAAAGTATCTCTGGGCGGAAGCTATAAACACAATATGTTACATCCTAAATAGAGCCTTAATTAGACCAATTCTTAAGAAAACTCCTTATGAATTATGACATAATAGAAAACCTAACATTAGTTACTTTCATGTATTTGGTTATCGATGTTTTATTCATAATAATGGTAAAGACAATCTTAGAAAGTTTGACGCTAAATCTGATGAAAGTATCTTCTTAGGATATTTCACTTCTAGCAAAGCTTATAGAGTATTTAATAAGAACTATTTAATTATAGAAGAGTCAATTCATGTAGTGTTTGATGAGTCTTTAGCATCAAGTTCTGAAAAGATTGATGATGAGAAAGAGACAAATTTACTTGAAAGAGATATTAAAAAATTAAATATAGTTGTATCTTCAGATCATGAACCAGAAGCTAAAGATGATGATTCACCTAATGATGATGTTATTGATATTACTCATAATGATATAGATCTATCTAGAGATTGGAGATATGCTTATGGTCATCCAAAGGAATTGATTATAGGTGATCCATCTCAAGGTGTAAGAACTAGATCATCAATAAGAAATATCAATAATCATCTTGCATTTGTATCTCATATAGAACCTAAAACTATCGAGGAAGTCGAAAAAGATAGTAATTGAATGTTATCTATGCAAGAGAAATTAAATCAATTTCTTAGGAATAAAGTATGGACCCTTGTAGATAGACCCAAAGGTCATCCTGTTATAGGATCTAAATGGGTATTTAGAAATAAATTTGATGAAAATGGCATTGTAATTAAAATAAAGCTAGATTAGTTGCAAAAAGATATAATCAGGAAGAAGGAATTGATTTTGATGAAACTTTTGTACTTGTAGCTAGATTAGAAGCAATTAGACTATTACTTGCATTTGCATGTTATATGAACATCAATTTATTTCAAATGGATGTTAAAAGTGCATTTTTAAATGGTTTTATAAATGAGAAAGTTTATGTAGAATAACCTCCAGGTTTTGAAGATCATGAATTTCCAACTCATGTTTTTAAACTACACAAATCACTATATGGTTTAAAACAAGCACCTAGAGCTTGGTATGATAGATTAAGCAAATTTCTAATTGAAAATGATTTTTCTAAAGGAAATTGATAAAACCCTATTTTTGAAAAGAAAAGACAAAGATTTATTGGTAATACAAATTTATGTAGATGACATTGTATTCGGTGCTACTAACAATCTTTTGTGTCAAGAATTTGCTAAGTTAATGCAGGGTGAATTTAAAATGAGCATGATGGGAGAACTCAACTTCTTCCTAGGACTTTAAATCAAACAAGAAAGAGAGGGAAATTTTATTAACCAAATAAAGTACACAAAAGAAATTCTCAAGAAGTTTGGTATGGAACAATTCAAACCTCTCGGAACACCAATGAGTCCTTCATGCAAGTTAGATAAAGATGAAGATAGTAAGTCTGTTGATAAAAAATATTATAAAGCTATGATCGGTTCACTACTTTACTTAACAGCAAGTAGACCTGATATCATGTTTGCAGTTTGTTTATGTGCACGATATCAATCTGAACCTAATGAATCTCACTTAATTGCAATAAAAAGAATACTTAGATATCTAAATGGAACTAAAAATGTAGGATTATGGTATTCTAGAGACTCAATATTAAATTTGATTGCATATACTGATTCTGATTATATTGGTTGTAAATTGGATAGAAAAAGTATAAGTGGTGCATGCCAATTTTTAGGAAGTAACTTAATCTCTTGGTTTAGCAAAAAGCAAAATTCGGTTGCATTATCAACTGCTGAAGCTGAATATGTTGCAGCTGGAAGTTGCTGTGCTTAAATCCTTTGAATTAAGCGACAACTTGAAGATTATGGTATAACACTTGATAAAACTCCAATTAGATGTGATAACACTAGTGCAATCAATTTAACTAAAAATCCAATCCAACATTCAAGAACAAAGCATATTGAAATTAGATATCATTTTATTAGAGAACATGTAGCTAATAATGACATTTGTCTTGATTATATTTGTACTGATGAACAATTAACTGGCATTTTTACAAAACCCCTAAGTGAAGAAAGATTTTATTATCTTAGAGGAGAATTAGGAGTTTGTGATCCATTGGAATGAATTTTAAATCTTCTAGGAATGATTATATAGAATTCAATAATTTTTCCTAATTTTCTTATAATTTTAAGGATGATTTATCTAGATATTTGAACCCCTTGATTCATCACATTCCAAAGTTGATTTAGCCAAAATTTGATGTCAATCCAGACAAGTTTCAGATCCTTTGAAACTCTTTTTTTTTTTTTTTCTGAAACTGTCTTAGAGCCAACTCCTCTGATATCGGAGTCGACTCCAGTTTTATTTGAGACTTTGGAGCCGACACCTGCTTTTCCCGAGTCGACTCCACTTCGGACGCTGACTGTGTTAGCGACCTAGAGCCGACACCTGCTTTTCCCGAGTCGACTCCAAGTGGTCCCAGGTTAACTTATCTAAGGTAGAGCCAACTCCTCTCTCATTTCAATTGACTCCTAACCCTTCCAAACTCTCTCCAACTCTTCCCAAAACCCAAAATTTCTCAAATTAACCACTCTTTAGCACTCAATGGCACCCAAACGTAGGGGATCCGTGTTTGGTGGAGCAGTGACGATCGAAAAACGAATCGTAAGGCGTCCGGCGAGGCAGCCTTCATCGAGTTCTTCGTCCACTTCGTCGGCATCCACACCAAGCGCTGTTCCAAGTCCCTCCTTACCTCAAATCGACACCCTTGCTGGCCGTGTGATCACTATGGGCAGAAAGGTATATTTTCACTTCTTTGAGGAAGAAGGTTTCTCCATTGGGCAGCAATTAAAAGAATTAGGGTGGGATAAGGTGTGTTCTCTTGATGTACCCACTTACCCTACCTTAATCAAAGAATTTTATTTCAATCTTTCAAGAGGAGATGGAGGTATAGTAAGTTCTGTTAGAGGAAAAAGAATTTATTTAACTTGAAGATTCTAGGAAACCTTTTAGGGATTCCTGTTACTGGACTAATTGCAAATATCCATAGTGAGAGATCAAGTGCATTGTCAAGAATGCTAGGAAGGAAGGTCACTGAATTTGAAGAAGTTAGGGCAAACCAGTTGCCACTTGAGTTAAGATTACTTCATAATATTTGTGGTCAGATTTTATTTCCTAAGACCGGTAGATTTGAGTATGTCTTGGAGCGAGACATTGTTATAATGGACAGTGTTCTGACTGGTCAGCAAATCAATTTAGCTGGTATGATGATTTGGTACATGGCTGAGGCCGGGAATAAGAAGAGATCCACTTTACCTTACGGCATGGTCTTAACTTAACATATGCACACACATAGGGGGAGCTACCACATTAAGAGGGAGCTTAACCTTAAATGTAAATACTTTGACAATTATGCATATACTCAATGTTTTTGTCATCATCAAAAAGGAAAAGATTGTTGGAGAAATTATTAAGAAATTATTTACTCAATTATTGATTTTGATGATTAATAAAAGCCATGAGTATATTCATTATGTTTCTGATAGATTTGATAAGTGTTTCAGGAATTAAGATTGGTTATTTATTCAAATGACACTTATAAATTAATTTTGAACCAAGTTTCAATGGAATTTATTTAAGTTCAGAACTTGGAGCCGACACCTAGA
Source organism: Calamus simplicifolius (assembly GCA_900491605.1). Taxonomy (NCBI): domain Eukaryota; kingdom Viridiplantae; phylum Streptophyta; class Magnoliopsida; order Arecales; family Arecaceae; genus Calamus; species Calamus simplicifolius. The sequence continues at coordinate 516,792 of UESW01004617.1, read as the reverse complement.
ACCATTCGAGCCGACTCCAGAATGTATCAGAGCAGTTGTATAATTTCGGCATGGTTTGGAGCTGACACCTAGAGTTTTGGAGCCGACACCTGAGGTTTCGGAGCCGACACATAAAAAGGTGGAGCCGACTCCAACTTGAGATACAGAGAAACTATTTTCTGCTTTAGAAGCCGGAGTCGACACTTCAGATTTTGGGAGCTGACTCTAACCTGAGTTATAGAGAATGTGTTTTTTGGAGCAATTCTCGGAGCCGACACTTCAGAAATCGGGAGCCGACTCCAGTCTGCAGGGAGTCGACACTTTGCAAAGTCGGAGCCGACTCTACATCAAATCAATTTTTGTTATTTATGGAAACACGATCTGGAGCCGACACATGAAAAGTTGGAGCCGACTCCAACCTGTCAAGGATGATTTTCAAAAGTGTCAGATCGGATTCTAACGGATATATTTTCTTACCTAACTCTCAACGGATACTTTTCTTTGTGTGGAGAATCATCCAAGGTACTTTGTAATGGCTATTTTCTCACCTAATCTCAGATTAAGACTCTATAAAAGGGGATTCGATCGTTTGAAAAGAAGAACGAAAAATATTGAGAAAAAGAGAGAAAATCGAGAAAAATACTCAGTGAAAAAGAAAGAGAAAAATCTCTGAGTCCAAGCCTATCAATCCAAGAGAGATTCAAGAGAAATCTAAAGCCCTAAAAAGTTCAAATTTGGAGGATTTTCAAAAGGGAAAGGAAGAAGAGAAAAAGCCCTATTTCCTCAACGAGCTGTGTTAAAGATTCAACGATTCAATCCTTGCTCATCCATTCAAAAGAGACGAGAAAAAGAAGAAAAGAAGAAAAGCTCAAATCCACTTGGCTTCAATCAGGCTTTTCTTACCTTTGTTTATTTATATTGCTTATTTGCTCATTTAAGGAGCTTTCTATTATTGTAAACATTAAATTGATTTGGTGTTTACTAATTCAATCAGGAGGATTGAATTAGTTGAGGTAGTTTACCTCGGGAATAAGCTAGTTTAGCTTGGATTTGGGTTTTGTACTGGTGAACTCATGAAAACCGGCTGGGTTCGTTGTGACCCCGTGTAAAACAACAAGTTAGGGTTGTGAGCTTGTAAAATAACTCAACTGTAATCAGTGGATTATAGTGTGGACCCAAGAGTTGCTTGGGAGTGGATGTAGGTGTGGGATACACCGAACCACTATAAATCTTTGTGTGTTTATCATGCTTTTGTCACTATCTCTCTCTCATTGTGCTTTAAATTATTGCATCACTTCACTAGTTTACTTAATTCTTGTAAAATTTGGTTTTAAGTTATAAGTGTTAAATTTTTAAAGAACCCAATTCACCCCACCCTCTTGGGTTGCCATCTGGGCCAACACAAGCTGAATCACTAAACTGAAGGATCAAGCATGCCAATTCTAATTTCATAAAACTTAGATTCATCAAGGGGTTTTATGAAAATAACAGTGAGTTGCTTATTAGTACATACAAATTCAAGCATTATGTCACTATTATTAATATGATCTCTAATGAAATAGTGTCTAATTTTTATATGTTTTATCTAAAGTGTTGGATTGGATTCTTAGTTAGATTGATGAAACTAGTGTTGTCACATCTTATGGGTATGTTCTTTAATTTGATGCCATAGTCTTCTAGTTGCTACTTAATTCATAAGATTTAATCACAATAACTTTCAGCTGTAATGTATTCGGCCTCGGCCATAAACAATGCCACTGAAGTTTGCTTCTTGCTAAACCAGGAGATTAAGTTAACTCCTAGAAATTGGCAAGTTTTACTAGTAGATTTTTTATCAATTTTACATCCAGCAAAGTTTAAATCAGTGTATCCTATTAAGTCAATGGAAGATTGCTTATCATACCAAAGTCCAAGATTTTTAGTTCCATTTAAGCATCTAAGAATTCTTTTTACTGCAATTAGATGAGATTCTTTAGGATTAGCTTGATATTTAGTACACATGCATACATTGAATAAAATGTCAAGCCTATTAGCAGTCAAATATAATAAAGATCCTATCAAGCCTCTATACAATTTCAAATCAATACATTTATTATTATCATTAGAATTAAGTTTACAAGATGGGATCATAGGGGTAACGATACTCTTGGAGTTCTACATACCAAATTTGTTTAGAATTTCCTTGACATACTTACTTTGGCTTATGAAGAACCTCTCTTTGGTTTGCTTGATTTGAAGTCCAAAAAGTAATTGAGTTTACCCATCATACTCATCTCGAACTCTCCCTGCATGAGCTTTGCAAAATCTTGACTTGGAGAGTCAAGAGTAGCTCCAAAAATAATATCATCAACATAAATCTATACAATCAACATTTCATTATTCTCTCTTTTAATGAATAAAGTAGTATCTACATTTTCTCTAATAAAATTATTGTTGATCAAGAATTTGCTTAATTTATTATACCATGCCCAAGGTACTTATTTCAAACCATATAATGCTCTATTCAATTTGAAAACATGGTTAGAAAATTTATGATTTTCAAAACCAGGTGATTGCTCAACATATACTTGTTCAACAATATATCTATTTAGAAATGCACTCCTTACATCTATTTGATACAATTTAAAGTTCATAAAATATGCAAATACAAGTAGTAATCTAATTACTTCTAGCATAGCAACAGGAGCATAAGTCTCATCAAAATCAATATCTTCTTCATGGTTATATCTTTTTGCAACTAGTCTTGCTTTATTCCTAATAACGCTACCATGCTCATCTAATTTATTCCTAAATGCCCATTTAGGTTCAATTATTGGATAATCATTAGGTCTACTCACTAAAGTCCAAACATTGTTCCTTTCAAACTGATTAAGTCTTCATGCATGGCATTTATTCAATCAACATCATTCTTAGCGTCATCAAAACATTTTGGTGCAATTTGAGAAATAAATGCTAGATTATTACATGCACCTCTATATGATGATCTAGTTCTAATGCTTTGAGATAAACTACCAAGAATAAGCTCCTTAGGGTGATTACGGGCATACCTCCATTCTTTTTCCAATTCATGGTTATCTTGAGTTTCATCATGTCGGATTGAGTTATTACCCTCTTCTTGTTCAGCTTATTCTATTGAATCTTTTTTCTTTTTCAAGGTGAGCTCCTTTACTTGATCTTTAATTATACCTGCATCATTCATAACCTTTCTTTTCCTTGATGAAAGATCATTAGATTCATCAAATATAACATAAATAAATTCTTCTACAACCAAGGCCTTCTTATTGAATACCCTATATGCTCTACTATTAGATGAATAACCAAGAAAAATCCTTTCATTAGATTTTGCATCAAACTTATCAAGACTGAATTTTTTATTGTTCAAAATAAAGCACCGGTAATCAAAAACATGAAAATAACCAATATTTAGTTTTCTACCTTTCCATAATTCATAGGGGATCTTTTTCAAAATTGGTCTGATTAATGCTCTATTTAAAATATAATATGTTGTGTTAATTGCTTTAGCCCAAAAATATTTTGAGAGGTTGCTTTTACACAATATGGTATGGACCATTTCTTTCAAAGTTTTATTTTTCCTCTCTACTATCTCATTTTGTTGGTGTGTCCTAGGTGCAGAAAAATTATGTTCAATGCCTTTTTTACTGATTTTTTTAAAATATTAATTTTTAAATTCTTTACCATGATCACTACGAATGGATAAAATCAAAAAACTCTTTTCATTTATTATTTTCTAAAGAGTTTTTGAAAAGTAGAAACACCTTCATCTTTATTAGCTAAAAACAAAACCCAAGTAAACCATGAAAAATCATCAATGATAACAAAGCCATATCTTTTTGTTGGATTAAATAAGTCCATATGTAAGAGTTTCAAAGGTCTAGTGGTTGAAACTAAATTTTTGATTTAAAAGAATCTCTAGTTTGTTTACCAAGTTGACATGCATCACATTTTTTATCCTTTTCAAAAATAAGTTTCAATAAACCATTAACTAAATCCTTTTTTGATTAATCTAGATAGTAAATTCATGCTTACAGCATTTATGGCAATAAGACATTCTATATTTTGGTCATCAAGATCATTTAACTCTATAAGATATACATTACCATGCCTATGACTAATGATTGATCACTTTCTTCTTTGCTAACTTGATCATTTGAACTTTCCTTTTCCTTTAGAGTAAGCTTCTTTATTCTATCTTCAAGTATACTTGCATTATCAGCTACCTTTCTCTTCCTTGATGAAAGATTATTAGTCTTATCAAATACAATATGAATTGATTCTTCTACAACTAATGTTTTCTTATTGAATACTCTATATGCTCTACTGATAGATGAAGAACCAAAAAAAATTCCTTCATCAAATTTTGCATCAAATTTTTAAGATTTGTTTTGCCATTATTTAAGGTGAAGTATTGACATCCAAAAATATAAAAATATCTAATATTGGATTTTCTTCCTTTCCAAAGCTCATATAGAGTCGTTTTAGAATTGGTATAATCAAAACTCGATTCAAAACATAGCGTGTTGTGTTAATTGCTTCAACTCAAAAATATTTTGTGAGATTACTTTAACACAGCATAGTCCTGGCCATTTCTTTAAGCGTTCTATTTTTTCTTTTCACAACTCCATATTATTGGGGTGTCCTAGATACTAAAAAATTATGATCAATCCCTTTTTTATGACAAAATTTTTTAAAATGTTAATTTTCAAATTTCTTTCTATGATCACTGTGAATTGATAAAACTTGAAAACTTTTTTTATTTGTTCTTTTTCTAAAAAATTTTATGAAAGCTGAAAAAGTTTCATCTTTATTTGCATAAAATAAAACCCAAGTAAAATGAGAAAAATCATCGATAATCATAAAATCAAAATTTTTACCTTCTAAACTTGTAGTTATAGTCGGTCCAAACAAATCCATATACATAAATTTCAAAGGTCTAGTAGTTGAAACCATGTTTTTAGATTTGAAAGATACTCTAGTTTGCTTTTCTAGTTGACATGCATTATAAAATTTATTTTTTAAAATTTAGTTTTGATAAACCATTGACTAATTTTTTTTTAATTAATTTTGAAAATAAATTCATGCTAACATGTACAATCCAATGATGCTATAGCCAACTGGCTTCATTAATTTTAGCATTCATAGCAACTAAGTATTTCAAATTTTGATCATTTAAATCATATAAATGTACTATGCAAACATTTTCATACCTATGATCAATAAATTTCAAGCTATTTTTAATGGGATTAGTGACCATGCAAAAAGATGATTCAAAAATAACTTTAAATCCTTTATCATATAATTGGCTAATGCTTAATATATTATGTTTAAGACCTTCAACAAGAAGAACATTTTTTATAGAAGTGAAGGGAGTGATACCAATTTTGCCAATGCCAATAATTTTTTCTTAGCCATTATTTCCAAAGGTGACCACCCCTCCATCTTTAGCCTCTAAAGTGACGAATTGAGATTCATCACCAGTCATGTGTCTTAAGCACTTGCTATCCAAATATCACTTTCTTTTTGCTCCTCGGGTTACAAGACACACTTGCAAATACAAATTCAAGTCTTATCTTTAGGCACCCAAGCTCTCTTGAGTCCTTTTGGGCTAGTTGGGATAGTTTTTTTTGGAACCCATATTTTCTTGAACCTACTATTAATGTGAGAGTAACATGCATAGGCTTTATATCCTACTTTACCACATTTAAAATAAGTAATTTTAGATAAATCATTCAAGGGAATAAATATATTTTTCAAGTATTTTTATTTTTTTAGGGGATTATAATCTAAACCGGCTTTGTTAAAAATGACTCGTTGACTATCAAGAATCATTTGCAATTTGTTGGAGCTCAAAGTAAATTTGGCAACAATAGGTTTAAGCTTATCCACTTCCTTCTTTAATCTTTCATTTTCTTATGTTAAAATAATTTTTTCTTTTAAAAATTTTTCCTTTTCAAAAGTCAAACCTTGAACTTGAAGTTTTAAATCTTTATCCTTAGTTCCTAGCTTTTTCAATTGAGTAAGTAAATCATAAAATGCATCTTGTAGCTCATCAAAGGTGAAATCACTTAAAGAATCAGGAGTCACCTCTTCTTAATGTGCCATGAGACACAAATTTGCTATTTCTTGTTTTTCTTCATCCAAGCTTGTGTCTTTGCTGTCACTCCAAGTAGCCATCATTGCCTTCTTCTTAATCTTCTTGGAACCCTTCTTTAATTATGGAGATTCAGACTTGTAGTGCTCTGGTTTCTTACATTCATAACAAATGAGAGGCTCCTCCTCCTTTTCCTTGCTGGGTTCTGCTTCATTATGGGCCTTCTTTTCATACCTTGCTTCTTTTTCCTCATGAATCTTTTGAATTTTTGAGTGATGAGAACAAGTTCTTCATCCTCATCACTTCCTTCTGAAGACTCACCATTTTCTTCCTTTTGGTTGGTACTCTTTAGAGCCATGGTTCTTCTTTTCTTCGTCTCCTCATCATCAAGATGTTGCTTCAATTGGAGTTCATGTGTCTTGAGAATCCGACTAGCTTCTCTAGAGGAAGTGTGTTGAGATGTTTGGCCTTCTAGATCACTGTCATCTTTGCTTGCTAAGACCTAGGCAAAGATCTGAGTACCTTCCTCACAAGTTTACTGTTAGGGTAGGATTTACCAAAACTTTTAAGTCCATTTATGATATCAGTAAAGCAACTGAATATTTCAGTTATAGACACATTTGCTTTTATTTTAAATAATTCATATTTATGAACCAACATGTTAATTTTTGACTCTTTGACTTGTTTAGTTCCTTCATGTGTAACTTCTAATCTATCTTATATTTCCTTAGTAGAATTACAGAAAGAAATGTGATTAAATTCATTAGCATCTAAGGAGAAATATAATACATTCATAGCTTTAGCATTTAATTGAGCCATTTTCTTGTCATGCTCATCCCAATCTGCTCTGACTTGGGAACATCAAAACCATTTGATCTTAAAGTGGGTGTATGAGAACCTTTGACTATAATGTTTCAAATATTGTAGTCAAGTGCTTGAATAAAATTTTCATCTTAACTTTTCAATATGTGTAATTTATGCCATTGAAAAGAGGTCTATTTGTGGACTGACCTTCGGTCAAGAGAGAACTAACGTAGGCTACCATAAATCTTTTGCTCTATGTCAGTGAACATTGGTAAGGATAAGAGCATCTGCTCTAATACCACTTATTGCCCAGTTAGGCAATCCAAGAGGGAAGGTGAATTAGGTTCTTTTCAAAAAAATCAGCAAGTATGTGCAATTTTAGAACCAAAGATTAGAAAATACCATGTAAAGTGAAGAGTAATTAAATACAAGAAGCCAATCACACACAAACACAAGAAATTTATAGTGGTTTGGTGCCAACCTGCATGTACGTTCACTCTCCAAGAATCTCTTGAGAATTCACTCCACTAATAGTTTTCTTAATAATTACAGTCCCTAGCTAACTCAGCTAGCTTTTCATTTACATAGTACAAGGAGGCCAAATAAATCACTAATTTTGGGTTGGATACACCCAAGGCAAGTTTCAACCAAGTTGAAACTTAAACAAGTAAGAAAGTATATAAGAATCAAGGTATTAAAGCTCCTAAGTGAGCAAATAAAATAATAATGGCACTTTACAACTTATGAGAAGGACTTCTCTTAAATGAGCTTCTTCTTCTTGAATGATGTAGCTTAAGAACTTAAGAAAGATTCTTGAGTTGTTTGGTAGAACCTTAAATGAGTTTTTAATGACTTTAATGTCTTGAAGCACAAGAGCTCTTGAAAATATGAAGGCTAAAATCTTTTCATTTTCTCTCTGATTTTTCTTGAGTTTCTTCTCTTTTCTATCTTTAAAATCATTCATTTGATATTCTATTTAAAGTTTTTTGAAGGAATACAACGTTCACTAGCCATTTTAGATCATCGAAAGTGGTTGGAGTGAAGATTACACAAGTTGAAATGCATCAGAACAAGCTGTTAGTAAGGTTGTTATCAGGGTAGTCGACTTGTAAGTTGTCTACTTTCCTTGTGTCCACTGTAAAATCCAATAGTATTCGGCTTGCAAGCTGGCTACTTTGTCCTAAGACTGATGGTAGTTGACTTTCATGCTGACTAATGGGTGCATGGCTTTTGTAATTTTAATTTGAGACTAGAATTTTTCTCAGTAGCCGGCATGGGAGTTGGCTACTCTATTCTAAATCATCAAAAATCATTCTACTGCTATGAAATCTTTTTGTTTTGATGAATCCAAGAGTGTTAGCTCTTGTATCTTGATTCTTCTTCATGGAATACCTTTGTAAACATCTGAATCTTAATCATTTAAAGCTTGAGTCATCCTTCTTTGGCCTTATTTCTTTTTCAACCTTTCTTCCTTGAGTCAAAGACATTGTTGAGAGCTTGAATTCTATATTCTTCTTTTTGATGACTTGTGAATACCTACTTTTTACTATAACTCCATACCAAACTCATTAGCCACTTAATTATTTTGTGATCAACAAAATCAATGTGGGGTCAACACATGGCTTCTAAGTGATTCTAGAGAATAGATCTAACATTTATTCACTCTAATACCACTTTGATGTCATGCCAAGAAAGAAATTTAGACATAGGAAATAGGAGAAAAATAGCATAGGAACGAGATTTGTACTTCTAGTTTGAAGAAGTTTTATTAATCTCAAATTACAATATGATGGCTACTACAAAACACCCTTAAAAGGATATTTATACTAGGCCTTAAAACCATGCAATCGTAACTTGTGATCTCTATTAATCTAATTTAATCTAGACCATCCATAGTTCATTAAAAGTCACATGCTACATGACCTTTTAATAAAGTCCAGGAGCTTATTAATAGCCTATTAACAACAATAAATAAAAGAACTAAAAAAAATTAAATAAAATATTAAAATTTAAAGTTTTGGCCAAGTTCCACCAAATGAGCAAACCTTCTTAGCTTTGTTTTTTCTTTTTTCGATGTTCCTGCATCATCCAGTTGGTCAACCTACTCTTTTAGCAAATCTTAAAAGGAAATTCACTAGATACTCATAGGCTTGCTAATTCTTCACCTCTAAGACTAATAAAATTGATCATGTGATATTTATGAAGGCCTAAACTCAATTATCATATCTTTGGAGTCAGCAATGTATCATGAGTTTGCTACATATTCAGAGCTCTAAGAAAATATTCTTGTCAAGGAGGCTGAGCTAGCAAAACTCCGTTTTCTCACGCAAACCTTAATGGAGCTTTAAATTAGAAATAAAGAGCTCTTAGTTATAAGAAGACAATACTAGATGAAGCCAATCATTAACAAGAGCATTATAACTCTAAACTTTCATAGCTTGTTAAAAAATGAGGTTGATGGGATCATTACTAGTCTTCAAGAGCAATGGGAACCATAAGGTCTATAGTTAAGAGACGTGAGCTTTCTTTATCAACCAAGGGACCAAAATTTGTATTTTTCTTTAATATTAACCTCCATGCCAAATCATATTTAGTTGACTTGTGGACCTTAGTGTCTTTTACTTTACTTTGCTCTTTAATTATAGGGCCTTATATTTTATTTTTGATTCATGAATACAATAGGGTTATTTATTGTTTGATAACTTTCTAACCCATGGAGGATCTAGTGGTTCGATTGGTTTGATACATGTGCTCTAACTCAAATGCATGTAAAAGTACCCCCTTAGATTACGTTAAATACTTGTCTCTTAGCCTTAATAAAATGGACTAGCCAATTAATGAGGAGGAACTTGTGCGGCACCAAGTTCTCATCATATAGCCAACTACCCTCCCATTCATGAGCCATATTTCTCTATATAAAAACTATAACTATCTATTATTGATTGATAATTACACTAGTAGCTTTTTGACTCCCTTTTGACTTGATATGAGATAGCATAGTTACATGGTGGAAATCTCCCTGGTCATTCAAGGCATCTAACTCCACTTTTGAGGCCTTACATTCCTTATTATGACCATTTCTGTAAAGTCTTGTCTTGATTCATTCATTTGTTTTAGTTATAGACTTAAAATATTTAGCATTTGACTAATTGAATTATCCATCGAACTAGCCAAAAATTCTCAAGCCTAACCTAGTCACTTAAAAGGCATAGTCCTTCTCTTGAACCTTTTGACCACTTCATTTAAGTCAGAAGAAACCTGATCAATAGTTGACCATTGAGTTTTGGCTAAATCTATACGAGGCTCTTTTGCAAGCACTTGCGTGCCCTCCATCATTGTAAACAAAAGGAAAGAATCCTTGATTGTTGAAGAAAACCCATAGTTGTGAAGCATTGCCCCTCAGATAATAATGGTCCAACAAGTTAAAAATAGTCCCTCCCACAAGTTTGCATACTAACCCTGTTTAAGCCTACTAAATGTAGTGCAACAAGTTCACTCAGTAAGTGAAATCTCAAACATCCTATTAATCCTAAGATCATGGGTATATTCCTTAGGTCAAAATGCCAATCAAGATTCTTAACTATAATATTCGGGTTTGCCAACAACCAAGGGTCATAGTGATATATCTCCTAATACCACATGTTCCTATAGCTTATAGGATTGAGTCCCAAAATTATACCTAGCATAATGCAAGTCTATTTTTCCTCCAAGGTTGAGCATTGGCTTAAGGCTAAGGTCTTAATGATCAAACCAGTTGTCAAGTATCGAAGCAAATTTGTCCTATAAAGGATATTATAAATTTTAGTTGAGCCTATAAGCATACTATCCATGACTCATGCTAAACTAATGACCTAGGAATCTAGGGCTCGATAAACAATAGCTATCAATCAATGCTGGTGTGGTAATTAGAACTCATATCTTTTATGCATCTTATTGGTTGTACTTCTTTGCATATTTTAAGTTGCATCATAATAATTACTTACAACCCACGGGGCATGCCAAAAAAAAAGGGTGTTATTCATGTCTTTTTTCCTCTCTAGAAAGGATTATTCATGTCTTTTTTTCCTCTCTCTCCTTTTGGATGCATGAGGGAATTTAATAGGTTGAGAGTGCTTTCTTTCTGGTTAAGGCTTGAGTGACAGTAGATTGGTCTGTGATTAGGTGGATCTATAATGTGCCAACAATAAGAATGAAAATTGAAGCGGATAGGTAAATTGAGGTTTTGTTATGTTAATTTTTTCGAACCAAATATTCAAATAGATAGGTAAACAAAAGGTTTTGCTACCTTGACCTTCAAGGACTTTAACTACTATAATACTATCGGTTAGAAGAAGAATGATAATAGCTAAATTGAGTGAAGCTAGATCACATCTACTGCTAGAATAAATTAAGTTGAATTAAGATAGTAAGCAAAATGAAGATAAATATAATTTGGTTAGATTAATGCATGGAAGGTCTTTTACATGATGCTCTTAAGTAATATTTATATAATCAAATTACGACACATACTTAACTATCCTAATAATGTGTTTAACACTACATCAGTAATGTCGCCCTTTTTGGTGCAGCTACCATAGTGTGGCTCTCTTAGTATTCTATTATCTTGCTGAATATTCTTTGACAATCTTACATAAATGTTTTGATAGATGCCATGTCATAGGCTATCCTAAAATAGTATTTCAACATTTAGGGTTCCTGCACACTATGCTACTTAAAGCCAATTATCTTGCTTGATTTATTCTAGTACCACTACCAACATCCTTTTTTATTTAGTTCAAGATTTGGCCTGCCAACTTTGTTTGTCAAATACAATTACCCTTTTGGCTTGTGATCAATACGTGCCTATCTAATCTGCCACATAGTACATGCACATGACATGATCAATTAAATGATCATTGGTCAAGATATGGTATAAATAGTTTGTCAATCATAAATTTTGACATAAATACCATTTAAAATGTTCTAGCCCTACTCTTCCCCACTCCTAAGTCTCTAAACAATACAACCAATTGATTAAGCACATTTTAATATCAAGCATCTTTTATTAAGTACTAAGAACACATCTTTTGCTTCTTATTATATAGCTTTCGTATTAATCAAACTCGAGGTATTAACATACATAACTTTACATTGATGTGTTCTCTTTGCAGTTGAATTCTTACATCTATTTTTGTAATGCAAATTGATCATAATCTCTTTTTGATCCTTTGTCAAAGCTATTTACTTTTCCACCTATTCCACTATGCATGCATGCATGCACGTATGCACACACACACACAAACATATGTATATGTATATGTATATGTACGTATGTATATCTTATTTTAAATGTTCCTCTTTATTTTATCTCTTAATTGGTATTGACGTAAAAGAGGGAAAGCACATAAAAGTGAGTGCATTCCTACTTTTCTCCATTTTGACCATAATTTCTCAAATCCTAGTCCTCAAATAAAACAAAAAAAAAAGCAACAAAAAAAAGAATGCATTTATCTTCATCCATAATTTTCTTGCACGTTGTGGAACTAGTACTGCTAGGTTGGCAGCCCTTCAATTAGCATACTTGATTTAGCTTATAGGTTTGTTGGATCTATATAGCATCTGTACAGTCTCCTAAATGTTCCCACTGAAAACCTTTAGCGTTAATTGCAAATCTCTCATAGAATCATCTTAAAATTCATATACAAGGTATCATGCAGCTGACATAACCCGCATCCAACCTATGTCAATTACATTCATCATGGGATCTATCAATATTCATTTTGTTACTTATATGTTTCTTAACTTGATCATTTACCTCAATATTTATCCCATCTAAACCAAAGTTATATATGGTTTGGACCAGAAGGTATTAGCATAACAATATATGAAATCTCGATCCATAATGTAATGCTCCAAGTCCATTTACTGATCCAATTAATCTACAATCAAATTTTTAAAACTACATGGATCTAACCTGCTAACAGATTAATTAGGCTAGTAGATGGGCTTAAGGCATTATAAATGGTACCAGAGCTAACTTGGATGTGCAAAACTTGGTGAAAAGGAAGAAAGAGCTATCTATGGAATGATGGTAGAGTCCTACCATTTTATAGAGTTATCTTTGTAACACCAACATCTCCATTTGGGATAGATTTTGGTTAGCTTGTAACGTGCAATTAGACTTTAAGAAAAGTTCCATATTGAATGAAAAAAGAATAATTCGAAGAGTTGTAATTCAAGTTCATCAATTATCAATTAACTTGCACTCAAGTTAATTAGACCACTAGGTAGACTTGAGGCATTATAAATAGAATCAGAGCTGATCGGAGTATGCAAAAGTTAATGGGTAGAAGGAAAGGGCTATCTATGAGATAGTGGTAGAGTCCCGTTATAGCATAGAGCCACCCTCAGCACCAATAACCTCAGTTGGCATAAATTCTGGTGAGCTTGTAGTGTGCAATTGGAACTTAAGAAAGTCTCATATCAGATAGGAAAAGAATAGTTTGAGGAGTTATAACTCAAGTTTACCTATTACCAATTAACTTGTACTCTAGTTTTTAAGACCATATAGATTCATTCCACTAATAGGTTAGGCATCATAAATGATATTAGAGCCAACTTGGATGTGCAAAAGTTGGTGGGTAAAAGGAAAAGGCTATCTAGGGGATGATAGTAGAGTCTTGATATAGGATGGAGCCACCCTTATAACACTGCGATCCTTTTCAAAATAAATTCTGATTAGTTTGTAGCATGCGATTAGACTTTAAGTAAGTCTCAAATTAGATGAGAAAGGAATAGTTTGAAGAGTATAACTCAAGTACATCTACTATCAAGTAACTTAAACTCAAGTTTGTAAGGACATATGGAGTTGGTCCATTAATAGATTAATAGGATCAATAGATGGACTTGAAGCATTACACATATACTGGCCTATACAAGACATGAAATATGAGAATAATATGCTTCTTGCTTTGAATGATCATTGATGATCATGTTAAATGCAATAACAATATGAAACTCATGTAAGCCAGAAGGGTAGGGATTTGATAGAGCATCATCATGGACCGTTATTTTGATTGTTTCTGAAGATTTCTGTTCTCCGACCTGGGGTCGAGGTGGCCGTGCACATCGGGATCTGGGTGGCATTCTTCTATCCTTGCAAACCTGCAAAATAGTCCTCGCACAGGGATTGAGGTGGGTGATTCCTGCGGAAGATCCTTCAATGCCCAAGCCAGTGAGAATATTTTGGCCACAGATAAGGTGGAGAAGGTTGTTTAAAGAAGGATGCTTCAAAAAAGGTCTTTGGAGAGCGATGACGTTGGTAAAAGTTTTTTGTCCTTACCTGAAGGGTTCTGGCACCTGATATTTATACACTGCCAAGATAGTAAGTTGTTACCTGATTCCTCAGGCATAGTTGTGAAAGTTGGTGGGTAATAAGGCTGATTGATGTATACCTTATAGGGGGATTTAAGATCCTGTTGATTATAAAGGGGGTATTGTATCCAAACCCCATTTTTGTTTAGGAAGGCTCGTTTCGAGATTCTTGCGATCAGAGTGATCTTTTTTCCAAGATGTTCAGTGCGACTCAGGCAAGGATGATGTTGGTCAAAAGAAGTCGGAGCTCGGCCCTACCGAGGTTAGATCCCTCAGTCCTGCAGAGGTTCGAAGACTTGGCTTAGCTCCACCAAGGTTCGGAGACTTGGCTTAGCCCTGTCGAGGGTCGGAGACTTGGCTCGGCCCTGCCAAGGTTCGAAGAATGCTCAGCCCTGCTGAGGGTCGGAGAATGCTCGGTCTTATCGAGGTTTGAAGACTTGGCTCGGCCCTGCCAAGGGTCAGAGTTTGCAGTTGGTGCAACTATCCTTTTCTGCAACAGAGGATGGACTTCTTCTGAGTCTTGCAATTGGCGAGCCATAGACCAAAGGTGGGCCCCACTACTATTACATCCATTGATTGATGCAGAGATAATTTTACCCTGCATCACGTGCCCCCCCACTTTCTAGTTTGAAGCATAGGTTCGGGTTTAGGGAGTAGAGTCCTGGTGGCCAAATTTTACTAGCAAAATTTGAATCCTTAGAGGCACAACATGATGATGCCATAAATGCTGAGCCGCCATGCCATCATTTCTGCCCGTCAGACGAGGAGAGACTCCTCGGTTTTTGATTCAGAACAATTAGTGGAATCACAAGTGGCAGAGTCAAAGATCGTGGCACCTGCATCAAAGACTCGCGACTTTTAGGGTTCTCTGCCGATGGCATTTTGTCTCTTCATGCAGCAGCTTTAAAAAGGGAAGATCGATATCTTCCATAGTTATATCTTTTCAAACCTTTGGCTCCATCCCTTTCTCCTGAGATTAAACCCTCTTAGTTGAAAACCATGGCTAGCTCTGTTGCTATATGCTCTAAGGAGATGGAGCATCCAACTCGCATAGCTTCTACCATGACCTTGGCAAATCTGGAGAGGATCCATCAAGAATATTGGATCCCTAGTGAATATCAATTGCAAGTGTTGGGTCCCGAGCAGAGGGTGACAGATGTGCTGGAATCGGGGACTTTCTTTTATGAGAAATGCTTCAAGGTAGGAATCTGCCATTTTCTTCATCCATTTATCGAGGGGATGATGAATAGAGGTAGGCACTGGGCCGTGCCACCCATGGCATGGCACGGCCCAGTAAACCGTGCCGTGCTGGGCTCAAAAAAAATTTTCCGTGGCCCGGCACGGCACGGCCTATGATGGGCCTGGGTCGGCCCATCGGGCCGGCAAGGCACGACCTACCATGCCGTCACCACCCAGTGCCTAGCACGGCACCGCCATGCTGGCATGGCCTGAGGCCATGGGCCCTGCTGGGTCTAAATTTTTTTATCATGCCATGTCTGATACGATCCGTTTGTTACTGGGCCATGCCAGGCATGGCACGGTAATTTTAAAGGCACGGTGGGCTGGGCCGTGCCGTGCCAGGCACGGCCCATTGCCCACCTCTAATGATGAGGTTCCACGGCATCTGCCCCTCGATGGTGGCTCCGAATAGCTAGCATCACATTGTAGGGTTTGTCTCCATGTGTCAGTTGGCAGGGGTGATGGCGACAGTGCCTTTGTTTTGGGCCTGCCACAATATCGTCTTCCCCAAGACTTCCTTCTAGCCTTATATCAGCCATCGAAGGGCCTTCAAGAGGATATCGAGAGTTCCATCACCTATTAAGGGGTGAAAAATCTGCTTCTTCATTGTCTGTTGGAGTGGCAAATATTGCTTCCCTCGGACGTGGGAGACATTTGCAAGGATTTGAACAGAGCTCCGGGGCTACCAACGAAGGAGACCAACAACCTCCAAGTGCTTTCCGATGGGCCAGCGCTTTCGATCGGAGTTCTTCTGGCAAAAGATATGCTTTTTAATGCCAGGCTCAATAGCGTCAATCCTCGAGCGGCTAAGTCAAGCCTTGGAGCTCAGATGAGGGAGATATTGAAAAAGGGGTCTCAAAAGCATGATGGCAACATGAAAGACAAGAGGAAGGATGAGAAGAGGCCTCATCTACCCTCGTCGAGTCCGGAAAAGAAGAAGGTCAAGCTTGGCTCCCAGTTTTCCCCACTAATGTAGAAGATTAAAAAAATGTTAGCTCCAAGGAAAGTGGAGCTGGAAGAAGAGAAGCCGGACTTGTAGTTGGTGAGGTCCTAGGCCTCAATGGAGCGGTCCTAGGAGTTGGAGAGCAGCTGTCCGACAGAGTTGGAAGATGAGTCCCGAGAAGAGGAGGATGCTTCGATAGATAAGTTCCTTTACTTGATCATCATCGATGATCCGAACGTTCCCCTTCCTCCTAGCCTAGAGACCCTTGAGGGTCTTGAGGAGCATTGGAGGATGAAGAAAATAGCGAAGACCAGAGGGATGGAGGTTGCTATTACCGCAAGCAGTGATTCCATCCCTCCTTTTGTGGATAGGCCTCCTCGCCGAAGGAAGAGGGTCAGAGGAGCACTGAGGGTTTGGCAAAGCTTTCGGTTAGCAAGCCAGGCCCTCAAAAGGAAGGGCCGATGATAAGGGAGAGTTCAGTCAGATTGGTCCTCCTCCTCCTGGTGCCAGATATGTGGCCTGGCCGCACTAGTCGCGACTCGAAGTGCTCCGCTCCATCCTTCGCTTTGATGGTGACAATCTTGATGGCGAAGATGCGGGAGATGGGCGTGTGATAGCTAACTTCATGGTCGAGGGATATGAGATCCTTGAAGAAATGGAGGACCCAACATTTTTTGCGAGTAATGTCCTCCTGAGGAAGATGATTACTTCCACTATTAGAGTACGCAAGGACTTCCCCTCCTTCTCCTTTTTCTCTTCTTTTCTTTTTCTTTCCCCCCATTTTTTCTCTATTTTTTGGTGAGTTTACTCACTTTTCTTTGTTGCAGGCGGTTGTTCTCCAGAAATCACTCTATGGGCATCTAAGCACCATGGAGGAGACTCGGGACCAAGCGCTAAAAAAGGTCGTTGAGCTCCTGAATAAGGAGAGCTCGACTAGCCAACTTGCGGACAAGCTGGCTAATGTCTAGGCCGAGCTTGAGGAAGCCAATAAATTTGCCAAAGTGGCCAATAAATCGCTGAAGAGGCCAATAAGTCGATCGAGGAAACCCGATTGGAATTGACGAACTACTGGATGAAGGCTGCAGAAGAAATAAATGTGCTAAATCAAAAACTTGACGATGAACATCGCAAGTTTGAATTTAGCCAGAGCTAGGTGGCTAAAGCTATAGTCGACCTGGTGGATGCGCAGCGTCAGACAGTAAAGGATCGGGCAAAGCTGGAGCATGTTGGGAGGAAGCTTCACCAATATAGGAAGGAAAAGAAGAAGCTTCAAGAGCAGGCTGCCGAGGTCGAGAGGAGGGCCTCTCGACAAGCTGAGACTGCTGCAGAGGTATGCATTCCATTACTTCCCTCCTTCATTTCAGTCTCTAATGGGATTGACCTTCTTTTTTGAACAATAAGAACAAAGCCAGGGCGACGGAGAAGATGAAGATGCTGACCAAGGAGTTAACCTCATGTCACCAGTAGTGTTATGAGCTTTGGCTCCAGGTGGCCGAGGTTGATGATCAAGTGGCATGGCAGTGGAGAAGTACAAGAGCTTGGCCAATTTTGTTGAGAAGAAGCTATCATTTTCCAAGGAGGCCTACTCATTGGTAGCTAAGGAAATGCGGTAGAGGATCTCTCAGCAATACCCCGACCTGGTACCTTTCATTTTTAGAGGAAGAAGGGTATTGCATTTCTTCACTAGCGGGTCCCTCGGTCGCATCTCAATTGTTCGCCGAGGCTGAATTTGAAGAAGGCACCTTGGATATTGACTATGAAGAGATTCCAGAGGTGGATTTGGCCATAGCACCACATGCTGCTGAAGAGCTGACCCAGCCTGTTCCAACTCTTTCTCATTTGACAGTTCCTCCCAATGAAGACATAGTGCCTGCTGAGTCTTGAATTTGTTTATTTTTCATTGTAGCATAGAAAACTCTTTGTTTTTCGGGCACCGTAGTGCACATGTACTTCTTTGATCAATCAATAAAGTTTTCTTTTTCTTCAATTGCCTATGCCTTGGCTTATTGGTTTGCACTTTTCATGTCTGCTACCAAGTAGTCATTTTCCTAGGATGTCATGCCTTAGTCGGGCTCAACTACTTAGATTTTGTAGAAAATATGTAGGGGCATTCCGGTTGACATATTAGGGAGTAAACCCATGGATGTCTCAATCCGATTGAAGGTTTGGAGAGACCATAAAATGGACTTGGCTGCACTGAAGTTCAGACAACTTTAGGTACTCGGCCCTACTAAGGTACAAAGAGGATATGTGCTTGGCCATATTGAGTTCCAAATAAATTTAAGTACTTGGCCCTGCCGAGGTTCGGGAAAAATGTACATACGTGGCCCTGTCGAGGTTCAGGCTTTGCGGTTGGTGGGTCATATCCCTGAAGTGGGTTCCACTACCTATTCATGCCTGTGGAAGATTTCTTGCCCCGCATCATGTGCCTCTCATTCATTGGTCCACTATTTTCATTTGGGCCTAGGGAGTAGGGTCCAAGTAGTTGATTACCACTAGCGAAGGTTGGGATCGAGGGGGCGCCATTCCCGATACGGTGTGCCATTACTCTATCTCGTCAGGCAAAGAGGGTCTTTTAGAGTTTTGGCTGAGGGTGATTAATTGGATGACACGTGGCCGAACCGGAGATAAGGGTGATTGAACTGATAGGCCTCGATTCTCAGGAATTCCCCCTAATAATATCTTTTGCCCCATTTTTTGATGGCTTTAAAAAGGGGAAGACCAGCGTCATCCACAGCCACATTCTTCCAAGTCTTTGGCATTTTGCCTTCGTGTCGCTTTACTTTCTCCTTAGATCAAACACCCCCCACTAAGGAGGCAACCTTTGGGATGTTCTACTTCTGCGCATGTTAAGGAGCTGGAGTACATAACCTTTTTCTATGAAGAATGCCTTAAGGTGGGTGTTCGCCCTTCAGTTGGCAATCAAGGGGATGATGAAATTTTACGACATCCCCTCCTCTTGGTGGCATCGTCGGATAGCTGGCACTACACTGCAGGCTTCATCTATGTACACAAGTTTGTGGGAATGCCAGCAACGGTGCCTTTGCCCAGGGATGTTGTTTCCTTGGATCAAGGAAGGGACTTATTGAGAGGAGCTCAATGGGGCTTCGCTCATGTTGACGCTGGAGATTGAAGATCTCAGGGTCTCCTTCAGCATCCAATTCGAATCCTGGGGCCCGAATGAGGGAGCCGTTGAAGAGCAGATAGGGCAAGAAAGGCGAGGGATGGTTTTTCCTGGTCTTGCCGAGCCATAAGTAAAAGAAAATCAAGATTGGCTCCAAGCCTCCTTTACTGATGGAGAAGATTGAAGAAATGTCGGCTCTGAAAGAGGACGAGCCAGCAAAGGAGTCGGTGAAGAATGGGAAGCCAAAGTAGGCATAGTACAACTTGTAGTTGGTCAGGTCTCAGACCTTGATGGCATAGCCATCCGATGGAGTTGGAGGGTGAGCCTCTGAACAAAAGGTTGTTCTAGAGAATGAGTCACTCAACTTGGGCATTGATCGCCTGGACATTCTCTCCCCTTGTATCCTACATGCTTCTGAGGAGCTTGAGGAGCATTGGAGAGTGTGGGAGAGGATGCTCTTTTAATTCTTTTGTATTGAAAATTTTAATAAATGAAAATTCCCTTCTCCTTTTCCAATGATTTTTGCTCTTGTTCGCATAAAATAATTCGTAAATTCATAAAATCGTAACAAGTAGTAAAGTATTTTTAGAAAACAGATATTGAACCCACAGAGATTAATTATGTTATTGAATACCAAAATTTACTAAATTAATTACTATTTAAAAAATCAAATATAAACGGAATGTTCTAATGTAAAATTATTTAATCTAAAAATTAACAAAGCATAAAATTAAAACGTGTAAAAATATGATAAGAATAGATTATAGTGATTGATTTTACCTAACAAATCCCACATAATTTATTCTTCTTAATTATTAAATTTTAATAATACCATGTTGATGATTAAAAATTCCTTAATTATTCAATATCTTCTCTCAAACGATATCAAAAATATCTCCAACTAATAACTCCATATCTCTATGTGAATTTAATTAATTAGAGACTCATTATGCACGTTGAATTTTCTAAAAATCATATTAATCACGTTCTACTTTTGCTCAACTAATGGTATTTGTTGCCCAGATGTAGCAACCCAAGAGGGAGATGAATTGGGTAATTAAAAATTAATTACTAGCGCAGATATGTTCTTTAACACTAATTAAAATTTAATTGGTAGCGGTGTAGTGAAGTGCACAGAACAATATCACAGAAAATCAAGTAACCACAAACACAAGAGAGTTTATAGTAGTTCGGTGCCAAACTCAGCACGTACGTCCACTCCCCAAAATATCTTTTGGGAATTTCACTCCAATCGTATCACAATGATTACAACCTCTAGCCTTCCCCGGCTAGCCCTCTTGTTTATACGAAATAAGGCAGTCAAACCCCTAGCCTTACCCAGCTAGTCCTCTTGTTTAACGGCATAAGAAAGACAACCCCTAGCCTTACCCGGCTAGTCCTCTTGTTTAACGGCACAAGGAAGCCAATGATAACCAAGGGTTAAATCTAACCCTTTTTACAAATGTTCGAAATAGATAAGAACAAGTAGCTCCTACAATGAGCAAATATTCAAAGAAAATACTTTACAACTTTTGTAGCAAATCTTCAACAATAAATGAAGAACTTCGAGGTAGTGAAGCTTTGAATGCTTGAGGGCTTTAATGGATATGGACAACTTGAGCAATGAATGATCTTTAAGATTTGTCAACTTCAATGCACATGAACTTGCTTTTCAACACTCCGACACTCTTTTTCTTGGATTTCTTTCTCTTTTTTTTTTTTTTTTCTTTCAGATTCATCGTTTTGTTCTTCTAATCTCAGCTATTTAAAGCATTCCAATATCAAAGATATTTGTTAGACACATTGAAATAAATGAAAAGTAAAACAAAAAGAAAATATAACCATTGAGATTATTTTCTTGAGCATTGAATGCACTGAATCCATTTAAGAAAGGAAGATCTCTGCCATAATCCAAGAGATCAAAAGTTAGTATAGCTAAAATAAAAATTAATTAAAGAAGAGAGAGAGAGTGCATGCTCAAAAGGCAATGAGGTAGCTGACTAGAATTTAATTCCAGTTAGCTGAAGCTTGAAGACGTTCGGCTATGAAGAGGAGTGAGAAGCCACAAGCTAGCTAAAGGAAGATCCCAGCTAGCTAAATTTGAAAGCTCCACGGCATGAGGGAAAAGCATCAGATTCAATAGATAAAGTAGTTAGCTCTCCAGCTAACTAACCACAAAGAGCATACGGCTTGAAGTTCATCCCAAGAAAAGGTAGATAGCTCCTTAGCTAGCTAACCAAGGAGTCACACGGCCAGGAGTCCATTCCAAGAAACACTAGTTAGCTCTCTAGCTAACTAAGCCAAAAAGTAGTTAGCTCTCTAGCTAACTAAGGAAGCATTCCAATGTTCATGAAGAGAGGAGCCACAAAAAAAGTAGTTAGCTCTCTAGCTAACTAGAAAAAGAAAGCTCACGGCTTGGAGAAAGAATTCAGCCAACAAGAGAAGAAGAGTTAGCTCTTTAGCTAACTAAGTTTAAATTTTCATGGTAAGAGAAATCTTCCACCCAAGATAGAGAGAGAGGCAGCTAGCTCCTTAGCTAGCTAAGAAACTCATCCACACGCCCAAGGAGAAGATTAGTTAGCTCTTCAGCTAACTCAAAATGGCAATCGTACGGCTTGGTGTGGAACCTGCAAAAAATAGTTAGCTGATAATGAAAAGTAGTTAGCTCTCAAGGCAAAGCAGTTAACTAACAGGGTATACTAGCTAGCTAAGAGAAACACCCAGCTAGCTCGCCAATTAGCTAAAATTAAGAACCGTTTGGCCATGCAAAGTATCAAGGAAAAATAATTAACTAAGGATGAAGCCAGCTAGCTAATAGGGAGGACGAGTTAGCTAGCCAGCTAACTGAATCCAATAGCATTCGGCCAGCACAGAGATCAGAAAAAAGTAGTTAACTAAGGAAGCAATTTAGCTAGCTGAGAAGGAGGTCAAGCTAGCTAACCAGCTAGCTAGAAATGAGCATGGTTCGACTAGCAAGAAGATCAGGGAGACATAGTTAGCTAAAATGGAATTTCAGCTAGCCAAGGAAGGGACTAGCTAGCTATCCAGCTAACTAATGAAGGTAACCATTCGGCCAGGTCACAATAAGACTTTGTTAGTTAGCTAACAGATGCGTCAACTAGCTAGAAGGAAGGATAAGCTAGCTATCTATCTAGCTCTCATAAGCATGCACTCGGCCAGGGAGAATGGATCAATTTGCTGCTTCCAGGAAAGCAGAAAAATGAAAGAGGTATACTCCCATAAGGTTTTGCTTAATAATGCTCATTTGTAAAACATATGTACTTCCCTGCATTAAGCTTAGTTTTCACAATAAATAGAATTAGTCTTTACTTAATCGTTTTGTAAGCATCAAAATCAATTTAGGGTCAACAATATTTAATTCTAAATCTAAAATAACAAATCACCTCTCGGTCTCATTGTAGTTCAATTGATCAAACAATAAATTGTAAGAATTAATCATAAGACATAACAAATCACCTCTCAGTCTCATTGTAATTCAATTAATCAAACAATAAATTGTAAATATTAATCATAAGAATTAAACACTCAATCATGAAAAATATTAAAAATAAAATAACTAATAAAATAAATTGTATGTTCATTGATAGATTATATCAATGCTCTAGAAAAAAAATTAGTTCATAATAAAATTAAAAAGAAAACTAATAAAACTTATGTTTTTTATTGGAATCGGTTGATGAACACGTAGGTCTCGCCTCTGTTCTTCAGATCCTCTTCCATTGAAGAACTCTCAAAGTCTCTCGGTCTCTTTTTTTCAAGACCTGCTGCCTTCTTTTTATAGTTGGAAAGTCGCCACCTATTCCATGTCGAATACGTGTGAAAATCACCGCCTCTTCGTTTGCCATTGGATGATTGTTGGATGGATGAGATGGAAGGATAAGGATAGAATTTTGTATTAGTAACCACCCAAAGGAAACTCCTTCAATGAAATACGACAAGGAGGCTAGCTGGGCGATGGTCCTGTGTTCATCCATGTGAAGGAGATCTTCATGAAATCACCTCCTGGATTCCCTTGCCACCTCATCAACGCATCTTCACGCGTGAAGGAGTCATCATCGCTGCCTCTTCATCGCATGGACGCTGGAAAGCTTTTCCTAATCGCGTGGAGTAGCTTCCACGCACGAGTCTTCACCGCATGGAAGGTGGATGATGGTTGATCGACTGGTTAGTTTGATGATGAATCCTGGTCAAGTGTTTGACCGCCCAGTTGCTTCATTTTATTTCCTTCCTTGTTTATTCAATATAAAAAAAGTAAATAATAAATAAATAAATTTAACTTAAAATAAATTAAAAACTAGCTAATGTCGTTTAGAAAGTGGATGAATTAAATGGTCAGATTTACTCTTATCAAATACCCCCAAACTTACACCTTGCTAGTCCTTAAGCAAAGAAAATAAAATAAGCATCCCAAAACAAAAGATTAATTGTTCAAATAGAGCCTCAAAGATTTAACACATGCCACGATTTAAAGAAATTATCCTATGCAACTCAAGTACAAAAGTTAATACAAAATTTGGTCTCACCTCATATTGAATTCTCCTACTCATTAGCATGCATCATTCTCACTTCATTACTTACTTTTCGGATAGTTTTATGCAAACACGTAAATACAATGGATCTCTAATAAGTGTATGTATCTACTCCATAGGCTTGCTCTTTAAATTTAACTCTTCACTAATGTAGATAAAAGATAACACCAAGGATCAATAGGTCTTTATAAGCTTGTAATGTAAGGCTAGGATGAGGGCTACAAAGAAAGGGTAAGATGTATCAAAGTAGAAACTTAAATCAATATACCCATAGCATAAAGACCATATTAGTCTCACTTATAGTGGCTCATACATAGCTTTCAACAAGCACTTTTTTTTTTAATAACAAGAGCAGGGCCACAAACACCACATCTTCGATCTCTGCTTCCATGTGCGCATATAAAAACATGTGAATCATTCAGTGGTTCAGCTACCCCAGTACAGTAGTGTCCACTTCCATTGCTTTCACATCTGCTCTTTTTTGCTTTTCACTGAATGAGATGACCTTTTCTTTTATACCCCCAAACTTATTTCTTGCTGTGCATGGGGTGTGATAGAAATTTTTCATACTCCTACATCTCACAAATTTATTTTAAACTCTTATAACCATGAGGTAAGTATCAACTAAGTTCCCTTGAAAGGTAAAGGAATATATATATAAGTTCAATAAGGTAGGAATCATATGGGTTAAACAAGAAAATTTTAAAAGGCCAAAGTGTAAATTTTAAAGGCTCAAATGGGTGACTAGAGATATAATGATAAAAGGGTTAGACTTTTAGGTTCAACCAATTCAAAGATGGCCTATATCTTTTCCTTAGTGAAACTTTACCTAGGATTTTGCCTCAAGTAATTCTCAAGCAAGTTCTAGAGTAGTTGAGATCATAAACATTTACAAAGTCTTCATAAAATGTCTCTAGGCATGCAATTAATTAATGATCGTGATACACATCTAATGAATAAAGAGAAAATTATACTAAGTAAAAATAATTTAAGTATTAACTAATCAACTCAATCACTTAGAATTCTTTCTAAAAATCATAACTTGTTTCAACCATTATCATCATTGGCTTTATAGAAACAACTAAACAAACCAAATTTTTTTTTTATTTTCTTTTTTTATTTATTATAATTTTTAATTTTTTAGTTTTTTTAATTAAAATTTTTTTTATATTTTTAAACAACCTAAATATAATTAAAACAGAGAATACATAATCTATGATATGCAAACTAACATAAATTAACCAAAGTAAGCAAACAAACAACTAGACCTATTATGCAACCCAACAAAACAAACAAAAATTAAACTCTTCTCCCCCAAATTTAAATCTTGCATTGTCCTCAATGGAAGAGAAAGAAAAGAGAATAAATAAAAATAATAAAGCAAGAAAAGTAAAGTGATACTCTCCTAGTGTTAATGAATGTTATCTTGAAGTGCACCACTAGGAGAGACTCCTCCTTCAATATTTGGGGTTGTCAAGGTCGATGGAGACTTTTTGCTTGTAAAAATCTTTGTGGATGTATGGTTTAAGGCATTGCCCATTTACTTTAAATGTTCCCTTGGTTTCATGTTGTACTTCAACTGCTCCATAAGGATAGACTTTAGTTACCACAAACGGTCTTGACTATCGAGAGCGCAACTTTTCTGAAAAAAGTCAAAGTCTTGAGTTAAATAATAAAACTTTTTGTCCAACTTCAAATTTTCTACTTAAAATATGCTTATCATGCCATCTCTTGGTTTTATCTTTGTAAATTCGAGCATCCTCATAAGCATCATTGCGGAACTCATCCATCTCATTGATTTGCAATATTCTCTATTCGCCAGCTACTTGTAGATCAAAGTTAAGTATCCCTATCGCCCGATAAGCTCTATGTTCTAGCTCTATTGGTAGATGATATGCTTTTCCATAAAAAAGCCGATATGGTGACATCCCAATCGGTATTTTGAATGCTATTCTTTAGGCCCATAAAGCATCATCTAACTTTCTCGCCCAGTCTGTACAAGAGATATTCAGTCTTTTCCAATATATGCTTCAACTCTCGATTAGATATCTCGACTTGTCCACTTATTTGAGGATGATATGTTGTTGCCACATTATGTGTAACTCCATACTTAGTCAGTAGTGCTTCAAATTGACGATTGCAAAAATGCTTACCACTATCACTGATTATTGCCCTTGGAGTGCTGAATCGAGAGAAGATGTTCTTTCGTAGACAATTCATCATAACTCTCGCATCATTAGTTGGTAAGACTACTGCTTCCACCCATTTGGAGACATAATATGAATTAACAAATGTGAATGCATCTTTAAAAATAGATGGCCAATAAAACCCAGATTGTAGAATTTTTGCTGCAATTTTTGCACCACCAAAGTGACCACCAACTTCCAATGAGTGACAATGTCTGATTATGTTCTCCATCTCCTCCTCAGGCACACATCTTCTAATTATTTAGTCCGCATAGTGCCGATATAAAAAAGGTTCTTTCCAAAAATAATGTTTCAAGTCGAAGAAGAACTTTTTCTTTTGTTGATATGTCATATTGGGAGGTAGAATTCGCAACACAAGTAGTTGACTATGTCGGCATACCATAGAACAACTTGTATAGCCATCAAATGCTTATCCGGGAATGCTTCATTTATTTGCAATTCATCCAAACCTAGAAGCTCCATCTGAGATAGATGATCTGCCATTAAATTTTTAATACCATTCTTATCCTTAATTTCTAAGTCGAATTCTTGTAGAAGTAAAATTTATCGAAGCAATCTTGGTTTAGCATCCTTCTTCGTAAGCAAGTACTTCAGAGCAGAGTGATCAGTGTAGACAATCACCTTCGAACATATCAAGTAAGAATGAAATTTGTCAAAAGCAAAAATAACTGATAATAATTCTTTTTTAGTAGTGGCATAATTCAGTTGAGTTTTTGTTAAGGTTCTACTTGCATAATAAATAACACGAAAATGTTTATCTTTTCTCTACCCTAAAACAACCCTTATAGCATAGTCACTGGTATCACACATTAATTCAAACGGTAAATTTCAATCTGGTGACACAATTATAGGTGCTGAAATTAATTTCTTTTTCAATGTTTCAAAAGCATGTAAGCATGCATCAAAAAATTCAAATCGAGTGTCTTTAATCAACAAATTGCAAAGAGGTTTAGTAATTTAAAAAAAATCCTTAATAAATATTCAATGGAATCCGGCGTGTCCCAAGAAACTTCTTATACCCTTCACATTGGTTGGTGGTGGGAGTTTTTCAATCACTTCTATTTTTGCTCTGTCAACTTCAATTCCCTTAGAGAAAATTCGATGGCCCAGTACTATCCCCTCCTCTACCATGAAGTGGCAGTTTTCGTAGTTCAAAACTAAATTTTTCTCCTTGCATCTCTGCAAAACTAAAGATAAGTTAGACAAACAATTATCAAAAGAATATCCAAAGACAGAGAAGTCATCCATGAAGACTTCTAAAACATTTTCCATCATGTCTGAGAAGATGGACATCATGCATCTTTGAAATGTGGATGGCACATTACAAAGGCCAAAAGGCATCCTCCTATATGCAAATGTCCCATATGGACAAGTAGAAGTGGTCTTCTCTTGATCTTCAGGTACGATGGCTATTTGATTATAATCAGAGTACCCATCCAGAAAATAGTAGTAAGCATGTCCTGCAAGTCTTTCTAGCATTTGATCAATAAAAGATAAGAAAAAATAATCTTTTTGAGTTGCATCATTAAGATTTCTATAATCTATGCATACTCGCCATATCATTCTTGATCACAGTTATTCCATCTTTCTTTGGTACAACTTGTATTGGACTTACCCATGCGCTGTCTAAGATAGGATAAATAATTCCAGCATCTAAAAGCTTTAGCACTTCTTTATGCACCACTTCTTGCATTGATGGATTCAATCTTCTCTGGGGTTGAACAATCGGCTTATATTTATCTTCCATTAAATTATTGTGTGTACAAATTGAAGGACTAATTCCTTTGATGTCAAAAATGGTCCAACCCAAAGCCAATTTATGTTCCCTTAAGATTCTAAGCAATTTTTTCTCCTCTATATCATTCAAAGAATTATTAATAATAACTAGAAAAGTAGAGTCTTGTCCTAAGAAAGCATACCTTAAATTTGATGGAAGCTGTTTTAGCTCAAGTTTAAGGGGTTTCTTTGGTTGAGATGTTGGCTGATATGATTTTAAATCTTTCACTTTTGGTTTCATTGAAGGAGAAAAAATTGGTGTAGCCTCCAAATATCTTTCACACTCTTTAACTTCTTCATCATCAATTTCAATAGGTGTAGAGTGAGTAAGATATACCTCAAGTGGTAGCTTTAGAAAATTATCTACATAAGTCTCATCATCCATGATCACATCTCGGTCACTTATTTGAAAATAGGAATGTATCTCAGAAGGAAGTTTCATAGGCTTAAGTACATCAAAAGTGACCTCATCCTCTCCAACCCTTAAAATAAGTTTTCCCTACTGAACATCAATTAAGGTTCTCCCCATCGCAAGAAAAGGTCGACCCAATATTAAAGGGATCTCCTTGTCCTCCTCCATATCAAGAACAATGAAGTCAACTGAAAAGATGAACTTGTCAACTTTCACTAATACGTCCTCAATGACTCCTCTTGGGTATTTTATAGATCTGTCTGTCAATTATAAAGAGATGATGGTTGGATCTACTTCTCCTACACCCAATTTTCTAAAAATAGAGAGAGGCATTAAATTAATACTTGCCCCTAAGTCACATAAAGCTCTATCAAAATAAGAATTTCCTATAGTGTAAGGGATAGTGAAACTCCATGGATCTTTCAGCTTAGGTGGCAGCTTCTTTTGTAAGATTGCACTACTCTCCTTTGTTAGCATTACTGTTTCATGTTCCTCCAATTTTTGCTTCTTTGATATAATATCTTTTAAAAATTTAGCATATTTAGGTATTTGTTCTAAAGCTTCAATGAGAGAAATATTAATATGCAATTGCTTAAATATACTTAGAAATTTAGAAAACTATTCATCTACATTATTCTTTTTTAATCTTTGTTGAAAAGAAATTGATGGGTCATAAATTGAAGGAGAATAAGTCTCAAAAGTAACTTCCCTGGATTTTTTCAATTTTGAAGCTCTTTCATTCTCCTTAGTCTTCTCAGCTTGCTCCACTTCTTTCATCTTTGACTCGGCTTCCTTCATCTTGGACTCCTCATTATCCACATTTTCATCTTGTTTGACATTTGTTACTTGTCCACTTCTTAATGATATTGCCTTTGCATGTTCTTTCAGATTATTGACAGTGTTGCTTGGCAGAGTTCCTGCAGTCCTCTCTGTGAGCATGTTTGAGAGCTGACCGATTTGTACCTCAAGATTATGAATTGAAGCTGAGTCATTTTGGATTGTCACATCTATTTTCTACGTGTACTGCATGAACATGTCTTCAAGTGTTGGCTTTTTCTCTTGTTGTGAAAATTGCTGAGGTGGTTTAGCTTGCCCTTGGTTATTGATCCATGAGAAGTTGGGATGATTCCTCCATCCAGGATTGTATGTGTTCAAGTATGGATTATTTTGACATTGAAATGTTGATACGTAATTTGCTTGTCCATAACTCGATTGGGCAAAAGGATTTTCCACTTGGCAATCGACACTTGAATGATTTCTTTCACAATGATCACAAACATCATTAGTTTGAATAGCATTAACATTTATCTTACCTAGTTGTTGAGACAAATTTATCATTTGTGCTACCAATGAAGATATAGAATCAAGTTCTAAAACTCCAGCTGTCTTTCTTGGCATTGCTCTTTTTGCAGGCCATCGATAGTTGTTAGATGCTAATTCTTTCAGAAGTTCATATGCTGCCTCATGAGTTTTACTCATTAAAGCTCCACCAACTGCTGCATCAACCATAGACATATTTATAAGTCCTAGACCATTGTAGAATGTTTGCACTTGAAGCCATGATAGAAGGTCATGATGAGGACATCTTCGCAATAAATCTTTGTATCTCTCCCATGCTTCATATAATGATTCACCCTCAAATTGGATGAATGTAATGATGTCATTCCTTAGTTTACTATTTTTGCCGGAGGAAAATATTTTGCTAAAAACTTTTGTGCTAACTCTTTCCACGTAGTGATAACGCCAGGCGGCAAAGAATTCAACCAAACTTTAGCTTTATCCCTATGTGAGAAGGAAAAAGCCTTAGTCGAATCGCATCATCTGTCACTCCATTATGTTTAAAAGTATCACAAATTTCTAAAAAAATTGCAATATGGATGTTAGGATCCTCTTGTGCTAACCCTCCGAACTGGACAGTCTATTGTATCATTTGAATGTGGCCGGCTTGATCTCAAAATTATTGGCTTGTATGGCTGGCCTCCTTATACTTGATGTAGCCCCGTTGACCGAGGGCATAACATAGTCTCGTAACGGCTTATGCTCCTGATTAGCCATATTAGGTAGAGATATGTTGGCTTCTTTCTTCTTCTTCTTATTCTTTTTCTTTTTCTTGAGTTGTCGTAAGGTTCTTTCAATCTCGGGATCAAAAGGTATATGCTCTAACAGTTTAGATCGGGACATGCACTTCTAAGTCCTAAAAAGAAGGATGACTGGGATCAACTTGCTAGAGAAGTACCTGGGCTTTCACCCTTTATTACCAACAATCAAATTGGAACAGTGTAACGTGTCCATTCTTGAACCTTTGATCTAGAGTTCAAAACCCAGCAGCCTCCTTTTCCTAAATGATTTTTTAAATTTTTATTTCTTTATTTTCTTAGCTGTTCCGCACAAGCTACCGTGCGTGACTTTTCACGCATCTTCTCTACGGGAAATCCCTCACGTATTCCACCATGGCTAGATCGGCTCCGTGAATTGGATCCCCAGGGCCTTCGCTCGTTCTCCCACTCCACATATTCGGTTGGGATTTCACGGAACGCCTAGAAAAATCTCACGCCTCCTGCTTCACGTATTAATTGGATTGGAATGGCCTGTCCAACTGTTTCACCTAAGAGCTGATCATCAGTTCAATCTGATTTTATTATTAAAGTTAATTTTTATATGATTTGATAAAAATCAAAGGAACCCATTGAACCAGTCGGATTTCAATCGGTTCAATCCGACTTTTAGATTTTTTTAATTTTTCATTTAAATTATATTTATATTTTATTATTTTATATTATTAAATTAAAATTTAATTATAATATTATTCAGTTCAACCAAATCGGTATCCGATTGAACCGATTAACCTACGATCAAAATGTTAAGCCGATTTGTTATCCAATCCGATTTTCAAAACATTGGATTTCACATAAAAAAGGGAAGGGAAGTGTTCGGGATTTCCATGGTTGAAGTCCACGTGAGTCAACGAAGTCTTCACCTTAGGAAAATGCCCAATTCACACGGGCATTTGACCTCCATGTTGGCTTCCATCCCTTTCAAAAATATTTTAATAATAAAATATTCAAAGTAGTAAATATTTAGCTAGTATTAATATCAATAACAAATAATTAATTTCTAACAATGGCGTCAAAAACTTATTCGCATCCACATAAATTAATTATGTTATTGAATACCAAAATTTACTAAATTAATTACTATTTAAAAAATTAAATATAAACGAAACGTTCTACTGTAAAATTATTTAATCTAAAAATTAACAAAGCGTAAAAATTTAAACGTGTAAAAATATGATAAGAATAGATCTAGAGTGATTGATTTCACCTAATAAATCCCATACAATTTATTCTTCTTAATTATTAAATTCCAATAATCTCGTATTGATGATTAAAAATTCCTTAATTATCTAATATCTTTTCTAATTAGAGACTCATTACACACTTTGAATTTTCTAAAAATCACATTAATCGCGTTAAAGTATCTCTACTTTCGCTCAATTAATGATATTTAATTCTAGATCTAAAACAATAAATCACCCCTCGGTCTCATTGTAGTTCAATTGATCAAACAATAAATTATAAGAATTAATCATAAGAAATAACAAATCACCTCTCAGTCTCATTTTAATTCAATTAATCAAATAATAAATTATAAACATTAATCATAAGAATTAAACACTCAATTATAGAAATATTAAAAATAAAATAACTAATAAAATAAATTGTGTTCATTGATAGATTAAATCAATGCTCTAGAAAAAAATTAGTTCATAATAAAATTAAAAAGAAAACTAATAAAACTTATGTTTTTCATTGAAATCGGTTGATGAACACATTACTCTCGCCTCTGTTCTTTAGATCCTCTTCCATTGAAGAACTCTCAAAGTCTCTCGGTCTTTTTTTTCAAGATCCGCTGCCTTCTTTTTATAGTTGAAAAGTCGCTACCCATTCTGTGTCGAATAGGTGTGAAAATCACCGCCTCCTCCTTTGCCGTTGGATGATTGTTGGATGGATGAGATCAAAGGACAAGGATAGAATTTCGAATTAGTAACCACCCAAAGGAAACTCCCTCAATAAAATACGGCAAGGAGGCTAGCTGGGCGATGGTCCCATGTTCATCTGCATGAAGGAGATCTTCATGAAATCACCTCATGGATTCCCTTGCCACCTCATCAACGCGTCTTCACGCATGAAGGAGTCCTCATCGCTGCCTCTTCATTGCATGGACATTGGAAAGCTTTTCGTAATTGCATGGAGTGGCTTCCACATATGAGTCTTCACCACATGCAAGGTGGATGATGGTTGATCGACTGATTGGTTTGATGATGAATCCTGGTCAGGCATTTGACCACCCAGTTGCTTCATTTTATTTCCTTCCATGTTTATTCAAGATAAAATAAAAAGTAAATAAATTTAACTCGAAATAAATTAAAAAATAGCTAATGTCGTTAAGAAAGTAGATGAATTAAATGGTCGAATTTACTCTTATCAGCTCTGTTATTTTCTTAGCTTCTCAAGTGTTGTCGGAAGCCATATATGAGCACCTCGACAGAAAGTCAAGGAGAGAGCTAATACGTGTCTCGACCCGACTGAAAGTTTGTGGAGATAGTAGGAAGCTCTTGGCTTCGTCAAGGTACAGAGATAGGACAAAATAGGGACTTATCCTCTTTTTGGATTCATAGTTAGAACAAAGTAGCCTCCGACTCAGTCCTACTGAGGTATAGAGAATAGAGTATATTTACTTGGCACTACCAAGGTATAAAGAGATCGCTTGGCCATGCCAAGGTTCGAAGATAGCTCGGCCCTGCCGAGGTTCGAAGAAAAGAAATATGTTTTACTTGGCATGGTCAAGGTACGAAGATATCGCTCGACCCTGCCGAGGTACGGAGAATAGATTATGTTTTACTTGACATGGCCAAGCTATAAAGATATTGCTCGGCCCTACTGAGGTATGAAGATGGCTTGGCCCTGCAGAGACACGAAGAATAGATTATGTTTTACTTGGCGCAACCAAGGTACGAAGATATCGTTCAGCCCGACATAGGTGTTGCTTAGATGTAGCAATCCAAAAGGAGGGATGAATTGGGTATTTTAAAAATAATTGCGCAAATATTTTCTTTCAACAAATTAAAATTTAATTGATAGTGGTGCAATGAAGTGAGCACAGAGATATCACAAGAAATTGCAAACAATCACAAACACAAAGATTTTTATAGTGGTTTGGTGCCAACCCAGCACCTACATCCACTTCCCAAAATCCCTTAAAAATTTTACTCTAATCGTATCACTAACGATTACAACCCTAGCCTTCCCCGGCTAGCAACTTATTTTCATGACACAAGGGGGCCAAACAACTAAGGGTTAAACCCAACCCTATACAAGATCCAAAACAAGTTCAGGAAAATATTGAGAATACAAAGCTCTTAATATGAGAAGATATTCAAAAAATAAATAAATTACAATTTCGTAGTTAACACCTTAAATAGGCTTTTCCTTTGAATGCACTTCAGCAATGAATGAAGTCTTCTTTGAGGTAGCTGAAACCTTGAATTCCTTCAGAAGCTTTGATGATTCACGGATCAGCAATCAATGATCTTTAAACACACTTGCGTATTCAAAGCAGAGCTTCCTCTCTTTGTTGCTAAACAACCACGGATGTATGCAATAAAAGCTTTCTACTGTTTACATCTTTTCTTCCTTACATGGCTATTTAAAGTAATTGATATGCAAAACTATCCATTAGACTGAAATGAAATTAAAGGAAAGAAGAACAGGAAGTGAAAAATAACCATTGGAGAAATTTCCCAAAGCATTGAATGTTCTGATAGTAGCCGGAATGGGATGAGAACCCTTGACATTTTACTCAAAGAAGCAGACTGTAGCTGGCTAGAAATAGAATCCAGTTAGCTAGGATAGAGAGAAGCATGACTAGGTGAACCAGATATAACTCCCTAGTTGACTGGATGAAGGATCCTGTTAACTAGAGAACAAGAGAAATCATCTAGGGAGTGAAAGCTAGCATCCATAGTTGATTGGGACTTAATTCCAGTTAACTAGATCAAGAAGGAGTTCGGCTAGGAAAAGAAGGCAATAATTCTTAGTTAACTGGATGTCAATTCTAGTTAACTAGATCAACAAAGCATTTGGCTAGGGAAAAGTTGCAGAATTTCTTAGTTAGCTGGATGTGAAATTTAGTTAACTTGATTTGCAAACCATTCTGCCAGCAAGAAAGGCAAGTGGACCTTAGCTAGCTGGATGTGAAATCCAGTTAGCTAGATTAAAGAGGAGTTCGGCCAGCGAGTGGAGAGCTGTAAACTTAGTTAACTGGATGTCAGTTCCAGTTAGCTAAATCAAGAGGACATTCGGCCAATGAGAAATCTCATGGAGCTTAGCTAGCTGGATGTGTAATCCAGTTAGCTAGATCAAGATAGCGTTCGACCAAGGAGAAGTGCAAGAAAAATAGCTAGCTGAGAAATAAGTCCAATTAGCTCCCAGAGAAAAATAGCTAGCTGAGAATCAAGCCTAGTTAGCTAGTTTACAAGAAGGTT
Source organism: Calamus simplicifolius (assembly GCA_900491605.1). Taxonomy (NCBI): domain Eukaryota; kingdom Viridiplantae; phylum Streptophyta; class Magnoliopsida; order Arecales; family Arecaceae; genus Calamus; species Calamus simplicifolius. Next base: position 481,752 of record UESW01004617.1, on the reverse strand, counting down.
CGGCCAGGAGCTGTGCAGGGAAAAATAGCTAGCTGGAAATCAATCCAGTTAGCTAAATTGGCAGCTCAGCTAACTAGAAAATAGAGCCAGTTAACTATTTCTCAACATGGTTCGGCCAAGCAACTTACCAAGGAAAAATAGCTAGTTGAAAGACAACCCCAGTTAATTATTTATCAACATGGTTTGGCCAGGCGGCTTACTAGGGAAAATAGCTAGCTGAAAGACAAGCTCAGTTAACAATTTCTCAACATGGTTCAGCCAAGCAACTTACCAGGAAAAAATAGCTAGCTGAAAGACAAGCCTAGTCAACTATTTCTCAACATGATTCGGCCAGGCAGCTTACCAAAAAAAAAAGCTAGTTGGAAGACAAGCCCAATTAACTATTTCTCAACATGGTTCGGCCAGGTAGCTTACCAGGCAATCCAGTTAGCTAAGAAAAGCTAGCATGGCTAACTTGAATGAGGAACCGTTTGGCCATAGCATTGTAGAAGCAGTTATAGTTGGCTAAACAACAACATTAGTTGGTCAAGGGACTTGTTAGCATTTGAGATGATTTTTGTAACTCATTGAAACATCTTCTTGATATGTACATCAGTTGGTCAAGGGACTTGTTAGCATTTGAGATGATTTTTGTAACTCATTGAAATATCTTCTTGATATGTTGTATTTACCTGCAATGATCTTTGACTCCATAATAAATACATTAGTACCCTACTTAATTGTTTTGTAATCATTAAAATCAACACGGGGTCAACAATCTTTCCCTTTTTTATGATGACAAAACTATTAAGTAAATGTATATAAAAAAATGTTTGAATGAGGATGAAGACATTTCCCCCTATTTATTTCAAAAATTAAAAATTTTCTCTCCCTATTTATTTGAATGTATGGAGTGTTTGTTTTCTTCTCCATATTTCAATGTATGCAATATTCTTCTCCCCCTTTTGTCATTAATCAAAGAGGAGGTTAAAGACTATGCAAATCAAGTATTCCACATAGCATTCATCAGGTAAGCATTCATCAAGTAAACATGGAAAAACATACAATGCATTAAAAACATGAGTACATAATTAAAAATTAATACAAACCAGTAAGTCAGGGGCTTGATCCAAATAGCAAGTACTAGAGAAAATGTACATTAACAAGATAAGTTTCAAAATACAAGAAGAGCATATGAAGTCTACTCTTCATCAGAAGGAATCACAGTCGGTTGTGAAGAGGATCCTTTGCGGCGACGAGGAGTTGAAGGCCTGAACTGATATGACTACGGTGGAGGCATTCGGAGGTAAGGATGAGAATAAAACATGTCAGGTCCAAATAACGGAGGAGCTGGTTGGAAAGAGGCAAGATGCTGCTCAAGGAGGCTGATAAGCCTGGCAATGAAAGTTGTCCAACAATCAACTACACTGGAAGCATCCTTGGTTTGGCTTTTATTGGCACGCATTTGAAATGTTACCCATTCAACTTTATCCTCAAAGCACTTCAGCTTAGCTTTCAACAGGTTGATCTCTTCAAGAATGCGACCCAACATAGTTTCATTATGGTGAAAGACCCTTCCATTAAGAACTTGCATATTATGCTCAATTTGTTTCTGACAAATCACAATATGAGAAAGTGTCTAAAATACAGAGGAGATGTGGGGAATTATGGAACAGTCATTGATGGATGATCCAATGTCTCCAGAGCTTCACTAGATTGAGCAAAGGATAATTCTCTGATTATCCATTGTATTTGTTCTTCACAGATCTCAACAGTAGGGCATTGAGGAGGAGGATTGTCAGTACTAGGAGGTGCCTCAGGCGTAGAAGTCATAAATGGAGGTCCATCAACAGGAAAGTCAAAGTTGAAGGCCATTAGGGTGAAGTAAAGATTGGTTGTTGCTCATCAAGAGGAGGTTGGTCTATAGGGGGTTGGTTTAACGGTGGAGGAAAAGGATTTTTACTACTCTATTTCTAACTTTGGCCCAAATACCATTCTGCTTGGCAAAGTCTATGAGATGAAGGGAATGGGCATTAAAGATATCAGAATGATGTAACTCTACAACTATCTCACCCTTGAGTTTAATATGGAAATGTTCAAAAATATCGATAAGGAACATGCCATATGGTAGAGCGGCTTTGGTTTGACCTAAAGATTCTTTCATAATGGACATCATAAGATCAGGAAAGTCGAGTGGGATTTCATTGATGATGTGGTATATAATACAAACGTCCCGATCAGTTATAGCATTAAAAGAACTAGCACGAGGGGCAAAGATTTTTGCAATAATACTATGAAGTAACCTATTTTTAACACTAAGCTTGTTTGCATCAAGGTTTTTTATATTGTCAGCTTCACCATCCTCTACACTAAGAACAACTGCGAGTTTATAACCTCTACCACAAGGAAAATTTTTTATAGGACCAATAGTAGGAATGATTAAAATAGATCCTAATCTCTTTTTGTCAAACTCTATCTTGACCTTTTTAACAATAGAAGAAATGACATCATCACCAAAAATGATATTCTCATAAAACTCATGAATAAGGTCTAGATAGATAGGCTTTTTGGTTTTCAATAAGTCTATCCAACCTTGTATAGAAAACAATCTACTTAGCTCAAAGCCTTCTTGATCAAGGAAGTTAAAATTCACTAACCTTTTATTTGCTAGTGCTCTAGCTGCAATCTTGAAGGTGAAAGAAGTGAAACTCTGCAAAGAAGAAGATGAAGGAGCTTTTCTACGAAGATCCAAAGTTGAATCATCTTTCCTTGCACAAAGATTTTTCTTCTTAGGAGCCATCTTCCCTTTTTCTTGGAGAGGAAAGGAGTTGAGAGGAGTGAAGAGCCAAGGAGGAGCCGGTTGGAAGGTGAGAGTGATGTCTGAGGGGAGTGCATGGTGAGTAGTGGAGAATTTATAGAATCTTCATCAGTTGATTGACCGGCTAGTTGAAGGGTTAATTCTCAGTTAGCTGGTCGGTTGACTGATAAAAGAAAAGAGGGTGAAATGAATGCCGTTTGGTGAGAGAATTAAAGTGAAAATATATGTAAGTTGACTGGCTAGTTAGCTCATTCAATGAAGTTAACTGCTCAGTCAACTGGGAATAAATGGTAAGAGCATTGAATGCTCTCAGACTTTTGGTGAGAAAAAGAATTCATTTGATCAATTGCACGGCCACTTGAGGCTAGTCCAAAGAGTCATCAGTTGACTAGAAAGTCAACTGAGGTGATAATTAAAATAGGCCTATATGGCGGCATGGTTAACTATGCAAATACAAATCAAAGTAGCTAACCTGACAGTTAGCTGGAACATAAAATCTCATGTATGAAGAGTATTAGGAGGTCAAAAGAAAATGGGGGAACTAAATTCAAGGAAATTTTCATAGATAATAGGCTTTTGAAGATCCAACAAGCATGATAAGACAATCAAACAAATTAACTTACTGAATTGAAGGGTCAATCATACCGAGTTCCCTTCTAATTTCACAAAACTTAGCTTCTTCAAGTGGTTTTATGAAAAAATCAGCAAGTTGTTTTTCAGTATACAAAAATTTAATTATAACATCACCATTATTCACATGATCTTTAATAAAATAATGTCTAATTTCTATGTATTTAGTCCTAGAATGCTGGATGGGATTCTTAGTCAAATTTATTGCATTAGTGTTATCACATTTTATTGGAATGCCTTTTAGTTTAATGCCGTAATCTTTTAGTTGCTGCTTAATCTACAAAATTTAAGCATAGCAACTTTTAGCTGCAATGTATTCGGCCTTGGCCGTAGACAATGCTACTGAAGTTTGCTTCTTGCTAAACCAGAAGATTAAGTTAACACCTAGAAATTGGCAGGTTTCACTAGTTAATTTTCTATCTAGTTTACAACCATCAAAATCTGAGTCTGTGTATCCTATTAGGTCAATGCTAGATTTCTTGTCATACTAAAGTCTTAAATTTATAGTTCCACTTAAGTACTTGAAAATCCTTTTAACAACAAGCAAGTGTGGTTCCTTAGGATTAGCTTAAAATCTAGCACACATACAAATACTAAACAGGATATCTGGTCTACTTGCAGTTAAATACAGTAATGATCCTATCATGCCTCTATAAAGTTTTAAATCAATAGATTTATCAGTACTATTAGAGTCTAATCTATATGATGAGCTCATAGGTACTGTACTGATACTCTTTGATGTCTCTATGCCAAATTTCTTGATCATTTCCTTGATGTACTTGGATTGGCTTATGAAGATCCCCTCTTTGCTTTGCTTAATTTGGAGTTCGAGAAAATAGTTTAGTTCGCCCATCATGCTCATCTCGAACTCTCTCTGCATAAGCTTTGCAAAGTCTTTGCATAAAGAGTCATTAGTAGTACCAAAAATGATATCATCCACGTAGATTTGAATAATCAATATATCATCATTTTGTCTTTTGATAAATAGAGTTGTATCCACGTTTCATTGAATAAAATTATTGTCGATCAAGAATTTACTTGATCTTTTATTCCAAGCCCGGGGAGCATGTTTCAAACCGTATAAAGCTTTGTTCAACTTGAATACATGGTTTGGAAACAAGTGATTTTCAAACCTAATGGCTACTCCATAAAGACTTGTTCAGCAATGTATCCATTTAGGAAAGCACTCTTAACATTCATTTGGTATAATTTAAAATTTATAAAGCAAGCAAATGCAAGAAGTGATCTAATAGCTTATATTCTAGCTACAAGGGCATATGTCTCATCAAAATCAATACCTTCTTTTTCGTTGTATCCCTTAGCTACCAATCTTATTTATTTCTAATTATATTACCATGTTCATCTAATTTGTTTCTAAATACCTATTTAGTTCTAACGATAGGATGATCATGAGGCCTATTAACAAGAGTCCATACACATTTCTCTCAAATTGATGAAGTTCCTTATGCATGGCATTTATCCAATTAGTATCATCTTTAGCACCATCATAGCATTTAGGTTCAATTTGAGATACTAAAGCTAAGTTATTGTAAGTAACTCTAAATGATGATCTGGTCCTAATACCATGAGATGGATCACCCAAAATTAACTTTTTAGGATGATTATGAATGTACATCCATTCTCTTTCTAATTCATCATTACCTTGAGATACCTCATGTTGGTTTTTGTCATTTTCTTCATTTACCTCTTGTATAGCTGAATCCTCCTTGTCTTCCAATGTGATTTCCTTGAGTTGACCTTCAATTTCATCTATATCATTTAAGCCCTTTCTCTTCCTTAATGAAAGATAATTAGATTCATCAAATATGACATGAATTGATTCTTCAACTATTAAAGTCTTTTATTAAATATTCTATAAGCTCTACTATGAGATGAATATAACCGAGAAAAATCCCTTCATCAGATTTAGCATCAAATTTATCAAGGTTCAATTTTTTATTTTTCAAAATAAAACATCGGCAACCAAAAATGTGAAAATAACCAATGTTAGGTTTTCTACCTTTCCAAAGTTCATATGGGATCTTTTTCAAAATAGGTACAATTAATGCACGGTTTAAAACAAAGCATGTTGTATTGATAGCTTCAGTCCAAAAATACTTTGGGAGATTACTTTCACACAGCATAGTATGGGCCATTTCTTCTAAAGTTCTATTCTTTTTTTACTACTCCATTTTGTTGGGGTGTCCTAGGTGCAAAAAAATTATGCTCAATACCATTTTCATTATAAAAAATTTTAAAGGACTGATTTTTAAACTCTTTGCCATGATCAATTCGAATCGATAACACAAAAGAATTCTTTTCATTTGTAATCTTTTTAAATAATTTTTGAAATGCAGTGAAAGTGTTGACCCAATTATTGTTTTTGATGATTAACAAAAGACATGAGTATATTCATTATGTTTCTGATAAATTTGAAAAGTGTTTCAGGCATTAAGAATGGTTAATCAGTCAAAAGGAATAAGGAAATAAGTTTTGAATCAAATTTTAATGAAAATTATTTAAGTTCAGAACTTAGAGTCGACACCTCAACAGTCTGGAGCCAACCCCAAGGTGTATCAGAACCTTTTTGGAATTTTGTCACGTTCCAGAGTCAACACCTGAAACTCTGGAGCCAACTCCAACCTGAGATATAGAGAAGTGCCTTCTGCGTCAGTTTTTGGAGCCGACACCTGGAGTTCGGGAGTCGATACCTGAAAGTTGTGGAGCCGATACCTGAGTTTCTGGAGCCAACTCTAACCTGAGTACAGAGAGCATATTTTTTGGACATTGTTAGAGTGACACCTTTGAATTCTGGAGCCGACTCCTGAATGCGTCGAGCCGACACTTAACTTTTTCGGAGCTAACTCCTCAACGATCATTTGTTACTATTTTGGACATCCCGATCTGGAGCTGACACATAAAAAGTGGAGCCAACTCCAACATGTCAGATGTGGATTTTCAAAAGTGATATATCAGCTCCAACGGTAATATTTTTCTTACCTAACTTCTTGATATGACTGATCCCAGCGTTGTCAGAAAAGGTAACGGCAGCTACTATCATTTCCCCACCCCCGGTACCCCCTGGGGTCGGGGGGTGGGGTCATCATTTCTTAACCCCGAGGCCCCCACCGGTCTCGGGGTGCACTGTCATTCCCCCACCCCGGTACCCCCTCGGAGTCGGGGGGTAGGGTCATCATTTCTTAACCCCGAGGCCCCCACCGGTCTCGGGGTGCACTGTCATTCCCCCACCCCCGGTACCCCCTCGGGGTCGGGGGGTGGGGTCATCATTTCTTAACCCCGAGGCCCCCACCGGTCTCAGGGTGCACTGTCATTCCCCACCCCCGGTACCCCCTCGGGTCGGGGGGTGGGGTCATCATTTCTTAACCCGAGGCCCCCACCGGTCTCGGGGTGCACTGTCATTCCCCCACCCCGGTACCCCCTCGGGGTCGGGGGGTGGGGTCATCATTTCTTAACCCCGAGGCCCCCACCGGTCTCGGGGTGCACTGTCATTCCCCCACCCCCGGTACCCCCTCAGGTTCGGGGGGTGGAGTCATCATTTCTTAACCCTGAGGCCCCCACCGGTCTCGGGGTGCACTGTCATTCCCCCACCCCCGGTACCCCCTCGGGGTCAGGGGGTGGGGTCATCATTTCTTAACCCCGAGGCCCCCACCGGTCTCGGGGTGCACTGTCATTCCCCCACCCCCGGTACCCCCTCGGGGTCGGGGGGTGGGGTCATCATTTCTTAACCCCGAGGCTCCCACCGGTCTCGGGGTGCACTGTCATTCCCCCACCCCCGGTACCCCTCGGGGTCGGGGGGTGGGGTCATCGGTGATTAGCATGCGACTCGACTGCCAAGGAAAAAACAACTATCAGGTTGCACGGTGCTCACACATGATTTTCAGCGCATGGCCATGCCTTGCCACGGCGTACCATTCGGTACTCTCGTGATTGTGCCCCATTACGGAGGGCCATGCCTCATAACGATGTTTGGCGCGTTGCATGCCCCTGTGCATGACCATGCCCTGCCATGGCATACCATTCGGTACTCCCGTGATTGTGCCCCGTTACGGAGGGCCATGCCTCATAACGGTGTTTGGCGCGTTGCATGTCCCTGTGCATCACCATGCCTCGCTACGGCGTACGACTTGCTACCTCTAGCAATGGTGCCCAGTCATATCAACCGGCGACGTACACTAAACGCCTACACAGCTACCGGACACGTGTGGCATCACACGTGTCAACGGTACGATGGAGATCTTCCAAAGCCGCAAGTTGGGGTATTCAGACAGGTATAAAAGGCACATGCTCACGCTGTAAGTGGGATCTGAACTCTGGTTTTTCTGAGCTTTCTTCCTCCCAGCAAAAACCTTAACCGCCTCAGCTCCTCTTCGCTGGAGCGGTTCTTTGTCTGAGCCCAAGCAACTGACTTGATCGTCGGAGGGTCCCCACCGGCGCCACCGGTCCCTGGGGACTTTTCTTGCAGGACTTCGAGGAGGGAGACGTCCGTCATCCCTGACGTTCGAGGAAGGTGTTTTGGCGCCATCACTTCTAACGACTATTTTTCTTTGTGTGTAGAAACATCCAAGCATCTCACAACGGCTAGTTTTCATCAAAAACCTTGGATTAAGAAGTCTATAAAAAGGGGATTCGTCCATTTAAAAAATAGTGACAGAAAAAAAGAAATACTTTGTGGAAAATCAAAAAATCTTGTAAAAGAAAGAGAGAGAAATCAAGGAGGAAAGACTCAGAGCTCAAATCCATCAATCCTAGAGAGTCCGAAGAGAAATCCAAAGCATTCAAAGCTCAAAATCGAAGGATTTCCCAAGTGAAAAGGAAGAAAGCAAAAGCCCTGTTTGCCCCCAACTTCTCAACTACAATTTTTGTGAGAAATCTGAGCTGAGGCCTGATTCAATCATTCAAGGGAGAAGAGGAAAAGAAGAAAAGCATACATCCAAATCGCTTCAAACAGGCTGTTCTTACCTTTGTTTATTTAATTGCATATTTACTCATTTGAGGAGCTATTTTGTATTCAAAACTATATTTTTTATTGTTGTTTGCTGATTCAATCGGGGGATTGAATTAGTGAAGGTAGTATACCTCGGGATAGGCTAAGGATAGCTTGTGGTTAGGTTTTGTACTGGTGAGCCTATGAAAACCAGCTGGGTTCATTGTGATCCCAGGCAAAACAATATGTTTGGGTTGTGAGCTTATAAAACAACTCGACTGTAATCAAGTGGATTATAGTGTGGACCCAAGTGCTGCTTGGGAGTGGACGTAGGTGTTGGATACACCGAACCACTATAAATCTTTGTGTTTGTCGTGCTTTTGTCTCTGTCCCTCTATCTCTCTCACTTATATTATAAAATCTTTGTGTTGCCGTGCTTTTAAGTTTTAAAGTGTTTAAATTTTTTAAAGAACCCAATTTACCCCCCCTCTTGGGTTGCCATATGGGCCAACAGAAAGCTTTATCTTTTCTAGCCAAAAACAAAACTCATGTAAACCGTGAAAAATAATCGATCACAATGAAACCACATCTTTTTCTTCTAGACCAGTGGTTCTTGTAGGACCAAATAAGTCCATATGCAAGAGCTCCAAAGGTCTAGTAGTGAAAACCAAATTTTTGATTTAAAAGATACTCGAGTTTGTTTTCAAATTGACAAGCATCATAAATTTTATCTTTTTCAAAACTAGTTTTGGCAAACCTTTCACTAAATCCTTTTTGATCAATTTAGATAATAAATTCATACTTGCATGAGCTAATCTACGATGCCACAACCAGCTATTTTCAGTTTTAGTATTCATAGCAACTAGGCATTCAATATTCTAGTCATACAAGTCATTTAAGTCAATAATGTACACATTTTCATGTCTATGACCAATAAATTTTATGCACTCATCAGCAGGATTTACAATGATGCATAAATATGATTTAAATGTAACTCTAAAACCTTTATCACATAATTGACTAATGCTAAGCAAATTATGTTTTCGGCCATCTACAAGTAAAACATTATCAATATAAGCATAAGGGATAATACCTATTTTACCAATGCCAATTATTTTACCTTGGCCATTGTCTCCAAAAGTAACAACACCTCTATCTTTTGCATCCAAAGTGATGAATTGTGATTCATCACCGTCATGTGTCTTGAGCACCCACTATCCAAGTACCATTTTCTTTTAGTTGCTCGGGTTGTAAGACACACCTGCATACACAAATTTAAGTTTTACTTTTAGGTACCCAAGTTTTTTTGGGTCCTTTGGGGTTAGCTAAAATAGTTCCTTTTGAAACCCATATTTTTTCTAATATTTTATGTGTGACATATATATGCTTGTGTCTAGGTTTACCATATTTAAAACATGTAATCTTTGTAGAATCATCAGCATGCACATAAATATTTTTTAAAATTTTTTATCTTTTTAAAGGATCATATCCAAGTCCGACTTTGTTGTAAATTACTCTTTGACTATTAAGAATCATTTCTAATTTATTTTAACTCAAAGTAAATTTATCTACAATAGGTTTTAATCTATCTACTTTAATTTTCAAATCCTAATTTTTCTTAAGCAAGGATTCATTTTCTTTTGAAATTCTTTCTTTTTCAAGACTTAGATTTTTGATGTCATCTTTAGTTCTTTATTTTTTGAACTTAAGTTTGCAAAATCATCAAGCAATTCATAAAATGCACCACGTAATTCATCAAAAGTAAAATCATCTAAGAAACTAGGACTTACCTCATTATCATCTGCTATGAAGCAAACATTTGCTACTTCATTTTTTTTCCTCTTTGGAGCTTGTAGCTTCACTGTCGCTCCATATAGCCATCATAACTTTCTTCTTCATTCTTTTGGGTCCTTTCTTTAGTTGGGAACATTCTGATCTGATATGTCCTTTCTTTAGTTGGGGACATTCTGATATAATATGTCCCGACTTTTTGCACTCGTAGCATATTAGGGGCTTAGCTTTTCCTTTTCTTTGTTGTGTTCTCTTTTTGTGAATTATTTTCTTCTTCCAAACTTCTTTCTTCTCATAAATTTCTTAAACTTTCGGAAGATAAGTGACATTTCATCATCCTCCTCACTGTCACTACTTGTTTCCTTACTTTCATCATCTTGTGTAGTACTCTTTAGAGCTATAGTTCTTTTCTTTTTGATTCATCTTCATCAATATCTTGTCGCTGCTGAAGCTCATGAGTCATCAAAGAACCAACTAATTCTTCAAGGTATGTTGAGGTCCTTGGCTTCTTGAATTGTAGTAACCTTGGCCTCCCAAGATCTAAGCAAGGATCTCAAAATCTTTCTAACAAGATCACCATTAGTATAAGATTTTCTTAGACTTTTTAGTCCATTAATAATGTCGATAAATCTTATGAATATGTCAATAATATTTTTAGCAGAATTTATTTTGAATAATTCATATTTGTGAACAAGCATATTTATCTTGGATTTCTTGACTTGATTTGTACCCTCATGGGTGACTTCAAGTCTATTCCAAATTTTCTTAACAGAAATGCAAGTGAGAATTTGATTAAATTCATTTGCATCAAGTGAACAATAAAACACATTCATAGATTTAGCATTCAATTGAGCCATCTTTTTATCTTGCTCATCCCACTCCATTTTTGGCTTTGGGATGTCAAGACCATTTGTCTTGATAGTGGGTGTATGAGGGCCATTAATTATGATTTTTCATAAATCATAATCTAGTGCTTGGATGAAAATTTTTATCCATGCTTTCCAATAAGTGTAGTTTATTCCATTGAACAAAGGTGGCCTATTAGTTGACTATCCCTCAGTTAAAACAGATCTCATTTGGATTGCTAATGATCTTTGGCTCTAAGCTTATTAAAGCAAAAGAAATTAGGAGCACGATGCTTTGATACCACTTGTTGCCAAGATGTAGCAACCCAAGAGGGAGGGTGAATTGGGTATTTTAAAATTAATTATGTAGATATATGCTTTCAGTAATTTAAAATTTAATCAATAGTGGTGCAGTGAAGTGAGCACATAGATATCACAAGAAATTGCAAACAATCACAAACACAAAGATTTTTATAGCGGTTCGGTGCCAACCCAGCAACTTATTTTCACGGCACAAGAGGGTCAAACAACTAAGGGTTAAACCCAACCCTTTACAAGATCCAAAACATGTTCAGAAAAAATATTGAGAATAAAAAGCTTCTAATATGAGCAGATATTCAGAAAATAAATATTTTACAATTTCGTAGTTAACTCCTCAAATGGGCTTTTTCCTTTGAATGCACTTCAGTAATGAATGAAGTCTTCTTTAAGGTAGCTAAAACTTTGAATTCCTTCTTTGATGTTTCACACAATCAATGATCGCTAACACACTTGCGTATTCAAAGCTGAGCTTTCTCTTTTTATTGCTGAACAACCATGGATGTATGCAATAAAAGCTTTTACTATTCATATCTTTTTCTTTCTTACATAGCTATTTAAAGTGATTGATTTGCAAAACTATCTGTTAGACTGAAATGAAATTAAAGGAAAGAAGAATGGGAAGTAAAAAAATAGTTGGAGAAATTTCCCAAAGCATTGAATGTTCTGACAGCAGCCGAAATGGGGTGAGAACTCCTGACATTTTACTCAAAGAGGTAGACTCTAGCCAGACTCTAGCTGGCTGAAAATAGAATCCAGTTAGCTAGGATAGAGAGAAGCATGCCCAGGTGAGTCAGAGATAACTCCCCAGTTGATTGGATGAAGGATCCAGTTAACTAGAGTATAAGAGAAATCGTCCAGGAGTGAAAGCTAGCATCCATGGTTGACTAGGACTTAATTCCAGTTTACTAGATCAAGAAAGAGTTCGGCTAGGGAAAGAAGGCAACAATTCTTTAACTGGATGTCAATTCTAGTTAACTAGATCAACAAAGCATTCGGCTAGGGAAAAGTTGCAGAATTCCTAAGTTAGCTGGATGTGAAATCCAGTTAACTTTATTGCAAACCATTCTATCAGCGAGAAAGGAAAGTGGACCTTAGCTAGCTGGATGTGAAATCTAGTTAGCTAGATTAAAGAGGAGTTTGGTCACAGAGTGGAGAGCAGCAAACTTAGTTAACTGGATGTCAGTTCTAATCAGCTAAATCAAGAGGACATTCGGCCAATGAGAAATCTCATGGAGCTTAGCTAGCTAGATGTGTAATCCAGTTAGCTAGATCAAGACAACGTTCGGCCAGGGAGAAGTGCAGGGAAAATAGCTAGCTAAGAAACAAGTCTAGTTAGCTCCCAGCGAAAAATAGCTAGCTGAGAATCAAGCCCAGTTAGCTAGTTTACAAGAAGGTTTGACCAGAGCAATGTAGGAAAAAATAGCTAGCTAGAAATCAATCCAGTTAGCTAAATTGGCAGCCTAGCTAACTAGAAAATAGAGCAAGTTAACTATTTCTCAACATGATTCAGCCAGGCAGCTTACCAGGAAAAAATAGCTAGCTGAAAGACAAGCCCATTTAACTATTTTTCAACATGGTTCGGCCAGGCAACTTACCAGGTAAAAATAGCTAGCTGAAAGACAAGCCCAGTTAACTATTTCTCAACATGGTTCGGCCATGTAGCTTACTAGGGAAAAATAGCTAGCTGAAAGACAAGCCCAGTTAACAATTTCTCAACATGGTTCAGCCAGGCAACTTACTAGGGAAAAATAGCTAGCTGAAAGACAAGTCCAGTTAATTATTTCTCAACATGGTTCGGCTAGGCAGCTTATCAGGAAAAAATAGCTAGCTGAAAGACAAGCCCACTTAACTATTTCTCAACATGGTTTGGCTAGGCAGCTTACCAAGCAATCCAGTTAGCTAAGAAAAGCCAGCCCAGCTAACTTGAATGAGGAACCGTTCGGCTATAGCATTGTAAAAGCAGTTATAGTTGGCTAAACGACAACATCAGTTGGTCAAGGGACTTGTAAGCATTTGAGATGATTTTTGTAACTCATTGAAACATTTTCTTGATATGTTGTATTTACCTGCAAAGATCTTTGACTCCATAATAAATATATTAGTACCCTACTTAATTATTTTGTAATCATTAAAATCAACACGGGTCAACAATAGGACCACATCTGAGGCTCCATGGAACAACATAATTAATCGAAAGTTGCTCAGGTGGTTATTCGGATCGATGGTCCTATTATATGGCTCAATAGCGGGGACTTTGATGTGTGACGGGACTATTTCCTTCATGATTTTATTAGTAAAGAGTGGGCCCTTTTCTACCCATGGCTCCGGATGAGACACATGCTTGATAGCATCTAATTCCAGGCGCATCTCCTAGATCTTTCGCTCGATGACCTCGTTTCGAATAGTCGAAGAGGCTGGGCAGGGAGATTGTGGTCTTGGTGTCAAATTATGATAAGAAAAAAATCGAGAACAAGGAACGGGCCTGGCGGGGCTGAGGAAAACTCCTGTCTCTGACTTTCGACAGAATGGGCTCCGCTTCTTCCTTGCGGTCAGGCTATTGTAGGAGGCTCATGGCCTCAAAATGGTTGGATGGAGGAGCTATTCGTTGAACCAGTGCAGCTACTATGCCAGGATGTTATTAATTGGGCACAGCTAGGGGAAGGATTTCATGAAGGCCTTGTACTAATTATGCCAATGCTTGAACTTGTTGGACCAATATACCGAATTGGTCCTGCGTAACAGGGGCCACAAGTAGCGACGAAACTTTAGACTGGGGCGATTGTGAGGACACCGTATTTTGTGTGGGATCAGGCTTTTGTAAGGTAGCCTAGTCCGGAGCATCTACGGTTGCCCTTTTGTAGTTTGCCATCGAGGATGTGTCTTCCTTGTTTAAACCTTTTCTTCTAGGTTTTTAAGTTTTTAGGGACCTGGAGCCCTTCCTCTAGCGCCAATCTGTTGCTGCAGATTTCTGTTCTTCGACCTGGGGTTGAGGCAATTGCGCACGTTAGGATCCGAATGGCATTCTCTCGTCCTTGCAGACTTGAAAAATAGTCTTTGTGCAAGGATTGAGGTGGGTGGTCCCTGCATAAGCTCCCTTTCGATGCTCAAGACAGTAGAAATCTTTTGGCCACAGATAAGATGGAGAAGGTTGTTTAGAAGAGGACGCCCCAGAGAAGGTCTCTTAAGAGCGATGGTATTGATAAAAGTTTTCCGTTCTTACCTGAAGGGTTATGGGACTTGATATTTATACGCTACCGAGATGGTAAATTGTTACTTGATTTTTTAGGCGCAGTTGTAGAAGTTAGTGGCTGATAAGGATGATTGACATACACCTTATCGAGGGATTTAAGATCCCATTGATCATGGAGGGAGTGCCGTATCTTGCCCCCGTTTCCATTTAGGAAGGCTCGTTTCAAGATTCTTATGATTAAGGTGATCTGCTTTTCGAGATGTTTGGCGCGACTCGGGCAAGGATGATGTTGGTTAAGAGAAGTTGAAGCTCGGCCCTACAGAGGTTCGGAGAGCACTCGGCCCTGTCGAGGTTCGAAGACTTGGCTCAGCTCCGTCGAGGTTCAAAGACTTGGCTTGGCTTTGCCGAGGGTCGAAAATTTGGCTCGGCCTTGCCGAGGATCGGAGACTTGACTTGGTCCTGTAGGAGGCCGGAGAATGTTCGGCCCTGCTGAGGGTCAGAGAATTGGCTCGGCCTTGTCGAGGGTCGGAGTTTGCAATTGGTGCAGCTATCTTTTCCTGCAACGAAGGGTGGACTTCTTCTGAGCCTCACAGTTGGCGGGCTATAGCCCAGAGGTGGGCTCCACTGTTGTTATATTTGCTGATTGATGCGAAAACAATTTTATCCTGCATCATTGATAAATAAACAGTACAAAATCCAAGCTTTTTAACACAATAATAAGCTGGGTTAGGATCTACCAGCATCTTTGTCGAAGAATATATGTCGATGAATCTTAACAAAAAAAACATTTAATGTATTATTTAAGAATATATGTGTGAGCGCACGACACAGGGTTGAGAGATATTAGATTTCAGACATAAATTAGTAAGTAATTAAAAAAAAATCGATCAAAGATTTGACCAGTCAAATCAAAACGGAGGGCACACATCTAAGTCTAACTCGTTTTAGGGTCTGTTTGGATGGAAGGAAATAAAGGGGAGGGGAAGGGAAAGGAGGTAAAAGGTCACAAGTTATCTTGTTTGAGAGGAGAGTAAAAAAAAAGAGGAAGAGAATGGGAGTAACCGGTTCCCCTCCTTTTCCTATTAGCGAGGGTAAATTTGTTAACCCCCAAATCGGGGGTAAACTTGGGGAGGGGAAAAGTTTAAGTTATACTTTTTGGGAAGACCAAAATATCCCTTTATTTTCTATTCTTCATTCTTTCATTCCCCAGTTTATTTTCTATTTTGAAGGGATGTAATTGTTATATAAGTTTTTTCCTTCTTTTCCCTCTCTATATCCAAACAAGATAATTGATATTATCCTTCCTTTCTCTTTCATCCTTTCCAAACAAGATAAAAAAAAAACAACCATTCCTTTCTTTCCTTTCTTTTCATCTTTTTTTTTTTTTTTTTCTCTCCTTTTTTTTTCTTGAAAGATCCAAACAAAGCTGAAGAGCGGGGTTTAAACCGACCAGACTGAAACAGGGGCTCGGTCGGTTTTTGGGTCGGATCGACATTCACCAATCCAACATTCGACATGGCAAGCACGGCCTCCGCGCACCAATCAGGGAACAAGACCCGTTTCTACGTGCTGTGGGCGGGAATTCTCCGCCCACCGTGAACAAAACCGCGGACGTCAACCCGCCTGCTGACCGAGCATCTAAATCCCCGAATTCCTTAAACTCGCGCCGTACGGACGTTGCTTTTGGAAACACCCCCGATTCCGACGAGATATCCCCTGTCCCAGACCTCCATCTCTTCCTTCGAGCGAGCGAAGATCTCCTGCTGTTCTCATGAAGAAGATCAAGGGGAGTGGACTCGGGCGCTTGGCGAGGGCCAAGATCGAGTTCCCCCTCGTGTTCCTCTACTGCTGCATCTTCTTTCTAGCTGGGTTCTACGGATCCCTTCTCTTCTCCCGGGTGAATCCCCTTCTCATCTCCATCTTTGCCCTTGGATCTCTTCTTCTTTCATGGGAATGCGATTGTGATACCTTTCGTATCTTGTAGGATTTCTTGCCTGGCCGCGTGCGTCTGGGAAGGCTGTTGAAAGCGTCGGATTTGCCCGGGATGCCCCGTGGGGAGACCGGAGAGTCTCGCCCTTCTTCAGCCACCTTCCAGGTTCTTTTTGTCGCCCTTTTGGTTGTATTCTAGTTTTTGTGAATGAGTCCATTCGGAATGCCCTTGGTAGGCTTCAGAAGGAAGCTGTTCGGTTACTGTAAAAATTTAGTTTTTATGTTCCGAAATAGAGATATCAAGCAGGCCTTGTCAGGCCTTCATGCTGGGCCAGACCCGTTCTGATCCGCATGCTAGCCCGTCGTGCCAATCCACGGGCGATCGGGCTGTTCTGGTCCCCATGCTAGACCGCCGCGCTAACCCACCGGCACAATCCAACTATTTCTTTATTATTATTCTTTATATTAACATGATAGGCCGAGAATTTTTTTTATTTTTTAAAATTAATATTATAAAAATTAAATAATAAAAATTAAATATACGAACCTTTATTTGGATGGGCATATTGCTTGCCATTATGGTTGCGTTATTCAAGTATTGTATTATTAGGTTCCTTTCTTCTAATAATTCGAAGGGGACTCTACATCTTCATCTTTTTTTTATTTTTTATTTGGTACAAACGGGCGATCACACTATCCTTGTATGAGTCAGCCTAGAATTATCAGAGTACAAAATTTGCTTAAAAGCAAAAGGGCAAGGGTCGCCCTGATTCCAAGACCAAAATCCCACCTGAAAGGCCACAGCCGACGCAACCCAGTCAGCCGCTGAATTGGCTTCCTGGTAGATGTGCCTGATGTGGACTCTGTAAGTACCATGCAGCATCGCACGAATATCATTAAGGACAGGGTTGGTCGGGGTGTAGTCACAATCGCCCGACTGAAGCCACCGGATGACAGTCAGAGAATCCCCTTCAATGAAGAGGATGTGAGCATGAAGTCTCCTAGCAGCATGGGATATGCCAGCCCAGACAGCAAGAAGCTCAGCCATAGGGACCGAAGAGTCTAAGGAAGCAAAACCGCCAGCCGACAGTAAAGCACCATCAGATCCTCGGATAACAAAAGCAGACCCCGCGAGTCTTCCCGAACACTCCCGTCAAAGTTGATTTTCACAAACCCTGGAGGGGGGTTCCCAAGATATAAAAACCGTGTGACGGTTCGCTGCCAAAGCAGCAGGGGATCCCCAGAGGCCAGAGTCGCAAAAACCGATGCCTTTGAACAGAAGAGCACTTTCATCAATCATGGATCTGATCTTCCGCTCTAACCCAAACGGAGAGATAGTAGTATCAGCAAAGATAACCTGGTTCCGCGACAGCCAGATCTGATAGGCAGTGATAGACCAGAGAATGCTCCGCTGTCGAGAGGCTCTCCGGATATCAGCAAGGAAACGGGAGCACAGAGAACCAGAGCCATCAGCTCCACAAGTATATCCCATCCGCAACCACACCTGCCTCCATCTATGGCACGATAAGATTGGGTGGTCAATAGTCTCCTCCTCCTCACCACACAGCGGACAAGTCACCTCAATAGGAATGCCCGTCTAGAAAGCAAAGAGCAGCAGGGGAGGCAGTTCATCAAGATCTTCCATAAGAATAACTGGACCCTAGGGTGAATGGGGAGCTTCCAAATCCAAATAGCATCCCTCAAGACCAGAGGCTGGGATCTGTACTCCTTAATGAGATCAGAAGTGGGAGCCCTGGGAAGACAAGATCTACGCCATAATCTAGTATCCTGGGAAGGACCCGGGATAATAGGAATGGAGAGGATTTGCCGAGAGAGCTCCTCCCCAAATAATCTGCCAACAGCCTGAGAATCCCAAGAGGAAGAGTCCTGCGTGAACAGCTCCCGAACTCTCATGCCAAGCGGAACATCCGTGCTGAAGAAAGACGGCCACCGAAAGAGAGGAAGATCCGAAATCCAAATATCCTGAGCAACATCAACCGAGGCACCATCTCCAAGCATCCAGGAGACGTTCAAGATAGTCGGGGCATGACGACACACCTCTCTCCAAAGGAAGGACTGCCCCCGAGTGGAATGGAAATCCGAAGGAGGAGGCCAGACACGATATCTCGCACGCATAATGGAGCTCCAGAAGAAGTGAGGATCAAGAATAAATCTCGAAGCATGCCTGGCCAACAGAGCCTCTCTCCTGGTAATCAAGGACTGGATACCAAGGCCGCCCTCCCTCAGAGGCATACAGATCGACTCCCATGCCTGAAGATGAATGCCATGGCCATCCTGCATAGAAGCCCACAGAAAGTCCCTGAAACAACGCTCCAGCCTTCGAAGACACGTAATAGGGACCACTGTATTAGATAGAAGATACATAGGGAGGGACGTAAGGACAGTGCGAATAAGGGTAATCCTCGCCATCATAGATAAGCCGGTCACCTGCCAACCATCCAACCAATCACGAATGCGTCGCTCAAGATAATTATAATCACTGATACGAGGATGCCTGCCCAAGAGAGGGATCCCCAGATAAGATAATGCATCTGTCCTATTCGAGATACCCAGAGCTAGATTAATGACTTTCCTGGTAGATGTGGGGGTCTTGGGGCTAAAGCAGATAGAAGACTTATCTAAGTTAACCCTCTGACCAGAGGCATCACAATAACTCTGAATAACAGAGGCATAACCGTCAGCATTTTGAATAGAGGCCTGACCCAACAAGATGCAGTCATCCGCAAAAGAAGATGGGAAAGGGGGGGCCCTGAGGGAGCAGCCATAAAGGGAACGATGCGCCCGTCCTGCTGAGCCTGGTGAAGAGCGCGAGATAGATCATCCGCAGCCAGCACAAACAAAAACGGGGATAATGGACAACCCTGTCTTAGGCCCATCGAAGACTGGAAGAAAGAGGATTGCACACCATTGACAATAATAGAAAATGACGGCTTCTGGATGCAGGCCATAATCCAATCAATAAATAAGCCATGAAAACCAAATTCCAGCAGAGTTTGGTGCATAAATCTCCAACTCATCCTATCATAGGCACGCTCCATATCTAGCTTGACGGCCATAAGACACTGCCTAGCCGGAGCTCTCTGAAGATCGTACATAAACTCCTGAGCAATAAATACATTGTCGGAAATGCTCCGACCTTTGATGAAAGCCCCCTGTTCAGAAGAGATGAGCTGAGGAATGACCACCCGCAGACGGGAGACTAAAAGGCGAGCACAAACCTTATATAGGGTTGTGCAGAGACTGATCGGGCGAAAGTGTTGAGGAGAAGAGGCATCCGGACGCTTCAGCATAAGGGTAATGAGTGTCTGATTCCAATCTGAAGGGATAGATCTGGACTAGAAAGCACTGTGAACAGCCTGGGTGACCTCCCGGCCGACAATATCCCAATAATATCGGAAGAAGAAAGGCGGAAAGCCATCCGAGCCGGGCGCCTTATCGGGCCCAAGATCCCATAAGGCCAATCGAATCTCCTCATCAGTGATAGGCCTGATCAGAATGTTGTTCTGGGACTCTGAGACCTTCTTAGAAGAAGGAACCCTGACAACCGGCGCCCCCTCTCCAGTGGTCTCCGTCCATTTAGATAGAAAGAACTGAAATAACTGATCCCTGATGATAACTAAATCCTCCTGGGGATTGCCCTCCAAATCAACAATCCGTCGAATCCTGTTAGCTGCCCGACGCTTCAGAGTGGCCTGATGGAAGAATCTAGTGTTGCGATCCCCCTCACGAAGCCACTGAACCCTAGAACGCTGCCTCCAATAGGACTCCTGCTGAAGGAGAAGGGAATGATGAAGAGCAAGCTTAGATCTGAGAGAAAAGAGATCAGTATCAGAGAGACAGCCGTCCCGATCCTCCCTATCCTGCAAGGCGGCAATATCAGATTCCACCTGCTCAATGTTTCTCACAAGATTCCCAACTTCCAATCTGTTCCATCTCGATAGACGGCGTCGCAGCAGCTCTAAGCGCCTGGAGAGACGATAAGAAACATTACCCCTCATCGGTAAGTGCCAAACCTGCGCCACAATAGACCGAGCCGAGGGATAGAACGTCCAGAACTGCTCAAATCTGAACTGACGCCGCTGCACATGCTCAGTGACTGTGGAAATCAAGAGAGGACAATGATCAGAGGCGACGCGAGGTAAATGAGTGACAGTGGCAGAGGGGAACATCTGAGTCCATTGGGCAGTGGCCAAGGCTCTGTCTAGCCTTTCCCAAACTCTGGCCGAACCCTGACGATTGTTACACCAGGTGAATTGGGGGCCCGAAAATCCCAAATCCAGAAGACCAGCTGAGGAGATAAAAGATCTGAACTCCATGATATCTGGAGTATCAGTGACCCGCCTACCGCCTCTCTTCTCATTAGCAGCAATAATGCAATTGAAGTCACCAGCCAGGATAGAAGGAAAACCCTGAGCAAGGAGAGAAAGACTCTCAGTCCAAAAAGCACGTTGTTCCCTGAAGTCAGTGCTGGCGTAAGCTCCCAACAGAAGCCAGGGATCAGAAGAGTCCTCCGAGACTAGAAGAGCGATCTGCTGATCACACTGATGAAAAGCATTGACCTTAATCAAAGAGTGGCGCCAGAATGCAACCATCCCACCCGATAGTCCAACAGACTCCACTGCATAAGAAGACCATGATCTGGCAGCCTGTCTCCGAAAGCGGACCAAGCTGTCACCCGATAACCGGGTTTCAAGAAGAATACAAATATCAAAATTATGGATCTGCACCAATCTAGCAAAGGTGGATCGAAAAGAAGGTTTTCGAGCCCCTCTGACATTCCATATAAGGACTTTCATTAGCAAATGGATGAGGGGTGGGACCCACCCTGATCTTCAACCATAGTCAAGTCATCAGGGTACCCTAAGATCAGAGCAGCACCCTCCATCATCTGAGAGTTACAATCCATCTGTATGTTATCAATTCCCTGGGAACCGGCCTCAGCTGCGGATTCCAAAGAGCAGGGTTCAGCAGCGGGGATGCCAAAATCCATGGACTGATCTTGAGTAGCCACCTTACGGCAGGATAGCACCGGGTCTTTACATCTGATCTCTCCCTTTGTTGATTGACCCAAGTGCATGTCACCTTCAGTAACCTGGTAACAAAAGGCCTTGTCAGGCTCATTGATCAAAGTGACAGGACCCTTGCAAGGGATCATAGGATCTGAATTTATAACATTCTTCTTGGGGTCTTTAGACTTGGAAGAAGATCCTTTTCCTTTTCGATTTCCACTGCTAGAACTCAATCTCAGGGACAAGGATTCCTCGGGTCTGGCTCGCTTGGAGGGACCCGGGTTAGCATCCAGCCGGGACACCAGGCTGTGATCCCCATTACTCATTCAAAAGGGCAAATGGGTTCTTGAGGATCAGGCCCTGACTGTCTGAACTAGGAGCCTTCAGCCGGAACTCAGACATTGCATGGGGTATCAGACTGGCACGGCACCCTCCCACAGGCACACTGTTATTCTCAGTGGCACACTGAGACAATCCAGTTGACGGAAGGTCCTCAGTCACAGGATTGCTGACACTCCCCCTCCCAGCCACCAAAGGCGTCCGCTGCGACTGCTTCCCTGAAGAAGCTCTCCCATTCGCCGGAGTCCCCCGCCTAACCGCAGCCAACCGAGGAGGGTCCGAAGCACCAGAGGGGGACCCGAAAGAAGCCGACTGCACCCTCGCCTGAGCAGAGGACTTGCGTTGGCGAGTTACTGTCATCCAGGGGCCAAACAACGGCCCCGGCGAGGCCGATGCTGGCTCAGACGACTGAGCAGAAAGAGAACAAGGGCCCATGAGGTGGATCGAGCCACAATCTGAGCAGATTCCAGACAGTTGCTCAAATTGAAAGGATTTCCAGAAGGGGGTAGCCGATCCCTAGATTTTGATTCCCGGACGAAGGGGCCGCCAAAGATTAACTCGGACGCAAGCTCTGGCGAACGCTTCCCTTGACAAGGATCGAGTAGCAGAGTCGGCGGCGATGAACTTCCCCACCAGCGCCAAGATAGCTTCAAGCACCGAATCAACCCAATACTCCATGGGCAAGGCCGGCAGTCTCACCCAGAGAAGGGCCGAAGGCAGAGAGTCCATGGCCGGGACAAAGTTCGGACGCCAGCTCTCAGTAGCAACGGGTTGTCCATTGACAACCCACGACCGGCCGTTCACAAGCTCCTGAGCTCCGGAGTCCTCGAACCGGAACACATAGCAACGGTGAGCAAGGCATACCATGTGGATGTTGCCGGAGATGCCTGCACGCCGGAATTCCCTGACGAATGCATCCGGAGGAACCCAACAATGGTAAGTCCGAGCCAAAATCCCCTTCTCCTTCCAGCAAACACTAGACTCCTCCAGGATCTCCGCCGGGATATGAACGACCTCTGGGAATCGGCTTTCAAGCTCCATCACCTTCGCCGGAGAGGGGGAAGATGAAACCCATTCGTAGCCCGAGCATGCCCCCTGTTCCACGCCGTCCGAGCATCCCGAGCATCATCCGCTGCCATGAGAGCAGGGAGAGGGAGACGCAGGCCTTCGATGGCAAGGAAGAACACCGGCCGCAGCTAACCTCACCGGAGATCAAGCAGATGAACGCTGCGATCACGAATCTTAAAGCAACAAGGAAAAACAGAACCGTATTCTTTGTGAAAAATAAATAATTCATCTTCATCTTTTGTCTGATGTGACTCAGGCCTCAGATTGTTGAGTTCAATAAACTAACTTATCAAGTAATTTTTTTTAACAAAATTAAAATTAATTCTTAAAAATAAATTATATAAATTAACTAAATTAAATATATAAAAATATATTTTCTGAGTGCTTATTGTTGGTGTGTTCCGTCATGATTAGGAGCGGGTATGGGTCAAACCGGGATGAGCCTGAACACAAGCCAAGTATGGCCAACACAAGTCTAACTAGGTGGGAAGCCCTCATGGCTTGAGCCCAGACCTACCCGGCCTTATAGCTACACACACATAATACAAAAATCAAAGTTGGTTGGATGGTTACAATGTGTACCCCTTTATCCTAATATCATGTGTTTTATCAAGTGTTTAAAAATCCATCCCTTAGCATCTCTATCGTCTCAGACTTCAATCAGCTTTCAATCGGCTTCTCCTATCATTAAGTATCCATTATCCAACCTCCTACACTATCTTTAGAAACCCCCCTACATATTTAGCATCTCGGGCTTCAATCAGCTTATAATCGGCTCCTCTTATCATCCTCCACTATTACATGGGAACGATCCTAAAATAAAGATTCTTTTACCTTTATTATATTTTTATCTTATAATATATATTTTATTTAATAAATTAGTAATTTCATCTTTATCTTTACTAGTGTCATGCATCATATTATTATAAATTTCTTCTAATATTATTAATACATCATCTAATTTAAAGCTATAATCTATAATTAAAGCTAAACAATGAAAATATAAAATTTCTTGCTGATATTTATTAAATTTTAATTCTATTAGTTTAATTATTTATTCAAAATCTTCTATATTCCTATGAGATAAAAGGCGCTAGGTATAATATTTGTAGTATCATAAAAACTTATTAAAAATTACATTATAATATGACAAGTATCTTAGTAAAAATCTAATAGAAGTTCATGAGGGAAGTGTTTATTATAAAAATTAGTAAAAATATCATTATATTTAAAATATGATTGTAACATTAAATATATAGAATTCTATCTATATTTTATATCTACTATAAATTATTTAGATTTTTTTACTATGGATAAGAAATAAATTTTTAAAATCTTATTTTCTATCTCTTAAAGACGTTATATATTTAATAACATCTCTAATTATATTTACATGTAGTTTAGTAATATTTAAATAATCATGTATAATTACATTTATTATGTGATATGCACATCTCATAGAAATAATTTTCTATCTAAGATAGGCAATAAATATTATTTGAGTAATCAATACCACCATTATTATTAGTAGCTGATGATGTCCAATCACTTTGAACCAACATCCTTGAGCGTCAGTGGACGTGCCGTGGGTTTGTCGAAGAAGCTTTGCCTCAGCGCCGAGATCTGCAAGAAGTCCCAAAAATCGGATATTCCGGCGAAAACCCTCCGACGCTCAAGTTAGTGATCAGAATCACAGCCATGAGCTTCAGAGAGCTCGAAAGAGAGAGTTAGAAAGAAGCTGAGAAAATCACTAAGTATTTGTTCTTGTATTCATACCTCCTTTAGGGGTCCCTCTTACCTATTTTGTTACTGATTTGGGTCTACATGGCTCACTGGATAAGATCGACATCTCATTATGAATCATGACTTTTGTGAATAGAATGTCAGAACTAGTGGGGTTGGATTCACTTCATCTGAACTAGGTGATTGGTACTTTATGGCAGATAATCACCTTTTCAGAGCTCAAGTGGCCGGAGTCATTAAAGCTTCGTTATGAGTGACGACTTCTTGGGTCTGTCTGATCAGAGTTATTAATGATTCATGATGAATTATGACCTCCTAGGCTCATGCTAGGGTTAATGGAGTTTGTCTCATTAGACGTGTACGGATCAAAAGTGGCTGGTAGGCTTGACCTTGTTAGAGGTGAAGGCTTGCTTGGGAAGATGGAGTTGATATTGAAGATAATGGGGAGCTAGGGCCGCCTAGGGACCGCTTCTGTAATGGGGCCGCCTAGGAGCTGCTTCGGGGCCACTTAGGGACCGCTTCTATAATGGGGCTGCCTAGGGACCACTTCTGTAATGGGGTTGCCCAGGAGCCGCTTCGGGGCCACCTAGGGACCCGCTTCTGTAATGGGGCCGCCCAGAAGCCGCTTCAGGGCTGTCTAGGGACCGCTTCTATAATGGGACCGCCTAGGGATAGTTTCTGTAATGGGGCCGCCTAGGAGCCGCTTCGGGGCCGCCTAGGGACTGCTTCTGTAATGAGGCTGTTAGCTTTCCAAACAATTTTCGCCGTCAGGTAATTTTGGCCGTTAATTCACACATGACTTTTATCGGCCACATCATATGCCCCTTGCTCCTAATTCTTGGCACTCACGCATGCAGCATTCGCTAAGAGGAAGGAGCACAAATTTTTTTGCTTTTTAATGGGTATCGCGCGCCATAAGTTAGCGAAGGTGGGCATGTGTCCTCAGGGAGATAAAGTCCTTTTGGAGTCTCTTCATCATTTAAGGAAAAGCATTGGGAGCGATACAGCTTGTGGGGAGATCGAGGAAGATATCCCTTGAGGAGCACAAAGGGGTGGAATGCCATTGTTGGATTGTTCCAATCGGCGTCCCATCATTGGGCGCGGATCGTGCTATGCAAGCGCTCCTGAGGCGTCATATCTCAAACACGGAAGAGTTCACAAGCGACCGAACGGTTTTTCCATTTACGAGCTTCCACGTGATACTATGGTGGGCGGGATATTCGAACATTGCACATAAAAACCATCCTGCCTGCCTCTTCGAGCTTCCATCACCTTCTCTGAGCTTTCTTCGCCTTCTCCAAGCTTTCTTCGCCTTTTGATACTCGAGCTCCTGCCTTTGTCCTTTTGATTTTCGGGTTAGTCCTCGTCACTTTCTTTGCTTTTTATCCCATAGACTTTGATTCCCGTAGGAAAGGTAAGAGCCCCATTGTCGAACCCTCTAGGGAGGAGATCCTCTAGGCCTGGCATCGGGCTCCCAATGGTGTTTCCATTCGTGGCCACCCAGCGCCCTCAGCCCAAGCAACATCTAGGGCCTCACCACCTACGGCTCCTCCTCCACCCTCTAGGGATTTCTCTCCACCTCCTAGGGTCTTCCTGTGATCGTCTAATTGTTTGGCATCTCCTTCGGCTATCCTCTTCGAGTTCGATGGCCCGGGAGGGATAACTTCCTCCATGACCACCCAAGACCTAAAAAACCTTAGGGCCCAATATGGGATTCCTGATAGTGTCTGCTTCTCCGTCCCGCATTCTGGTGACAAGGTAACCTCCAACCAGTCTGGTGGGATTGTCTTGTACGAGGAATTTTTCAAGAGTGCGCTTCGTCTTTCTCTCCGCCCCTTCTTTTTGAATCTTCTGGATAGGTATGACTTGTTTCCGACGCAGCTAACTCTGAACTCCATTCGGATTATCTACGTCTTCATTGTTCTTTGTTACTTCCATGGCATCCATGCTCGAGTTTCCTTGTTCCGAGCCCTATA
Organism: Calamus simplicifolius; assembly: GCA_900491605.1. Taxonomy (NCBI): domain Eukaryota; kingdom Viridiplantae; phylum Streptophyta; class Magnoliopsida; order Arecales; family Arecaceae; genus Calamus; species Calamus simplicifolius. The sequence continues at coordinate 455,148 of UESW01004617.1, read as the reverse complement.
CAAACTCCATAATCCCAATAAGGCTGGATGGTGGAGTTTTTCCTCCAGACCCAAAAGAGCTCTTAAGCTCGAACTGCCCTCCAAAATTAAGGAATGGAAATCCCGATTCTTCTATGTCCATTTGGATGAGGTGAAGACGAGCTGGGGCATGCCCGACACCAACCCTAATAAAAATTCAACCATCAATGAGGAGGATCGGAGGATTTTTGATGCGTTATTATCATCTGAATTTCCTCCCTACTGGGAGCTATTGTCGAAGGACAACCTCCGCGACGTCGGCATAGCACCAGCGATCGACACAGCACCGGCGCGCCACCACCAGCACCCGGTGAGCGCCACATTCCCTTAGCCGTTACTAATTTCCATTTCGTTCCTTCATTTCTCTTTTCCCACTCTTTTTTTTAACTCCGTCTTCGTATCCTTATGCAGCTATGAAATTTTCTCTTGACTTTTTGATGGTCGGCCTTCGAAAGAGGAAAGAGGCCGCCGAGGACATGGCAAGGGCAAAGCCCAAGAAGCCTCGCCGGGAAGAACAAGGCGGGCCCTCTCGGCCACCCATGGCCCCTTCCACAGCTCCAGAGATCGCCCCAGTGGAAGAGTCGGGAGGGGAGGATCTCCCCGTCGAGACACCTGTAGTCAGGGCCCCTTCCGCTGAAGTGGAAGCGGGGCCATCGAGGGAGGAGCCTTCGGTCCCTACTGGACCCGAAGGTGAGGCCATGCCGGAGGCGAGGGTTGAGACACCTTCGGTGGTGGAAGTCGAAACGGACGTCCCGCCGGCCGCTCAGCCAATACCGAAGGAAGAAGAAACGCCCCTTGCCGGCGAACCCAGGAGCCAGCAGTCTCGGGTGATGGCGACGAACCGTGGCCGACTGGCAGAGAGTGTACTGAGGTGATCTAGCCTCCCAAGTTTCCAGGCTGAGCTCCGTCGCATGTCTGCTGATGATGCCCTTGATACCCTCTTCATTGCTGCTCTCCGGGTATGTCTGTCGACTAAAATTTTCTTTTGCATTGAACTCAATTAGAATCTCTAACCTATTACCCCACATAGATGTCCAACGGCCTCTTTATTTTTTGGGACATCTGCGCCGGAGCAGTCAGAAACCGGGTGACACCTTGGCCAAAGAGTTGGCTGACGTCCAGGCCCAGGAGAAGAAGACGGCCAACGAGCTTCGAGTCACCCAAGAGGGGAACAATTTCTTGAAGGCCTAGGTTTAGGTGGTCGAGAGTAGGGCCAGGATTGCCGAGGCCAAGTTGGCGGACACCATGATGAGGCTTAAGCCAACTGAAGAAAGGTTGGAAGACACCCTCATCAAACTAGAGCACGCCGAGGAAATGGCCGATAAGGCCGAGTCCGAAGCCCGGGCTATCATAGAGAAGCACACACTAGCGGAGGCGGACGCTCGGACCTTCTAGGAGAAAAAGACCATTGCCAAGGCTCAAGCCTAGGAGGCAATGGTGAAATTGACTGCCGCCAAAGCTGAGATTGTGGAGAAGGCAACCGCCGCGATTCAAACTGCAGAAAGGGTGGCCGCTGTTGCGGCTGAAGCTACGGAAAAGGTAGCTGTCGCAGAAGCTCAGGCTCGGGAGGCCATGGAGCAATATAAAGGCTCCGCAGATTTTGCCGCAGAGTTAAGTGAAGCGGCTATGGACGCCTGCTTCACGGCTTCGAGAGGTGTAAGGAGAGGGCCTAACGGATCTTTAAAATAAGTGGCCTTGAACTCCTCCGGCCTGAGGACAAAGAGGGAGATATGGAGAGCGGGCACCAAGGATGGGCCTGGGTCACCCAAACCTTAGATTCACTTCTTTTTTATTTTTCAAACATTTTGTAATTCGACGAATGTCGGTCTTTTGTACGACGCCTTCATAAGATAAATAAAAGGAGTGTTTTGTTCAAGTGCGGTGAACCCATCTTTTGATAGTGCCTTAGTCTTTTGGTGATCACATCTTGACTTTAGCCTTTAGAATCGACAAGATGCACCTTTAGTGTCTTGAGTACCTTCGGGAAGTCGGCAATTTGGTGTGTCTCTTAGGGACGTATTAGTTCGCCTTAGTTTCTTAGGCTTTCATTGGAGCGTTCCCCATGTGTTGATGGCAATCCTTGTTCTGGGGATTTTTTGCTGCCATCTCCGGAGTTGACTCGAGGCCGTCGAAACCCTAGGTTTTGAATTGCCCAGGGATTTCTCGTGCTAGCCCAGAAGTTTGACTTGGGGTCGCCGAGACCATAGGATTTGAATCACCTTGGAGGTTTCTCGCGCCGACCCAGGGATATCCTTATGATTGCGTGGCCACCGTGATCCTTTTGAAAACTACTACGGGGGTTTCTCACGCTGGCCCGAGAGTTTGACTCGGGGCCTCTGAGATCATAGGATTTGAATCACCTCGGGGGTTTCTCGCACCGGCTTGGGGATATCCTTATGATCACATGGCCGCTGAGATCCTTATAAAAACTTTCATAATTGAACATAAGGATCAAATTGAAAACATTTCTTATATTCATTGATCAAGTACACTCACTATTGATAATACCGATGGAGGTTATCTGCATTCTAGGTACGCAAAATTGGTTGTCCGTCGAGCTCCTCAAGTCGATAAGCTCCATAATGAAGTGCTTCAGTGACTCGATAGGGCCCCTCCCAATTTGGGAAGAGCTTACCCTCTTCGGTTGGCTTAAATACCTCGGCCTTTCTGAGAATTAAATCCCCTGGGCAAAATATCTTGGAGCTGACTTGGGCATTATAATATTTAGCTGCTCGTTGGCGGAAGATAGCCATTCTAAGTGTGCCCGGTCTCTCGCCTCATCAATGAGATTGAGGCTGGCCCTTAATTGATCAGAATTGTCTTCTTCATTATATGATTCTACTCGGGGGCTTAGAAAACCAATCTCCATCAAGATGACTGCCTCAGATCCAAAGACGAGACTGAAAGGAGTCTCCCCTATGGGAATTCTTAGAGTCGTATGATATGCCTATAATACACTTGGGAGTTCCTTCACCCATCTACCTTTAGACTTATCCAATCAGATTCTAAGCCCTCGTAGGATGGTCCGATTCATGACTTTTACCTTTCCATTGGCTTGTGGATGCCCAACAGAAGTGAACCGATGACCAATACCTAGTTTGGCATAAAAGGTCTTGAATGCAGCGTTATCGAATTGATGACCATTATCGGTGATGATAGTATGGGGTATGCCAAATCGGCAAATGATGGACTTCCAGAAAAATGATCTCACCTTACACTTAGTGATTTTAGCTAATGCCTTGACTTCGACCCACTTGGTGAAGTAGTTAATGGCAACAAGCAGAAACCTTCGCTGCCCTGAAGCTAGGGAGAATGGTCCTAGGATATTCATTTCTCACTGAGCGAAAGGCCACGGAGCAGAGAGCGGAGTCATTTGAGAGGTTGACTGTTATTGAATATTAGAATATCGCTGGCAACTATCACACTTCTGGACTAGCTCAGCAGCATCCTTCTGCATAGTAAGCCAGTAGTATCCCTGGCGAAGAGCCTTGTGTGCCAGTGATCTGCCCCCTAAGTGGTTCCCAAATATGCCCTCATGAATTTTTCTAAGGATATAATCGGCATCCGAAGGATTGACACATTTGAGGAGGGGATAAGAGAAAGACTTATTGTATAACTGCTTATTTAGTAGTACAAATTTGGAGGCCCTTCATCTGAGCAGTCGGGCTTTTATGGGATCAGTAGAAAGAGTGCCATCGGTAAGATAGCGGATATAAGCATCCATCCGTGTTGACCCTTGCATAACTAGCAAAACTTTCTCCACTACATCAATACTTGGGAGCTCCAAATGCTCAATATATGTTCTCCCCAATGTGCTGTCCGCCGAAGTAGCCAATCGTGACAAAGCGTCGGCTCAAGCATTTTTACCTTTGGGAATATAAGTGATAGTGAAGTAAGCCAAGGTAGAGGCCGGTGACTTGACTTTATTTAGATATCGAGATATAATGGGGTCTCAAGCTTCATACTCTCCAATAATCTATCCAGAGATAAGTTGGGAGTCAATGAAGGCCCAAAGGCGCTTTACTCGAAGCTCCTGCCCGAGCTTAATTCCGACCAATAAGCCCTCATACTTAGCTTGATTATTTGTAGCTTCAAAAAGAAATCGTAGAGTGTACTCCAATATGACACCCTCCGGATTTGCCAGGATAAGACCAGCTCTGCTTCCTTGAGAATTAGAGGCGCCATTGACATGGAGGATCCAGGCCTCCGCTGTATCTTCATCAGCATCTGGATATATCATGGGGAGATCTTTAGGTTGCTCTTCTGTCCAAGTGCACTCCACCAGAAAGTCCGCCAACATTTGGGACTTTAAGATGGACAGGGATTGAAATGAAAGGTCGAACTCGCCCAATTTGATAGCCCATTTAGCTAGTCGACCGAAGGTGTCAAGACGGGCCAGGACAGCCCTAAGAGGCTGATGCGTAAGTACCACGATCCGTGGGCTTGAAAATATGGTCTGAGATGCTGAGGGGAGATAAACAGAGCAAAGATAATTTTTTTTATTTGTGGAATATATGGTTTCCGCATCGTGGAGTATCTTACTAATATAGTAAACAGGTTTCTGCGCTCCGTCAAGGTCAAAGCGCAACTAGAACGGAACTAACGGGCTTCGGAGAGGCAGCAAGGTAAAGGAAGAGCTTCTCTCGTTCCTTTGGCTTTGACAGTAACGGCGATGTAGATAGGAATTCTTTCAGCTCCTCGAAGGCTCTTTGATAGTTCTCCGTCCACTCGAAGCCGTCCGTCTTACGCAGAGCTTTGAAAAAGGGCAAGCATCTTTCAGCTGATCTTGACAAGAATCAGCTTAGAGCAGCTACTCTTTCGGTGAGCTGTTGCACCTCCCTCTTATTGCCTGGTTGTCTCATATCCAGAATGGCTTATATCTTCTCCTGATTTGCTTCAATCCCTCGCTGGGTCACTAGAAAGCCCATAAATTTTTCAGCGGTGACCCCGAATGCACACTTGTGGAGGTTAAGCTTCATTTGATGGTGCCGGAGATTATTGAATGTTTCTTCTACATCGGCAACATGGTTGGCAATACAGGTGCTCTTAGTTAGCATGTCATCCACACACACCTCCATATTGTGCTCGATTTGGTCTTTGAAAACTTTATTCATCAATCTTTGATAGGTAGCTCCGACGTTCTTCAACCCAAAGGGCATCACCTTATAGCAGTAGATGCCCTTTTTAGTGATGAAAGAGGTATTTTCTCCATCCATCAAATCCATCTTTATTTGATTGTACCCTGAGAAGGCATCCATAAAGCTTAAGAGCTCATGGCCGGATGTGGAATCCACCAGTTGTTTGATCCATGGCAATGGAAAGTTGTTCTTGGGGCATGCCTTATTGAGATCAGTAAAATTAATACAGATCCTCCAACTTCCACTGGCCTTTCGAATCATCACTATGTTAGCTAACCAATTCGGGTACTGTGCTTCCCGAATGTGGTCAGCAGTGAGTAGCTTATCAACCTCCTCATCAATAGTCTTCTGTTGCTCAAAAGCAAAGCTTCTTTTCTTTTGTCGGACAGACCGGTACTTCGGGAATGTTGAGTTTATGAGTGATCACCTCCTAAGGGATGCCGGGCATGTCCGAAGCCGACCAGGCGAAGACATCTAAGTTCGCCCGCAAGAAGGTGAGGAGTTGGTTCTTCTATCTCCAGGGAAAGAAGCTCATCGATTTGTACGGTCTTCAAAGGGTTGTCCCCCAGCGGATAAGATAGTAGGTGTTTGGCTGGTTCCCCTCTCTTCTCAGATTCCCTGGGATTAAGCAGCACTGAAGTTGGTGGGGTTGCCATCTCTTGAGGGCTAGGAGCCATATAATAACATAGTTACACAGGATTTTGCTCCTCATGCATCTCACCGATCCCCCTCGGGTAAGAAACCTCTCGAGCAGGCGTTTGGTAGATATCATCGTGTCTAAGAGGTTTAAGCCCGAGCGACCAAGTATGGTGTTATAGACCAGAGGTACTTAGGCCACTAAGAACCTCATCAGGACCATGCTTTGATATGGCGGTGATCCTACCGTGACCGGTAGGATAATTTCATCTTCAACCCTTACTGAATCACTTGTGAAGCCAACCAAAGGCGCAGTCACCGGTTGCAAGGAACTAGGGGATAAGTTTATCCGAACAAAGGCATCATAGGTAAGTATGTCAACAGAGCTCCCACTGTCTACTAATATTCTTTTTACAGGATGTTTAGCGATTGTCATAGAGACAATTACGCTATCATCATTTAGATTGCCCCCCTCCCCCCCCTCTAACTCCCCTTCAGAAAAGGGGATTTCATTTTCTACCCCCTCATCTCTCCTCGATCTCTTGGAGGATGAAGATGCTCCTCATGAAAGCATACCCACCATCTTCTTCGTTGGGGTGTTGTCAATGTTGACCTAAACAGGTGAGGGCCCCATCAGAGCCAGGACGGCCAAAGGTCCTTCCTTCTAAACAAACTTTTCAAGATAGCCCTGCTGAATGAGTTCTTCAATGGCCTGCTTCAGATTACGACAATCTTCAGTATCATGGCCATAATCTCTATGGAAGCGGCAATAGCGACTCTGGTCGCGGGTAGTACCCATCCTTAATGGGGGAGGGCGTTGAAGGTAAGACTCGCCCTTGATCTTCATAAGGATATGAGATCTGGAAGCGAGGAGAGGTGTGAAGTTCTCCTTCCTGGGGGTGAAGCTTCGATCGGCGCCAGGTATCTGGTCGGCGCTGGGGCTCAGGCTTCTTGATGGGAGGTCCGCTTGGCTTCGTGTTGATCGACTTTTTGCTAGGCCCTCTTTTAGTGCCCCTCCATGTAAGATCAGCCTCGTCGGCATGAATATATTTCTGCGCATGACTCAGAAGATCAGCATAGGAATTGGAAGGCTTCTTGTCTAATGAATAGGTGAAGCGAGAGGGACGGAGTCCTCGCTTCAGGGCTAGGATAGTCACAGCATCATCAAGGTGGTAAACCTCAAGGGCCGCTGTCTTGAACCGAGCCACAAATTTCTTTAAGGATTCTCCATCCTTCTGTTGAACGGAGAATAAACTGTCTGCTACCCGAGGGATCTTTCGACATGCATCAAAGTATGTTAAAAAAGCCTTCTCTAACTGTCGGAAAGAGTCGATGCTGCATGGAAGTAGGCGAGAATACCAAGCATGCATAGTCTTTCGAAGGGTAGTAGGAAAAGCAATACACAGAAGAGCATCAATCGCCCCTTGAATTTGCATAAGAGATTTGTAACTCTCCAGGTGGTCGAGCGGATCCGTGGTGCCATCATAGGGGTCCAACTGAGGGAGACGGAATATGCAAGGGATAGGCTCCTCCATAATTCGGCGGGTAAGGGGTGGACGAGTGTCATAATTCACCCTCGATGGATTGTGGAGCTTCTAGCTGAGCTCCTCCAACCGCCGGTCTTGCTTTTCCATGCGTCTCTCCATCTGGCAATTGATGTCCTCGCTCATTGATTCAGAAGATGAGTGAGAAGAATAATAGCGCCGATGATGGCGCGTCCATCTGGGTTCCTTCCCCCACCGCCATTTGAAGGAGGGGCTACTCGAGCGATGGATAGGGGATAACGACCTTTTGGACACTTCATAGCGATAATGGTGTTCGGATGGAGCAGGACGGTGGTGAAACTCTTCTCGAGGTCTTCCATATGCAGATTGCTGACTGACTGGGGCAACCATTATCGGTGGCACGAAAAGCCTGAGTGGCTGTTTTTTTTGCAGCTCACGAACCACCCAACAAGGGCTTGGACCTGCTGAGTGAGGGTAGCTAATTGCTCTTGTGGAGTGGCTAGGGCCGGTGGAGAAGAAAAAGCAGGGAGATTGGCTATAGGTTGCTCAACATGAGGGAGATGCCCCCTAGTGTAACTGATAGAAGCATCCTGAATGGGCATCCTCACCATTGTTGTTCAAGAAAGGGGCAAGCTTATAGCTTAGAGTTATAGAGCAATCCTTTTCTATTCAGCCCCATCCCTATCTGACGCGCCAATCTGATGATGTTTGATCACTTTGAACCAATGCCCTTGAGCGTCAGTGGACGTGCCATTGGTTTGTCGAAGAAGCTTTGCCTCAGTGCCAAGATCTGCAAGAAGTCCTGAGGATAAGATATTCCGATGGGGACCCTCTGATGCTCAAGTTAGTGATCAGAATCACAGTCATGAGCTTCAAAAAGCTCGAAAGAGAGAGTTAGGAAGAAGCTGAGAAAATCACTAAGTATTTGTTCTTGTATTCATACCTCCGTTAGGGGTCCCTCTTACCTATTTTGTTACTGATTTGGGTCTACGTGGCTCGCTGGATAAGATTGGCATCTCATTATGAGTCATGACTTTTGTGAATGGAATGTCAGAACTAGTGAGGTTGGATTCACTTCATCTGAACTGGGTGATTGGTACTGTGGCAGATAATCACCTTTTCAGAGCTCAAGTGGCCGGAGTCATTAAAGCTTTGTGATGAGTGACGACTTCTTGGGTCTGTCTGATCAGAGTTATTAATGCTTCATGATGAATTATGACCTCCTAGACTCATGCCAGGTTAATGAAGTTTGTCTCATTAGACGTGTACGGATCAAAAGTGGCTGGTAGGCTTGACCTTGTCAGAGGTAAAGGCTTGCTTGGGAAGCTGGAGTTGATCTTGGAGATAATGGGGAGCTAAGGCCGCCTAGGGACCGCTTCTGTAATGGGGCCGCCTAGGAGCTGCTTCAAGGCCGCCTAGGGACCGCTTCTGTAATGGGGCCGCCTAGGAGCCGCTTCAGGACCGCCTAGGAATCGCTTCTGTAATGAAGCCACTAAGGAGCTGCTTCGGGGCCGCTTATGGACCGCTTCTATAATATGGCCGCCTAGAAGCGCTTCGGGGTTGCCTAGGGACCGCTTCTTTAATCGGGCCACCTAGGAGCTGCTTCGGGGCCGCCTAGGGACCGCTTCTGTAATGGGGCTATTAGCTTTCCAAACAATTTTTGCCATCAGATAATTTTGGTCGTTAATTCACACGTGGCTTTTACCGGCCACTTCAGTAGCATTATCTAAACTAATTAAAAAAATTATCATGCATATGATATCCATGTATTACATGCATTATTAAACTTGAGATATTGGTGGCATGATACTGAAATTTAATTAATCTAAAACTAATAATTCATTTTTACATAACCTAATCGCAATCAATAAAATGTTCGATAACATAAATATAAGATAATCCAAAACTACTACTCCAGATATTGAAGGTAAGTGCTTTCCTACATTCAAAATTTGATATCAATTTTTATATTTACAAATTTATTTAAAAGAATCAAATTTAGCAGTACTTTGAAAAAAAATTATATGTAGAATTTAAAATAGTTTTATATTTTTTTCAAAATTTAAGATAATACCTATAATTAATTTTGATAATTCTTTTTTATTTACCTTATGGAATTAAGAAAATTTTGATAACTCATGTCCTGCCCGAGTTTAAGTTGGGCCTATGTGGAAAATTAACTTTTTCAGGCTTCTTCTAGTATCGGGCTAGGTGGGTCAGTTTCTTCTTAAGTGTTGAAGTTGTAATCCTTGCAGATGGTACATACAACTTGGAGCCCTATGCTGGTGATCTTCTCAATGGTAGTGCTTTTAGACATTAGAGGTCTTGGGTCTAGCCTTGAACTTGATGTTCAAGGTGACACCAGTGGCAGTACTGTGATTAGGAATACTGGTTCTAATCTGTGATTGTGGTGGGCCAAAATTGGCCCCATAATAACGACTCTTCTATATCGATGTCGAGTCCAAAGATCTTACAGGATGGGTGAGAGTTATCAGCACCAGCTATTGCAAAGAATAGAGATGTTAGGAGAGATCGTAAGGAAATTAAGTATTGGGAGAGATTATTAAGGAGAGATTAGGACAACTTGCAGAGATATTAAGAGAGCTTATAGAAAGTTTAAAGGGGCTTAGGAGAGCTTAAAAGAGCTTAGAATTTAGTATGGAGTATAAATAAAGGTTAGAGATATTTATATGGGTTGGAGAGTCTCCAAATATCCTAAATAATATTGAAAACTAGTCATTTAGGCTATTGGAAAAGGAAGAATATTTTTTTATAGTAATAAATGAGAATACCCAATAAAATAAACTATTTTTTTGTAGTTAAAAAGGGAAAAGATCCTTTTTTTTAGAAAATAGACCAAAATACCCTCCAAACTAACCATTTATGGCAATTGGTGGGCATTTTGGGAAAATAGCACAGCAGGCCAGACCTAGCTTATTGCAACGAAGCCAGCCTGGCCTGCCATAGGCCGTTCTATAGGCTGGCCTACCATGGGTTGGGCCAAGCCTGCTCTCATATCCGATCGTGCCGGCCCATGGCCATGCTAGCCCAGCCCACTAGAGGCTGTCGTGCCGGCATAGCCCATAAGCCACCAAAGGGGCCCAACATAGCAAGGGAGCACATCGTGCCAAGCTTGGCATGGCTACTGTAGCAGCTAAGCTATGCCATAGGCCATCCAGCCTATTTGGCACCTATATTATGAAATTTAGTAATATCTAGATGGCGATATATGTAGTAGTTGCAAAACAAATATTTTAGGAATTTTTTTTGCTAATAAGAATAATTTTGATTGTATGTCGAATTGACTATTTATTACTCAAATTTATAGAAGCAGGTAAGGAGAAAAAGAAACCAAATTTATTTTGCCATTGGGAGAAAAATGTATTTGTCATTTTCTTTGGTTTAATTTATTTGCTGATTTTATTTTGGAAGTCCTCATATGAAGGTGAGCCAGTCAAATTATATTATAGGTTATCCAATATGCTAATGCACCTTAGTTTCTTCTCTTTATGCGAAATGCTTTTCAATGCTATCCAGTTGTATAATAGGGTTAGCATTGATGGAAATGGGACAAAGGAATCATCTCGCTCATGCAAGCATGATCTTGAACACTCAGTGTGTCTAGGATGCAACTACTTTGAGAAATCTAGTTCACTCAGCTTTTTGCAGGCTCACACTTGGCTAAACATGTAGCTTAGTAGCAGTATTACAGTGACACAGGTGGGCACTAGGTCGTGCCTGGTACGACACGGCCCAGGCCAAACCCATCGTGCCTCAAAAATATCGTGCCATGCCTAGCATGGCCCAATAACAAACGGGCCATGCCAGGCATGGCATGGTAAAAAAAAAATTCAGGCCCGGCACGGCCCGTGGCCCAAAAGGCCGTTATATGACATCTTTTAACAAAATGCTAAAAAAAAACATTCATAGACTTCGTTATATGACATCTTTTAACGAAAGTAATTTTAACATGCACCCTTTTTCTGAGGGTGAGGAAACTAATCCCCAACCCCAACCCCAAGTTCCTTCTAGAGCCAGTGTCAATGAATGTCAAACCTCTTCTCATAAGAGGACTAGTGATGTTTGGAATGATTTCGATAGAATTATGGTTGATGAAGTCTATAAAGCAAAATGTAAAAAATATGCAAAACTTTACAGTTGTTCTAATACTGGGGGAACAGGGCATTTAAAAAGACATCAAGAGACTCATAGGATGCATGATTCTCGTCAGCAATGTATTCTTAATATACAAGAGGGATCACTTGTAGGTAATTTTGCATATAACCATGAAAATCAAAGAAAATTACTTGTAAGATGAATAATTCAGGATGAATTACTTTTTAGTTTATCTGAATCTTATAATTTTGAAAGATATGTTCAATTAGGCCTACAACCTGCTTATAGAAGAACTAGTAGCTGTACCTTTAGAAAAGTGGCTACGATACTTTTTAGCAACGAAACAAACTTTAACTGAAAGTCTCTCAAATTTAAATGCTAAAATTTCTTTAACTTCTGATATTTGGTTGGCATATGTAGGTAGTAATTATTTTATTGCTATTACTGCTCATTATATTGATAATGATTGGCAACTAAATAAACGAATTATTGCTTTTCGTGCTTTTGATTTTTTACATTCAGGACAACAAATTTCAAATATTATTTATCAAACAGCATGCTCATATAATATTAATAATAAAATAATGTCAATTACTTTTGATAATGCATCTAATAATAATTATGTTATTGCATTATTAAATGACTTTTTGCATTCCATTTTAGATGGACAATTATTTCATATTAGATATGCATGTCGTATATTAAATTTTTCTGCTCAATCTGGCATGAACATAATTTAAAAGGTTATTTCAAAAATTAGAAATGCAATTTTTTTATTCATGCTTCAAGGTTAAGACTTCAAGAATTTAAACAATTATGTGTAGATCATGATAAACGTTTTAAAAAATTTAAACTTGATGTAATAACTCGTTGGAATAGTACCTATACCATGATACATGATGCATATCCATATAAGAACTTATTAATGATCGTGGATTAGGATTTACATTGACTGAACTTGATTGGCATCAAGGTAAATTTTTAGAAGATTTTTTGGTTACTTTTTATAATGCTCCAAATGTTCTTTCAGGTATTTATTATCCAACTTCTTATTCATTTTTACAAAAAGCATATGTAATTAGTGAAAAATTTAAAGAATATAGATATCATGAAGTTTTAATGCCTATTTATATAATATGAAAACTAAATGGAATGAATATTGGAATAGGATATGTCCATTGCATAACTTAGCTGCTGTTTTTGATCCTAGAATTAAATTAAATGGCGTAATTTTTTTAATTGATCAATATTGTGAAAACATGAATCAAAATCCTAAACCTGCTAAAGATGAGGTAACACGACTTCTTACTGATATTTATGGTTTATATAATGACAAAATCTGTGGATCTAGAATACCTGCACAAAGCTCTGCTTCTTCTTCTAGATCTTGTTCGTCATCTATTTTTTCATTCATTAGAAGACACACATGCTTTATCTTCTTCATTTTTAAGTAATGAATTAGAATTTTATTTACGAAATGATCTTCATTCTGCATATGATTGAGATCAAATAGAAAGTCTAGATGTATTAACTTGGTGGAAGAGTGTTAGAAATCAATATCCTATTATGTCTGCCATTGCACGAGATATTTTAGCTGTGCCGATGTCCACAGTAGCATCAGAATCCGCTTTCAGTGCAGGTCGATGTATTTTGGACGAAAAGAGAAGTAGGATGACTGGCGAGACAGTTGAGATGCTTATCTGCTTTAAAGATTGGTTGGATGCTGAGGCGAGGCTTTAAGATAAAGGTGGATATGACTTAACCAGCAAAGATGATGATGACATAAATACTACTGATGACTGATGAGTGAGTCATCTCTATTTTATAATTATATATTTTTATTTTTTAATTGTTAAAGTGAGTCATCTTTATTTTTTTCTTTCTATTTTTTCTCTTTTCTTATTGTATTTTATTCTGGAGGTCAGGCCTAGCCCTCCTCCCTTCCTGTACCATTTTGATTTTAAATTAATAAACTGGTAGGGGTCTATGCTAAACCCTCCACCATTAAGGTGGCTTCATATTAATAAATTTCTTTACTCTCAATAAATTTTTAATTTATCAAAAAAATATTTTTTTTATAAAAATTTTTTATCGAGCCCTTATGGGCGACCGTGCCTGGCACATCCCACCTGGGCCGGCACGGCCCAGGCCCATGTGGGCCGTGCTTGGCATAGCCCACCTAGGCCGGCACATCCAAGGACCACATGGGCCTATGTCGTGCTAGCATGGCCCACTTGGGCCGGCATGGCCTAGGCCCACATGGGCCATGCCTGGCATGGCACGGCGGGCCGGCATGGGCCCGTCATGGGCCATGCCGGGCCAGAAAAAAAATTTTGAGCCCGGCCCGACACAGTTTACTGCGCCGTGCCGGCACGACCCATTTCGTGCCGGGCCGTGCTGGCCCATGGGCGGCACGGTCCAGTGCCTACCTCTAGTGACACTTTGGGGGTACTAGTGAATAATTTAATTTAACTTTTTTTTCACTTTGCTATGCTATACGGTAGCATATTGTTATAGTGCTGGGATGCCCGAAGCCCACCTATTGGTCCAAATAACTTATAAGGAGGCTGAAACTATGTGACCTAATAACTCGAATAGAAGTTAATTGATAGCAAGCGAACTTGAGTCATAAGCATACAACACTTTCTTTTCAATCAATGTAGGACTATTGTTGCGGTATTACAATCTCTCCCCGTATAATGCGACGTTCTCGTTGCACGTCATAAGCTAGCTAGAATCTATCCCAAGCTGAGTTATTGGTGCTGCAAAGGTGGCTCTATGCCATGTAGGAACTTTACCACCGTCTCATGGGTAGCTCTTTCTTCAAGCTCACAAACTTCCATACACTTGGGTCAGCTCTGATACCATTTGTAACGCTTCAAGCTCACCTGCTGGTCCAATTAACTTAGTTAATGGGTCGAAACCATATGGTCCGAAAACTCGAGTGGAAGTTAATTGATAGCATATGAACTTGAGTTATGTACATAACACTTTTTTTTTTATCCAATGTGAGACTATTTTTGAGTATTACAATCTCTTTCCTTATAATGCGACGTCCTCATCGCACATCACAACCTAGCTAGATCTATCCTCGAGCCAAGTTATTGGTGCTATAAGGGTGACTCCACGCCATGACAGGACTCTACTGCCATTTCATGGGTAGCCCTTTCCTTATGCCTATCAACTTTCACACATTTGAATCGGCTTTGATATCATTTGTAATGTCCTAAGCCCACCTATTGGTTCAATTAATTTGTTAGCCGGCTGAAACCATGTGACCTTAAAAACTCGAGTTAAAGTTAACTTGTAGCAGGTGAATATGAGCTATAAGTATTTAAACCTTTTCTTTTTCATCCAATATGAGGCTATTTTTGGAGTATTAAAGGTGCATAATATATTTATCAGCTTCCATTAATGCTAATTTTCATTAGTTTCATATTTCGACAAATAAGATTAAAGGTTTGTGTAAAACTTTGATGATCGGAAGCAGATTCTGAGCTGGAAACCTCGAGCAGTATATTTCCCAAAGTTTGCAACAAAAGAGGAGTGCCAAAATATAATAAAAATTGCGAGACCAAGCCTAACACCATCGACGTTAGCATTACGAAAGGGAGAAACTGAGGAAAGCACCAAAGGAATAAGAACAAGGTAAAACATTCTTTTATCTTCTACCAGAAGAAATTCACTAAAAAATTAATGTTCTAAAAGAAAAATTGCCTTGCGTGTTCCTTTGTTTGCGTGCCCTTTATAACAACAACTGCATTTAGTTGATTGGTGCACTTTTTAAAAGAACAGCTGTTTACTTTTATATTTAGATATCTACAGAGTTCATGTATAACCTGATGTTGTTGGAAAACAAATAAAAAGGTTTTGGATCCCAAAGGGCTTCCTTTTGCTTTCCAGTTTGGTAGGTTGTGAAGTGAGAGTGTGTGGCAGTGAATTAAGGTGTGTGTATAGGGAAGCAGATCTTTTAAATAAATTTAGAATAGGAGGTGCTTAAGAAACTGGTGCATCAACAAGTTCCTTGACATTCTGCAGCAGTTGTGGCAACCTAAATAGTAGTTTTCTGTCATTAAGTTTCAGATTATTGTTTCTCTTTTTATCTATTATCTTTGTACTTTCAAGAAAGTTTCTTAGAAGGATATTGGGCATGTTTGGTATTGCTTAAAAAGGTTCTTTTGTGACTTTTAAAGTGAAAAAACACTTGCCAGTAAAATTAGTGTCGGGAAACATTATCTATAAAATACATCTACAAGAAGAAAAATTAGAAAAAAAGGCTTTTGGTAGAAGATAGAAAACATAGTTTTAAACTTCTCTTTTTCGAAAGCAGAAGGCCACACAAACACCAACATTGTATGCTAGTTCTTATATTTTACCCTCAAATGTATTGATGTGTGAGACAAGACCAAAAAAATGGCCTTTTGTTTTAAATTCACTTATAGAGCCCAAGTGGAGGCAACTGGATAGATAGATAGATATACATACACATACATACACGTAGATATACATACACACAAACATTTTGATAGAGTTTGTTGTTTAGATAATAATGGTAGTTTTTAAGCTGTTTGAACTTAAAGTTTGGGAGTTTACTGTCATTTTATCATCATGTCATGTTATGATAGAACTTAATATATGCATTTAAAAGTCTAAAACAAGTCTGAATGTGCATGCTTGATTTTTTTTTTTTTTGGAAATTTTCTGATTTGTTTAACAATTTATATATATGATGAAAAATTTAAAAATATGAACCTCACATATGCACCATGCAGTGACATAATCACATGCATTCGGCTTCCACTTTTTAAAACATTTCTCTGAATACTCAACCAATGGATCCCCTTTCTTTTGTTAATGATTCAAAGCAATACCCTGGGTAGGGTAATTAGTTCAAAACTAAGAAATTTTGTAATCATAATAGTTTTGATCAAAGAGAGGTAAAGAAGTATTGCAATAACAGCACAGATTGAGGCTGCTCGTTTTAAGAGGATTGTCCTTTCAATTTGCAATAGTTAACTATAATATAGATATGGGGATCACATTGGCAGGTAATTTTTTTCAGAAATACAAGAATTATGGCCCTTGAGAAAGCTCTTTTCCTCCATTTTTTTTGCTGTTTTAAATATTTTATCTGATTTTGATAGTGAATTTATCAAGAAACCAGAGGACCAACTGTTATGGGTTGGTAGAAGTTTATATGGCCAAGATGCTAACTAGTGTTTATGTTAGGAAATTAATGATGTTTCATGTGACTTTGTTTATTGATTGCTTGAAATCTGTGATTAAGTCATATGGCAAAAACACATCTATAATGTGCTAAGAATTTTATTTTGAATATGAAAGAGCAGTTTTTGTTAAGGACTGGATGCCATTTAGTTTTGAATTTCACATACTCCATAGGTTAACTGTCATACTGAAGGATTGATGCAGACCTTGATCTGGTATCCAAATATTCCAGTACTGTGCTAACAAGTGGTTGAAACAATACAAATAGGATCTTGCCCTACAGCACAAGAGTCTTTAAACAACAGTTGATTAAAGGTCATTTTCGTGTTTTAGTGCAAACTTTCCTTTCTTTGAAGAACTAAAATCTTGGTGCATTTCCATTTGGTCGAGATACCTACTAACTATAACATTGAATAGAGGGCATGTTACCAAAAGTGCCATTAATGCAATGATTGAATGAATCAGTGGACACCTTGGGACACTTGTGAAGCACAATTCATTGTGGGCACGCAATTAAGAAATGGTGTAGATTTGGTCGAAGTTTGTTCGACAGATGGCTGGGCAATCTTTCATTGTATCTGATTGTTCCAAAGCATACAAGGTAGCCACAAAGAAGGAAAGTGCTTTATTTGCTTACCATCACACAGAGAGTAAGAATAATCTCATGTTGGGTTCAAAAGTTGAAATATAGCTGTAATGAAGCTGAAATTTTGGAATGTCTACTTTGTTGTCCTTCCAACGAGGGACAATAGAAGTTACAGGGTGACGCGCCTAATGACAGCTGGTGCAGATCGCACTTAGAATGGAAAAAAGTGCTTTTGAGTGAAGGTTATCTTCAGATCAGTTTCGTGCTAGATGAATATCCATATGATCTCCCTGCGAAGATTTGGAAAGATTGAGCCTTTCAATGCAACTTGGACCTTTCTGCAGTCTTTCAGCAGAGAAAAATTCTGATCAAGTTTTGCTGCTGAAAAAACAAGCAATCAGGGTACGCAAAGTATGTGATGGACAGTGCTGGGGGGGTTCAAATGACCGATATCTAATATACATGGACCTTTGCTTTCTCTGTTTTTAACATTTCATCATTCTTTTGGATATGGGTGTAAGATGGGCTGCATCAATGTCCAATATGCTGGATTCTTTTTTCCATGGTACCAGTTAGGATAATCTAAATTAAACAGAATTAAGTGGACGGCCATTCACATCACATTTGCCAGTGTATGTCATCTCAGATGAAACATTTTGACTTTTAAAAGGATAACAAGCATGGAGTAATCTCCTGGATACATATATAAAACTCAAAATTACAGGTACGTTTTATGTGTTATAGAAGTGTTAATGCAATTTCTCTTTTCTTCTTCCCTAGGTGCTTCAGCTTTCTATTTCATGCTTTCAAGTTGAATTTGATGCAATTTTTTCTCCTCCCTCCTGTACATTGTATCTGCACAAATAAAAATAATCAATTGATTGGAGGTTAGAAATAGCGAATTTTTCTACATATTTGGCCTACATCTGTAACAAAAGTTGTCTATGATTGCTTAGGCTGGATGCTGTCAAAATATTTTCAATGCTTGTTATAAGCTGATTTTCTAAAAAAGGAAAATTGAGCATTGCATTATTTTTTTAAGCTGCCTTATCACTGAGTCTGAGCACATGCCTCTTTCAAACAGCTGATATCGAGGCAAAGTTCAATCATATTATAAGTTTTTGTTTTCAATTGTTTGTGGGTAACACGAGATTCTCCAGCAGACAGTTATAGAAGTTTTTTGTGCATGAACATGACATGGACATACATATCTTATTTGTTGGCATATTATTGCAGATTTTTTGTTGTTAGGGCTGAAGTTTCTAGATCTTATGAAGAACTTCTTTGTTAGTGATATGTCTTCCAATCCATCACAAATTCACAATGCATTTTAACCTGTTCTTGCATGTTTTTAGACCGTAGTCTTGTCAGGTAAATCAAGGGATTTTGTGAAGAAAGTGTATTGTTTGCTGCTTTATTGTCCATCTCATGGTTAATCAGCTTGCATACTATTTGCTGCAGTTTCATCCTCATGAGTCCTTTTCATCAAATAGTATTGTTTGTTATATATGATTCACATTTATTATTACTTTTGCCTTACCAACAAGATAATGTAAGACTGATGAAACCTGTGCTGGTTCATTTTGTTTTGCAACTTTGCTGAATTGTTAGCTTCTGGTAACAGTTCAGGGATGTTTATCGGTGCTTCAAAAGATTCAACTGGAACCCTAGACCGGATTGAGCAAAAAATTTCAAGGGTTACCATGCTCCCAAGAGAAAATATGGAGGTATGTTCCATATGTTATCGCATGGATACTTAGTAGTTGTTTATCCATACTTCTAGGTTTTAATAAACATCATAAAGTGCAACACCTTGTTTTACATATTTTCTTCAAAAATAGGCCTCTGTGATAGCTTCTAGTGCCAATCCTTTGTTGCGTGCCTATCAAATGCCATGGCAGCATGAGATGAATGCCAAGTGCACAGGTTTCTAACAAGATTGGTAGTTAAGAATGTTGATGTGCTAAATGCTTCTTTTCTTCTTATTGGTGGTTGATTTATTTTATGGCCAAACATAATGATCTTTTATGCTTCATGTGTTATTAGTAGAGTGATATCTGCTATTTGTCCAACAAGCCAAAGGATAATTATCTAATGCATTGGAACTCATTTTTTTTATAACTGGATATTGGAAGTTGAGCATTTGACAAATGTATTAGCTTATTATCATGGAATCAAAAAGCCTATGATCTGAAATACAACTGGTAGCTTATCCTTTGATAATCCTAATGACTTTACATTAACCCTTGCTGCTTTTAGAGGATCAGTGAATGACTTGTAATCTGAATTTGGTATGATGATGCGGGCCTTGTTGGTCATGGTGATGGTTCAAGGACACCTTTAACTTTTATTTTCTATCCCTGCCAAAAGTTTACTATTGGAAGTACAATCCACAGTTAGAATATGTGCTTTGAATTAAAAGTCCAACTTCTTGATCTTATCTGAGCTCAAAACGAATGGGTGTTCGGAAATATCATGGGTGCATGATAAGATGGAGTTCAGATAAAAGATAAGTTAGTTTCTGAGATAGAGTTGGAGACTTAATTGGCCGATTGTGGCCTTGTATGGTTTGCTAGCCTTGGCCTTGGTGATACAATTTGAAATAGTTTTTGAGACGAGAGCCAAGTCCTTGTGCGTTTGGTTGTGGTCATCTTTTATTAAATTTTGGAGAGGAGAGTAGATATGCTCTCAACACAGGTTTATATATATATATATATACACACACGTGGCTATATTTGAATATAGCTAAGTTTGGATTCCATCACCTCTCTCATCCTTAAATCCACATAGTTTACGAATCCCAAAGATCGAAAAAAATGAAAAATATAGGGTGACTCTGGAATTCATGTGGATCCAAGGGTGGAGAAGGTGACCGGATCCTGAACGCTAAGTCTTTCTCTCTCTCTATGTATGTATGTATGTATGTATGTATGTAATGCAGCATGACCAATTAATTGTAGAAAGACATTATTCTTGTATGATATTGGGTTCTCTCTCTCCACTCCATTTTTCCTCCTATCTTCTCCATGAATATCTAAACCTGTAAGGTTCAGCAACAGTTCTTAGAGTGCTAGGGGAGCTTGGGCTAGCTAATGAGTGACATCAAGTAGATTAAGAGACTAGCATTCTCTCCTTCAGATGTGCAACCAAAGCTTGAAGAAGGTATGTATCATGGATTGGGGATCTAGCCATGATCATCAAAGTTTGATGCAAGAAACTTTGGATACTAAAAAATCAAGATTGACTCTTTCTCACATCTGAAGAGTCGATAGAGGTGACTCAGAGTGGTTTCAAGAAAGTGGATGATGAGCAGGAGCATGAAACACTCCCTCAAGTGTGAAAGGGGATGCTGGAAGAAAACCATTAAGTACAAGAATATTGTCTCACATCTACCAAGTGGTAGATGAAATGATATTAGAGAAGATTACAACAGTGAATACAGCAAAAGAGGCTTGGGACCTTTTATTGGAAATGGCTTCTGGAACCGAGAGAGGAAGAAGAGAAGCTTGTGAAGGTGGCAAAGGTGGCAAAGATTATAGCCCTGCAAATAAAAGAAAAATGACTTGAATCATTTCATGATGCGAAGGCACATCTCATAATGTAAAGAAACTTTGTCTTTTTTCTCTCTTTTTGGGGTAGATGTGTAGAAACTTTGACATGGTTGAAAAGATTCCTTCAATTACATTAGTGCAATGGATGGATGAGAGAAATGTCACGAAGATTTAGTTGGAAGCAATTCTGTTGTGGCTTACAGTAGAGAGAACTTGACACCTCTGGCTACATATGATGGCTCAAAGTAGGTCAAGACACCTCAGTATTTATAAAGATTATAAATTAGAAGATGAGTTCTGTATGGCAGGCATGAAAAGTTATGATGCTTCGAATCAAGATTGATTGGTGAACATGGAGCAAGAGCAAGTTGGTTTTCTAGAACTGCATGGTTTAACTTCTTAAACAAGTCAAGATGTATGAAGCAGTGACATGTGCAATGTCAAGAGTTCATAACTAATTAAGGAAGACTTGAAGTTTCATGAAGAGATTGATCACTTTGGTGTCATTGTTAACAAGTGTTCAGTATAGCTCAGCAGAGATGGTGTTGGCTGCTTAGCATTTCACCACATCAGTGACATTCAGATTATGTAGGGTCATTCAAAGTATAACCCAAACATAGAATATGTGTTTTGAGTTAGAATACAACCGGTTGGTCTTGAGTTCATATGAAGTGTGTTTGGATAAATGATGGGTGGATGATAAGACAAAATTGAGTTAAAAGGTAAAATATACTTAGTGTTCATAATTGAGTTGAGGTCATAGCAGCCAACTGCAACCTTGTGTGATTTCATAGCCTCTTTCATAGCCTCGGCCTTAGTGATAGAGTTTGAAATGTAACTTGAGAGTTAGACAGTTAGTTCATGAGTGCATTTGTTTTGGGTGGTCTTTGATTAGAGTTTGGGCAGGTGAGTACGTATGGTTTTATCTAATGTATATCTATATAGCTTGAGTGATAGTTAATAGTATTAGAAAAGTAGATATAAAGGTACTAGAAGAAAAATGAAAAAGGACCATAGGTTATGAAATGAGAAAATTCAATTATTGGTTAAGCCTAAAAGAGAGTATTGTAAAAAATTATCTAAATGTAATGGCTCAAAAAGAAGTTAAAAAGGCCATACGAAAGGTTAAATAAAGCATATGAAGAGTTATAAAGCAAGTTAAACTAAAGATGGAGAGAAAATATATATAATATTGCAAGACTAATAGAAGAAAAAACTAGAATATTATTTGGGTTAAATTCATTAAAGATGCTTAAGAAAGATGAGATCAAAAAAGATGAAGAATTTATTTTAATAAATTATTAAATAAAAATTATATAAATGATTTAAGATATCTTATTAATCCATTGAGGATAAAAACATCATGCATACTCATAGAATTAGAATATTTGAAGTAAAAAAAACTAAGAAAATGATGAAAATAAGAAGAGCTATAGGACCTGAAGAAATTTCTATCGAGCTTGAGAAATGTTTAGATGATATAGAAGTAACTTGGTTGATAAATTTATTTAATAAAATTTTAAAGTCTAAAAAATAATTAATGAATGGAGGAAGAGCACTACAATACCAATTTATAAGAATAAAGATAATATTCAAAATCATTCTAATTATTATAGTTTTAAATCCATGAGTCTCAACATGGAACTTTGGAAGAAGATAACTAAGTATAAGCAAAGATTTGATGCAAAAATATCAGAGAATTAATTTAGTTTTATGCTACAAACTTATTCTCTTTTTAGGAGATTAATGGAGAAGATAGAGAAGAAACAAATCTTCCTATGCAGATGTTAGAAAGCATATATAGTCTATAAAAAGTTTTATAGGGGATGTTAGAATAAAAAGGAGTACCTATTAGATATATTAATGTAATAAAAGACATGCATGGAGTGGTTACTAGTATAAGAATTCCTAGCGGTAATACCAATAGGTTTTCATGTATGGTACTTTACATTAATGGCATGTTTTTAATCCTTATCTTTTTGCATTAGTTATGGATATGCTTGTTAGGCATATTTTATATGACATCATATAGTGCATATTATTTGTAGATGATATAATACTAGTAGATAAAATTAAGGCTAGAATTAATCAGAAACAAAGTTCACAATGTCGGTATTAGATCTTCTATTGGTACCTTATTACTATAGTATCAGTATGCCCTATACGCAAATCAATTTAGCATACTGAGACTTGGTACACACCGATTCTAAGTCTCAGTTTCATACCGATATGATATGGTATTTCTGGTGTAGGAAAATACATCTAATGCAGGGCGGTATGCGATGGTATAGCATACCATGATCATAAGTTGGAATTAAGAAGAAATTTATTAGATTCTAATGGTTTAAGATTAAGATAGATAGAATACATAAAATGGAATTTTAGTATAAAAAGAAATAGAGATGAAGGTGTAGTGAAAATTAAGGATCATGAAGTTTCTAAAGTAATCATTTTTTGATCTTTATGATTGGTTATTCATAAGGATGAAGAGATTATATTATTGAAAAATGATTTCTGTGTGCTTCCAACTAGGAATATATATATATATATATATATATATATATATATATATATATATATATATATAATATTTTAAAAAAATATTTGTGCTGTGTGGCTGATTATATTTAGTGAAAAGAAAAATTGTTTCTAAATAAAAATAAGTTAAGGAATCAGGCCTGGGGGGCGGATTAAATCACTACAGATTTGGTCCCCTTCTTGTACAAAGAAAAATTGAACCACACGCTCTCCTCCAAGGCCGTTGGTGGCACGATCTCAATAGAACGCCAATCAGTAGTGTTCAAAAAAATTAGCAAAAAGAAATAAAGAGTTGTTGTTACTTAAATTTTTTCTTCCTTATTCTTTGAAAGGCTAGGGTGATGCCCTATTTATAGACCCTTTTTTTCCCTTAAATGGTGTTTGGGTTTTTAAAAATGGTCAAATGTTTGGGTTTTTAAAAATGGCCGAACGTTTGGGTTTTTAAAAATGGCTGGCGTTTTTTTTTTTAAGCTAACGGTTCGGCGTTAGCAATCCCCCATAAAAAAATTAAATAAATAAACAAATGATTAAATTTAGTAAGCAATTTTAAAACTTTGAAATTTTACTGTGCTTAGTATAAGTACCTTCTAGGTTTGAACTTGCATTTAGTATAAAATACACACAGTATGAAGATGAGCTGATCATAATGCGGGTTAGTGCTATCTAGGCCATGTGCTTGCCTTGATTTTCATGAGAGTTACTAGGGATTCGTCCCAGTCCCATCGTCGCGGTCTCACGACTACTCTCACTAAGGTAAATCCTCCAAGGTACGTGCAACGAAATCGTACATCACTGAATTTACAGCCTTGGATCTATTAAAAGCTATGCTCAACCTAACCGTCACAATAAAGCACCACACCATAGGGATGGGATGGAGACAGACTCCTAAAGCAGTGCTTCCAGATATCATCTCAGAGATCGTTTTCCTTTGAACCTTAACCATGGGTTACCATGACGGTAGGGGTCCACTCTGATGACTAATATATGGGCTTAAGCCTCATCCCCCTCGATGTCTCAAATACCGCAGCCTTCGAAAGGCCTTTGGTTAAAAGATCTATCAAATTATGTTTTGATCTTATATTTTTTAAAATTTTCTCTTACATTTCTGAATAACTTAACTACTTGAACAACCAGAAGGACTGCAACTGTAATAACTACTTGAGCATGCATGCACAATTAAGAAAGAACATCTCAAGCCACTTGTAGCATTTTATATGCAAATTATAAATAATGGATGGGCTAATGATATGGGCAGTAATGTCCATTAAATAGAGAAAGACTAATTATGCCACATGAATGACAATAATTGACCATGCTACCTCACAAAAGAACTAAAATAGAAGAACAAACAACTAATGTAACTAAATTGCAAGCAGAGGGATAATTGAATTACTTGTTCCATTCAAAGTTGCTGATAGCCCTTTTCATAAAAAACTCAGAAAGAACGTTTGAATTTCATCACTTACAATTCATCCTAAATCTTCAAAAATGAAACACTGATGTTCCCATTGTAAACCAAGATTACCACAAAATATAATCTACAAATGAACATCATAGACTTGCATAGCAGTAAATTCATGAAATTGTTTCACTACCCATAATCCATGTTGTGCACATTACCCCCACAATACTGAGACTACTACATCACATCATCAGGAGACTCAACTGATGGCATTAAACATTTTAACTTTTTCCTTTTATCATTCTAAAATTAGCTAAAAGAATCTACCAAACTAGCCTTAGATAAGGCCATCCTTGTCTTAGCGAAATAACCATCACTGTCACCTTAATAACAATATTTAGGATTGCAACAAATAGTACAAAATTTTAGTGAAGCAAAATGATCCCATGACATAACTAACAATCATATCATACATAACATCATACACTATAATTGACATCGCCAACATGAGAAGATATGGATGAGATTCATAGATGAACGCACCACACACACATAAATAAAAAAAGGAAAACATAAACTATTTAATATGAATAACAAAACACCAAAAGAAGAAGCACCGAAAGGCCAATCATCAAATTTTTTTTTTCCTACTTAAATCAGGCAGGATCTAATAAAGATTCTGTTTCCCTCACTTAAAGAAGCGGTCTATTCATTCAGATCAAGAGGCAAATGAAAACAAAAAAAGATAACAACTTTTGAACCTACGAAGAGATTAGATCGCATCCAAACCAAGAGATCAGATCGCATCCAAAACCAAATCTCCTTTAGATTGTTATTGAAAAATGATTTTTGTGTGCTTCCAACTAGGAATATATAAGTATATATATATTAAATATATATTTTAGAAAATAATATTTGTGGTGTGTGGCTGATTATATTTAATGAAAAGAAAAATTGTTTCAAAATAAAAATAAGTTAAGGAATCAGGCCTGGGAGGCGGATTAAATCACTACAAATTTGGTCCCCTTCTCGTGCAAAGAAAAATTGAACCACATGCTATCCTCCAAGGCCGTTGGTGGCACGATCTCAACAGGACGCCAATCAGTAGTCTTCAAGAAAATTAGCAAGAAGAAATAAAGAGTTGTTACTTTCATTTTTTCTTCCTTATTCTTTGAAAGACTGGGGTGATGCCTTATTTATAAACCCTTTTTTCCCCCTTAAAATGGCGTTTGGGTTTTTAAAAATGGTTGGATGTTTGGGTTTGTAAAAACGGTCGGACGTTTGGGTTTTAAAAAATGGCTGGCATTTTTTTTTTAAGCTAATGCTTCGGCGTTAACAATTAAGGTGATGTTATTCACATAATTAAAAAGAGTTGGATAAATTAGTGAAGTGCAAATGGAATATTATATAATCATAGAATACTTGCCAAGTTGAAATTTTTTATAAAACAGCCATAAAACTAGTTATGCTTTATGGTACAAAGTGTTGGATATTTAGCAAATTAATTGTACACAAGAAGAATGTTGCTAAAATAAGAATGTTGAAATTGATATATAGTACTATGAGAAAAGATAGAATAAAAATGAAGTATTCATAAAAAGATGGAGATAGAACTAATTGGTGACAAATTGAGAGAAGTAAATGGTTTTGACATATGCATTGTAAACGTAAGAATGCACTAGCGTAAGAGAGTGACTTAATATATATTAAAGGAAAAAATATAGATAGACTGAAAATTACATAGGAGGAAGTAATATAGAAAGGCTTAATATCTTTGCATTTATGGAAAGTATGATTCTAAGTAAGCTAAATGGAAAAATAGTATTCATTTTGCTAACTCTAACAAATTTGGGAACAAGACTTTGTTGTTGCTGTTGCTGCATAGCTTGTCCAGTTAATTGCCAAAGAAAATTAAATAAAAATATCGTTCTTGTGTATTATCATGTTATCTCTTTCCACTCTCCACTCCATTTCTTTCCTCCTATCTTCACTAATATTTGAATCTGCAAGGTTCAGCATTTGCTTGGGATGCCTAATCCTTATTGATTCTCAATCTAGCCATACAGAATGTTTATGCCATTTTACTTGATGATAATATCAGATGGTATAATCTATTGTTGCTGTAACTATTGGATCATCCTTTTCTCCCCTAAGACTTTGGGTTTATGCACTGAACTTATAAAATTTTGAACAATTTATGTATGCATTCATGTGCATTCATGTATCAAAAATATCTCATTTTAGAAGGACAATTTTTTTCTCTAGTATGCTATGTGAGCAAATGCTATCTTAAAAGCCTCCAACTCTTAGGTGCATCATTTGAAGAAATTGAAAGATACTATAACCAGTGATCCCAAAGACATGTATATGGGTGTGTGGGCAGAATGCAGTCAACATTTGCATGCATTTTGATGTGAAAATACTCTGTTATGTGTCTTTAGATATATCTGAATGAAAGAGCAGAGGGCTAGAATGGGTGGAGAATCAATTTTCATTCTGTTACAATACTTGATTTGTGTGGAAGAGAGACCTGCATCATAACTGCAAATGTTGGATGTTTGCATGTGTCATCAGCGACATCTATTCTTATTAAACTATGTCGAATGTTTTATTTAAAGAAAAAAAAAAGATCCCTATTCAGAAATAGGAATTCCAGTTAACTATTAAACATTTCAAGCACTGCAGATTGGATTGTAGCTACCAACAGAAATAATTTTTTGATTGTAGAATATTTTTCACTCAACATGCATTCTGTCTTAGTGGCAGTTATCAAGTATCTAACATTTGTATTATAATAATCTGATCGGCCACTTTATAGCTTAGAAGCTTTAACCTTGAAGTGATAAATTATGATAAGGTACCAGTCAATGGCTAAAGGCTCAAAGAATGTCCGGTTGGGAGAATTGCCGCTCGTTTTGTTTGTTCTATTAAAAGGCTCATGGTAGAATTTGGAAGGAGTGAAAATATAATGCTGTCAATTCCAATTCCTAGCTGAGCTAATTAACGTTGCAGATGACAATACATGGGACTTAAATTTAATTGTGTACTTTCATAATTAACAATTGCTAATGCTCACACAATGACTTAATTTTTATCTGTGACCTCACTTGTCCGCCTTTATGGTTTCTGGCATCTTTGGTGCTTCAAACATGTTGCTACTGTTTTATGCATTTTCTTTGTTGAACTAGAAAATTCCATGTCTCACTGGAAGTCATATATTAAATTTTGTGGGTATCATCATGTTGTAGGTATTCAATATCCTCCGCTATGAGATTGGGCAGAGATATCTTTCACATTATGATGCATTCAACTCAGCTGAATATGGTCTGCAATCAAGCAACAGGGTACACACTTTGCGACAGCATAGGTCTTTGGCAAGAAAGTTCTTTAGCTGCTTTCAAGGCTATTCTTTTACACCTGACATGGCATAACATAGTTTCCTAACACCTGATAACTGTGAATTAGAATGTGCAACATATAAAATGGATCTTGACATAATGTGTCTTTGCAATTTAGGGACCTCAGTGTGTCATTATACTTGTCTTATCATTTCAACATATTTGATGTTAATATTAAATCTGGACAACAAATGCAAACTGGACTAACTAGGCAACTCTCTTTTTCTTTCTGAAAACTGAATGCTTCCCTTCTCTTGAAGAACATCTGAAATAAATCCTGGTTGATGTATATCTGCCCAGATGGAAAGCAGGGAGCATTTAAAGGCTTTAAGTTCATTTTTTCCTTGGGTATTTTCATCAATTAAAATTGATGAATGGAACTCAAAGCTTGAATTTCTCATAGTGCTTGTTTTGCACCAACGAGAGAAAATCAAAGCAAATCATTAATACGTGAGAAAAGATCAAACTTTTCAATATCTTCTACCTAAACTTTCCACATAGAAAAGCTCTCCTTCCCATCAAACTTTTTAATATCTACCTTGATGCTGCTACCCATGGCTAGATCTAACACAAAAAATACAGCAAAAATTTCAGGAAGATTAAGAAATACCTTGATGGAGCCTTACTGAATTTTTTTTCAGCCCTTTGAAGATCTTCAATCCCTGACCTCTTCACCTTCCTCCTCGCGAGCCAGGCTCTGATATCAATTATTAAGCAAAAACGAGTTGATGCTGAGACCAACTGTTGCAAAAAATCTTCGGATCTAGACCAAAAATCAGTGCCTAAGAGAGAGAAAAGGCAGCCACTTAGTCCCATGCTTGGAGAGAGAAAGTGGCATCCAAAAGTGAGATGCCTAGAGAGAGAAATAGGGGCACATGCCTAGAGAGAGAAAGGGATGCCCAAGAGAGAGAACGAGGCATCCCAACTTTCTCACACCTCCTAACTTCCTAGAGAGAGAAAGGATCATATGGATGGGAGAGAGTGGCCCACCTAGAGAGAGAAACATGGAGGAGAGAGAAAGTTTCCTACATCTTGCTTTTAGAGAGAGAAAATGGCTCTAAAAAAGGGAAAAAGCGCAAGCAAGAGAGAGGGCACCGCCAACATGCTCTAGTGAGAGAAAATTGTTCTAGAGAGAAAACATTCTAGAGAGAAAAAATGCCTTAGAAAAAAATCATCCTAGAGAGAGAAAATTGGCCAAGAGAGAGCATCATCGTGAGGAGAGAAGACGTGTGGGGAAGTGAGCTCCTTGGGTTTCTTGCATGTAGAGAGGGGGGGGTGGCGGTTAGGGTGAGGGAAGAGAGAGAAACAATTTCTTAGGAGAAAAGAATCAATGTATTCCTTCTTACACAAACCCTAGAGGGTAGGGTTTAAAAACATGGCCAAGTTGTCTTGACCCCAGCTCAGAAAAACTCCCACGGCTAACCCAATAAGATTAAGTTCATCCCAAGTCTATGTACACCCATAACTTGACTCAATCTCAAAACTCTTGGACTCATACCCAGCTCAATACAAGTTAGCCCCCTCAAAGCCTGTAGCCCAATGTGGATCTTGAAATAACCTAGAGCCCAATATAACTATAGAGCCTCCATGATTCCCCATGGAGTGCGGACCTTGGCTTTTCCCATGATCTCATGGGTCTTAAGAGCACCACACCAGGTCCAATAGTTTTCAACTGTAAGAGCTGTTGTCATCCAACAATCATCATGGTGAGGTTGTCCCATGATAAGAGTCACATCCTATAATTGTACAATTATTTAACCAATTCCTGACTTGGTTGACCATAAAAATAAAGGTTTCAAATGGATTTATTATGCAGACCTAATCCCAACCAAACCTTTGAAAACATGATAGAGTAATATGTGGTTGATATTTAATGGTTAAATTGGAATAAGGTGGTGAAAATAAATAGCTGATAGCAAAGCTGATGCCTGAACAAGAGGATAAAAGATTTTGTATTTCTTATTAATTATTTAGAACCCTAGCTGGAGCTTGAATCTTGTTTAACTAACCAGCTAGGCCCAAGATACCCAAAACCACTATTTCTCCCACTGCTAAACTACGTATCTTCTTTTCTTCCCATGTTAGTAGGGACACCTAGTATTCCTTTCTGAACACCTTCATCAACCCCCTTATAAATAGCAGTTCTTGACTAAAACATTAGTGAATATATCTATTTTGCTACTACATATATTCTTTGCCACAAGATCATGGACACTAACAAATCACAAATATGATCTTGTGTTTTTATCTGTGACAAATCTAAATTCAGTTTGCAACTAAAAAATTATAGCAGATTGTGACTTCTTGTAGAACTAATCTTCTGAATATTTTCTATATTGTATTGTCACTTTACATCTTTCTGTAAGGTATTAGTCTAAAATGCCATTCATAATGGAGACTATTTTAAGTGTCTGCCTAAGAGTGTAATATATTATTCTTACTTTCTTGTGTCTTTTTAAAGGAAATGAAAGGAGATTCTTGCATTTGTATTCTGAAATCAATCTTGATTACATATGAACACTTTGCCTATTTTCTTATTGTTTGCGATAATTTTCTGCTTGGGTGCAAATCCACCATTTCAGTTAAGAATCAGTTTGTCAAGAGGGAAAGTTCAACAAAAATTCTCCAACAAGTATCTTTCTCCAAGTGGTAGCATTTCATGTGTTCATCTCGCCCCTTGACTGAGAGAGGATGGCCAGAGGATATGCTAGATAAGGAGGAAGGCATCGCACATCCCCTAGCCACACTTTATGAGAATTAATGGAAGGACAAGCAGGCTATTTCCTCTTCTGGTTAACCCTAGCCCAACATTGATTAAGTTTATTATAACACCAATTGGTGCAAGGGCCTATATGCAAAATTAACAATTTTATGGGCACTGATATGCAAATAATGATATTTCAAGGGCTTTATGTAGATGTAATATATTTTCCTTATATATGCAAAGTTCCAATTCCTTTAGATGGTCATCAGTAAATATGAAGGCATAGATGATGTGGACCAAATGAACTGCTCTCTTGGGTAGCGTCTGTTGATTGGGCTTAGGCTTCATATTAGGCTATTTTCACCCATTGGCTGTATCAAGTTTCACATCTAAATAATTAAGTTATAGCAGTTTAGTGCATCCAAGGTGACCAAGCTGTCTTTGCAATTACCACATGTTGACGCCAAGTCACTTTCTTCAAGCACCGGGGAAACAGACGTCCTCCTCGCTGGACTCCTACAAGAAAAGTCCCCGGAGATCGGATGCTCCGGTAGGGACCCTTCGACGCTCAAGTTAGTCACTATGGGCAACAGCCGTGAGCTTGAGGAAGCTCGAAAGAGAAAGAGAGAGAGGCTCAAAGAAGAGCTCTCTCTGTGAGCATTTAGGAGTGTATGAGTTCGTTACCTGGTCGGGGGTCCCTCTTACCCATTTTATAGATGCTTAAGAGTTTGTCTGGCTTGAGTGGTTAAGGCTCCATAATGATGACTTTGATGGGTGAAGTGTCAGAACTGATGTTTGTGAGGCATGGGGTGCTACCACTTATCAGAGCACGGCAGCAATGGAAGGGCTTGCTTCCTTCTTTGAGATGTCAGGGGCTGTAGGCCAAGTCCCATCAGAGTAGGTGGCTGCAGGGCATGGCCGACCGCTATGACGCTTTGTCAGACGTGTCCCCACATCGCACGTCTATTGTCCTGTGCAAACAAAGATGGAGCAGGCATGCGGACCCCACAATATGGCTGTTGGGGAACTGCTTGGGTGGCTGCCGAGGCCGAGGCTGAAGCTGGTCGAGGTTGAAGCTGGCCGAGGTATGTTGGCCGAGGCTGAAGCTAGCCGAGGCTGAGGCTGGCCGAGCTATGTTGGCCGAGGCATGCTGAAGCTGGCCGAGGCTGAGGCTGGCCGAGCTATGTTGGCCGAGCTATGTTGGCCGAGGCATGCTGAAGCTATTCGAGGCTGAGGCTGAAGCTGGCCGAGCTATGCTGGCCGAGCTATGTTGGCCGAGGCTGAGGCTGACCGAGCTATGTTGGCCGAGGCATGCTGAAGCTGGCCGAGGCTGAGGCTGGCCGAGCTATGTTGGTCGAGCTATGTTGGCCGAGGCATGCTGAAGCTGGCTTTATATAAGGAAGAGAATAAGGCAATAAATGCCTTAGATCAAGTGGATGCACGTGGCCTTTATGAGGCCATAAGTGCTTTGGTGCAAGAGACATGTCGTGGCTGCGAGAGCCGATGCCGAAGGGACCTTGGAGGCCGAGGGTGCCTCGGAGGTCGAAGATGCGTCGGAGGCCGAAGCGGGCGTCAGAGGTTGAAGATGCCTCAGAGGCCGAAGCGGGACTCCGTCTGTTTCCTTCACGGTTCTCTAACAGTGTCGGATCAGCCACATCAGATACCCCCTCGCTCCTGAGACGAAGCGGGCCCACCCCAGCAAGGCGAAAGGGGCATCACCTCCCAAGTGGCTGATCCCCATCTGACTTTGGATCTTCAACTTTTGACATAAAGTTTGGATGTGGGTCCCCGTCCACATGCCGTTGAGGTAGAGAGCCAATGGGGCTGCAATAATGCCGCGGAGGCAGAGATAAGCCATTGAAG
This sequence comes from Calamus simplicifolius, assembly GCA_900491605.1. NCBI lineage: Eukaryota > Viridiplantae > Streptophyta > Magnoliopsida > Arecales > Arecaceae > Calamus > Calamus simplicifolius. The sequence continues at coordinate 422,467 of UESW01004617.1, read as the reverse complement.
CTGCAATGATGCCGCGGAGGCAGAGGGAGCCGTTGAGGCTGCAATGATGCCGTGGAGGCAGAAGGAGCCGTTGAGGTTGTAATGATGCCGCGAAGGCAGAGAGAGCTGTTGAGGCTGCAATGATGCCGCGGAGGCAGAGGAAGCCGTTGAGGCTGCAATGATGCCGCGGAGGCAGAGGAAGCCGTTGAAGCTGCAATGATGCCGCGGAGGCAGAAGGAGCCGTTGAGGCTGTAATGATGCCGTGGAGGCAGAGAGAGCCGTTGAGGCTGCAATGATGCCGCGGAGGCAGAGAGAGCCGTTGAGGCTGCAACGATGCCATGAAGGAAGAGGGAGCCGTTGAGGCTGCAATGATGCCGCGAAGGTATAAAGGAAGCCGTTAAAGCTGCAATAATGCCGTAGAGGCAGAAGGAGCCGTTGAGGCTGTAATGATGCCGCAGAGGCAGAGAGAGCCGTTGAGGCTGCAATGATGCCGCGGAGGCAGAAGGAGCGTTGAGGCTGTAATGATGCCGTGGAGGCAGAGAGAGCCGTTGAGGGAGCCGTTGAGGCTGCAATGATGCCGTGGAGGCAGAGGAGCCGTTGAGGCTGTAATGATGCTACGGAGGCAGAGAGAGCCGTTGAGGCTGCAATGATGTCGCGAAGGCAGAAGGAGCCGTTGAGGCTGTAATGATGCCGCGGAGGCAGAGAGAGCCGTTGAGGCTGTAATGATGCCGCAGAGGCAGAGAAAGCCGCTGAGGCTGCAATGATGCCGTGGAGGCAGAGGAAGCCATTGAGGCCGATTGGCCATTTGATGTTGATTCAGTTTTTGGCTTTTAGTGCTGAGCTGGCCTCGGGCTTGAGTGTCGATGGTTCATCGGGCTTTGAGTGCCAGCCAGAGTCAGGCTTGTTGTTGAGAGCCGAGGTTCATCGCTCTGCCAGTGGTACACTGGGCTTATGATGCCGGCGCTTGGGGCCGGCCGAGGCCTTCCCTGTTGGACCCGGGCTTATGGTGACGGCGCTTGGGGTCGGCCGAGGCCTTCCCTGCTAGACCCGGACTTATGGTGCCAGTGCTTGGGGCCGGCCGAGGCCTTCCCTGCTAGACCAGGGCTTATGGTGCCGACGCTTGGGGCCGACCGAGGCCGTCCCTGCTGGACCCGGGCTTATGGTGCCGGCGCTTGGGGTCGGCCGAGGCCTTCCCTGCTGGACCCGGGCTTATGGTGCCGGCGCTTGGGGCCGACCGAGGCCGTCCTTGCTGGATCCGGGCTTATGGTGCCGGCACTTGGGGCCGACCGAGGCCTTCCCTGCTGGACCCGGGCTTATTGGATGCCAAAGCGAGGTTGGCCTTGGATGTTGATGCAAGGTAGATCTTCCTTGCATAACATTTTTAAGTATTAATGAAAGAAAACTGTCTTAGGTGCGATGTACTTAGCTCTTGTAGCTCCCATGTTTTCTTTTGCGGGTTTGAGCACTTTCGCCCGCTGGTGATCTGCCCCCCAGGGAATCATGTTAGTTGGATTGGAGGTGTCGTTGCCCTTACTTGGGCCTTCCCTCGCATTGGAGGCCAAGACGAGATGTCTGTGGCCGGAAAGAAGCTAGAAACCGGGACAAAGCTAGAGGCCGTTGAGAAAAGCCTCGACAGTTGGCGGTCATTGAAGACGAGTGGCTGGGAGAGTCCATCGAGGATGTTGCTGAGAGTTGATATCAGCGGAGTAAAAAGGTCGACGGAGTTGCTAAGAGGGCCCTTTGCCTAGCTCTTTCCTTGAAGAGATTGATTGCCCTTGGTGCTGAAGCTTGAGAGCAGCTAGAATGAAATCCGTAAAAGGTCCTGGGCTCAGTTTGGCTTTTGGGTGTAACAGAGAGAAGGAGAGAGAGGAAAGTTGGAGTCAACAGTCAAAGCCTTTTGTCCTCATCTTCCTTCTTGCATTAATTGAAACAACACCTCTCGGCTTACTTCCATTAGAAATTAAAATGCCCATAAATGCTTGAGGTGACAGATAATGTCTCAAGTTCATCCCTTTTGGAAATTACTCTGCTACCCATGTTGCAGTCCACCTCTGGCTGATTGTTGAGCCTTTGAGTGAGCTCTTCCAGCCGCCGGTGTTATTCATCCAGATGCTTCCTCATCTAAGCACCAGATGATTGAAGGGAGGAGTGGCTGCTGGAGCAGGGGGTAGGAGATTGCAGTCTCTTGAAAGCTTCACGATGGCGGTGCTTAGATGGTGCATGATAGTGATAACTTCTCCCTGAAGAGATTTTCTGCAGATGAATCGTTGACTAACGGGAGCAGCTATCGCGAGCAATGTGAGAAGCTTGGGCTGCTGCTGAGTGGCCACCGAACGTTGCTTCTGCAGTTCATGAACTACTGCATTCAAAGCTTGAACTTGTTGATTGAAGATGGCCAGCTGGTTAATTAGAGCAGCTGAGGTTGGTGGTGAAGGAGCAGAGAGGGTGGCCTTTTGCTGCCTAGTGCGATGTGGATGCCTCCCAGCACGATTGGTGAGAACCTTCGGCATGCGCATCACCACCATAGCTATCTTAGAGGGGACGAAGACATATAGCTCAAGGAGATAGCTTTCTTTCCTTCAGTGCGTCTCCCTTCTGGTGCGCCAATCTGTTAACGCCAAGTCACTTTCTTCAAGCACCGGGGAAACGGACGTCCTTCTCGCCGAACTCCTACAAGAAAAGTCCCGGAGATCGGATGCTCCGGTGGGGACCCTCCGACGCTCAAGTTAGTCACTCTGGGCAACAACTGTAAGCTTGAGGAAGCTCAAAAGAGAAAGAGAGAAAGAGGCTCAAAGAAGAGTTCTCTCTATGAGCGTTTAGGAGTGTAATAAGTTCGTTACCTGGTCGGGGGTCCCTCTTACCCATTTTATAGACGCTTAAGAGTTTGTCTGGCTTGAGTGGTTAAGGCTCCATAATGATGACTTTGATGGGTGAAGTGTCAGAACTAATGTTTGTGAGGCATGGGGTGCTACCACTTGTCAGAGCATGGCAGCAAAGGAAGGGCTTGCTTCCTTCTTTGAGATGTCAGGGCTGTAGGCCAAGTCCCATCAGAGTAGATGGTTGCAGGGCATGGCCGACCGCTATGGCGCTTTGTCAGACGTGTCCCCACATCGCACGTCTATTGTCCTGTGCAAACAAAGATGGAGCAGGCACGTGAACCCCACAATATGGCTGTTGGGGAACTGCTTGGGTGGCTGTCGAGGCCAAGGCTGAAGCTGGCCGAGGCTGAGGCTGGCCGAGGCTGAAGCTGGCCGAGGTATGTTGACCGAGGCTGAAGCTGGCCAAGGCTGAGGCTGGCCGAGCTATGTTGGCCGAGGCATGCTGAAGCTGGCCGAGGCTGAGGCTGGCCGAGTTATGCTGGCTGAGCTATGTTGGCCGAGGCATGCTGAAGCTGTCCGAGGCTGAGGCTGAAGCTGGCCGAGGCTGAGGCTGGCCGAGCTATGCTGGCCGAGGCTGAGGCTGGCCGAGCTATGTTGGCCGAGGCATGCTGAAGCTGGCCAAGGCTGAGGCTGGCCGAGCTATGTTGGCTGAGCTATGTTGGCCGAGGCATGCTGAAGCTGGCTTTATATAAGGAAGAGAATAAGGCAATAAATGCCTTAGATCAAGTGGATGCACGTGGCCTTTATGAGGCCATAAGTGCTTTGGTGCAAGAGACATGTCGTGGCTGCGAGAGCCGATGCCGAAGGGACCTTGGAGGCCGAGGGTGCCTCGGAGGTCGAAGATGCGTCGGAGGCCGAAGCGGGCGTCGGAGGTTGAAGATGCCTCTGAGGCCGAAGCGGGGCTCCGTCAATTTCCTTCACGGTTCTCTAACAGCGTCGGATCAGCCACATCACCACAAATTTGAAACATTGAAAAAAGAAGGTGATCGGTTCTCTTATCCTTACATTTGTTCAATGTCAAACACAAGAGCTTACATTAAGCATTGGGGTAATGAAGGAGGGATAATACAATACAAATTTTATAGAATTTCAAGAGGGAATTTAAATTTTATTGACTTCAGTGGCTAGTATTTTGCATGGATTAAGTTGCAAGCATCACACCCTTCTAGGGCTGGCATGTCATTCCGTGTCAGTCACATGGCATGTACTTAGCAAAGTACATGGGTTTCTTATTAGTCTATACCCATCTACACTGGTCCACCCAGCGAGCGCTTGATCAGCAGACACTAGCATGCATGGTACGGGAGCATGGGCTCTCAGACTGCCAATATTCTATTGGCGTGGCATGTATGTATCATACAGCATGGGCTGGCATGCAACAGTATCTAAACCCTTGGTATAGTGTTGACATTTTCAAGCAAATCATCAGCATATTAGGACCTCAAGAATTGCATTGCCATTAACTTATCATGAAAGTAGAATTTATTATATGACGGATCATAAAACCTGACATATCGAACAGCAAGGTGTAAAAAATCCAAAATATAATAAAGAAAAGTGCCACTTGTATATAAAAAAATATCAACATAGCCAACATGAGTGACAAAAAAAAGCAAACAGACCATTATGCCACATCTGTCCATGAGTTGCTATTAATAGTTCCACGATTATCAGCTAGTTAAATTGACAATGCCAACATATTTAAACCCAAGTGTGCACCGGGAATAAAATGTTACTTTTAATAATTGTTACTTTTGAAATAAATGTTACTTTAGCCTCAGGAAAAGTAGTTTTATATGCCTATCCCAACTATTTTGGTACTACTTGTCATCATTTCCCATGTTTCCCATGAACAGATGACACCGGTTGATGACTTAGTGGAAACAGTCTGAATAATAGCCTATTTCAAAAAAAAAGTTATTGTTTATTTTTATTCTTTTAAATTCAGATGCTTGGTTTGGTATGGACAATTGGCCATTGCACAATATTTTGTACCACATTGTTATCCAGATTATGTAAAGAGTCTTTGGATTTAGAAATGGAAACCATCCAGACTCACAACTGTTCGAAACTTAGAATACAAGCTTATCTTAAACTGCAGTTCCTTTTACATATTCTTTTCCATGTTTCATTCTTTTTGTTTTGGATTTTAACTTTTGAATTATGATATTGGTTCCATTTTCTTGGATTTGTTAAGGGCTGTAGATTTTTAGGCTATTTTCTTCAGCACTAGTTTAGCCTTCCTAGCCTTTTGTGATTTTGTGTGCATTTTGCCTTGCTAGTTCACTTTTTAATTATAATGTACATGATGGACCATCATTTTACTTTTAATAAAGACTATTTTACTCATATTGATATATCTTATTTAAAAATAAATACATATGTATTCTCAGGTAGCTACTTTCATATTATATCTAGCTGATGTTGAGGAAGGTGGAGAAACTACATTTCCTTTTGAGGTAAGCTGCAGTGACAATAGTATAAACTCGTTTAATCTAATCTTTCCATCACTCTTATGCAGGATTTGGTTGTGTTTGCAGAATGGGTTGAATATGGACATTGGCTATGACTATAAGAAATGCATTGGTTTAAAGGTGAAGCCACGACAAGGCGATGGCCTTCTGTTTTATTCAATGCTTACAAATCACACAATTGATCCAGTATGTTGTTTACCCATTTCTACCAGGAGAAGAAATCTCTGTTCAGAAATTTTATAGCCAATATATGCTCAACCATGTCATAATATCAATATGAAAGCATTTCAATCATATTATTATCAGATTAAATTAGGTGTTTGCGTATGAATTTATCAACACATATCTTCAAGATAGATTTGAGAATCCCATGTCAAACCATGGTTTTGGTATCTATTCACAAACGGATGGTTGAAGTAGTATGTTTTGTACCAAATTTGATGCTAGTGATCCAAAAGAATTACCTAATGAATTCATCATGTTCCCAATAGCTTAATAAAACATGGACTAAAATTTGAGTAGATACTTTTTAGTCATAGATAAAAAAAATAAGTAATTAATTTTTTACTAAATTTGTAAAAAATATAACTATTTGTAATTTGAATGTCGACTTAGTCCTGAATAGAGCAGAGTGGAGGAAGCAGATTTATGTAGCCGATCCCATGTAGTTGGGAAAAGGATTAGATGAGTTGAGTTGAGTTAATTTTTTTCTGGGAAGCCTTTTATTTTTCCCACTTTGTTGCATATGTAACCAATTTCCAAAAATTGTTGAAAATTTGTTTATAGGCATTTTGGATGATGTTGATTGGGATGAATGCTGTGGACCAACTTTTCAATTGCTTAATCATGCCTTGGCTCTAGGGAAGAAAGTTGTCTGTTATGACAAAGGCATTGAATTTGTACTTGTGTACCATTGCTGTGCCAAAAAATTTAATAACTCTGTGAAGCAGAATTTCCAGAGGTATCGGTGGAAATTGTATGACTGAGTTTTTTAGGATATTATAGGATGAAATGTGCCTAGCTCAACTTAATTTATACAATTTATAATCATAGGCTCTGAATTATAGCAAATGCTTATTCTATTAAATTCTTCAGCGAAGAACAAATATTGACCTCCTTGATCTTTCAATAATGATGCTTCAATATTTTAACTAAAAGAAATTTCTGGGACAAATCTCTTCCCATAAATCTGATTTATTCATCCTTTGAAACAATAAAAGTGTGTTAATTCAAGTTAATCAGTTTACATTTTTCAGGCTGATATTGTGGACTTAGTTCCCCCATTGAATTATATAGAAAATGTTATAAACTATTCCTTGTTCTACTTTTATACTTAAAACAATTTATGATCCTGATGGCATGTGTCAAGCTGATAAGATTTTGCTGTCTATGCAGCTATCACTTCATGGGAGTTGTCCAGTGATAAGAGGGGAGAAATGGGTGGCAATTAAGTGGATCAGAGATCGAATTATAGTATGATATTTGATGATAGAGACATTTTTGTTCCATAGTTTATCCTTGACTTTTTGCAATATGTTATGTATTTACTATCATTCTACATAAAAATCATATAAACTAACAAGTAATGAAAGTTACAGCAATGTAATGAAAAAATGATCTACTGTTAAGTGTCATTCCAAAGAAAAAAAGTTCAAATCTCAGATCTGAATTTGATTTTTGTTTTTAATTTCTTTTTTTTTTTCTACCCCCTCAAGCTAAACTAAAGTTGTGCTCACTAGCTATTTTGTAGAATCTACTGATATTAACGGCTTGAAGTTTTTGTTTTAGTGCATAAAATGTATAAATTGAATGTAGATGTGTGATGAAATCATGAGAAAATGTCCTTTCTGCAATCTGCAAAAATTGTTATTCCTAGTTATAAAGAAAAACTTTCGCAACAAAAATTGGTTAGAGGCTTAATCATAAGTTTGTACCAAAATTGATGCCATGATTAGTACATACATTGTAAGATGACTTCTTGTGCACTCTTTTCTTGTGCTGCTGTGCGTCAACCCCATTATATAGGTGTTAGTAAACACATTTTCTGCAATACATTATCTCTGTTCCTCTGTCCAATTGGTGTTGGAATTGAACGCAGTTTATCATGATGACCTGGTGGTTAACAAAATTTCCTCGATCCTTATTTAGTCCACTGATATGCTCTTCTTTAACTGATGATCAGATTGGTTGAGTTTTTTCTGCCATTTTGTCTATCTATTTGAGTTCTATTCTACACGCATCTGAAATGCGTACACTCTAGAAATTGGTCTCAAATTGGAGGAAAGCCTTCTATTCAGGACGTATTCATATGGGTCACACAATGTATGTAGGCAGTTCTAGCATTGCTTTCTTCTTTCAAGTTAAAGAGTGAAAATTTAGGGCAAACCTTCTGGGTTCCAAAAAAACCTCAAGTGTTGGTCAAATTATGATATAACTTGAACCATGCCGGAAACTTGAAATCCAAGCTGGTATTATCTTGAAATGATTCCAGTAACTCTTTTCCTCTATAAACTTTCCCACCTTGAAATGATTCCAGTAACGCTTTTCCTCTCATCTAAGTTTTGTGGAAGGCCATAACGGTTGTCAATTGATCCAAGCTGCTCAAGCCCAGCTCAAAATAAATTGAAACTAGGCTCATATTAGTTATGATTCAGTCAAACATGAATTTGATTCTGATACGGAGTAAAATTGTCATCGCATCAATATCCATGCATATGACAAAAAGATTAAAATTATTTTTGATTTCCGTCTGTCGAGTATCACATGCAGAAAAAGATAAAATTGCCATACCTCGATGGGTCCGAGCTTTGACAATTCCAAACTATTTTCATATCTCGGCATGACCAAGGTACCCTTATAGCTCTGCATGACCGAGTTACTCTTATACCTCGGCAAGATCAAGCTACTCCTATGCTTCGACCAGACCGAGTTGTATTTATCCCTCGGTAGAACCAAGGTATCCTTGAACCTTTGCAGAACCAAGCTACCTCCACATCTAGCCCAAATGTGCTTGCTACCTATCGTCACGATGAATCCTTCACACGATGAATGGCTCAGATCACCTATTTTCCAAAGTAATTTCCTCGAAGAGTCAAGTGTGGGAAATTAACGAAAGTTCAAATCCATGATTATCTGATAAGATTCCAGCCACGTAGGTCTCCAACCGTCCTAAAAGGGAAATAAAGCCAATAATGCCAAATGTAGCCTAGAGTTTATAAATAGTCGAATCTCAAAGCACCCATCAGCTTTCCTAACCGTTGATCCTCTAACAAACAGGATTTGAATATCATCGACCTCGTAACAAACCTGATTCAAATCAGAGTCAAATCATTCCGATTTCCCACCTCCCAAGATACGTTCGAGGAATCATGTGAGCAATCCGCCAATATTCACAGTCTATAAATGCCTTTCCCAAAAACTTTTCAGGTGCGCTCACTCTCTCACTAAAAAACCCATTGAAGCTCAAGCAGCATTCAGAGCTCTCGAGAGGCCATTCTTGAGGTACTCTTCTACAAGATCCTTCTCATATCTGCTTGCTGTGAATATCCACTAACTTGGGCATTGGAGGGTCTTCTGCAGGGGCCACCCCCAATGTTCCCTGTAAGAGAACTATCTTGTAGGTCCGTCCAAGCGAAAGGTTGACACCCAGATCCAGAGGCGGGCCGCGCTCGAGTTTGAGAGTGGATTTCAACGGCAACAGATTTGTGCTAGAGAAAGAGCCTAAAGTCCCAAAAACTTGTGATCAAGGAAATAAGGCTTGAAATCAGAAGAACAACCCTTCAATGGCCAATCGAAGAAGGGCGATTTCGAATGCACGGGATCAGACCACCTCCCAGAGGCTTGATCCCGCAAGCAACATGACATCTCCACAGCCGTCGCCGGTCGAGACTCCCTCGCCACCAACGACCATAGTAACCTAGGACCAGTTTGCCATACTGGTTCAGCAAGTTCAAACCCTAGCTCAGCTAGTACAAGAGCTCCATAGAGTTCCACATCCATCCGCCCTTGCTCCATAACTCCTTGATGGAGCTGCTGCCCCTGCTCCACCGGCAATTTTTTCTTCCAATTCGCTCAAGGTCACGAGCTATCCTCAACAGCCCAGCCGAAGAGGGCCTAAACCGACACCGCAGAGGGTCGGAGAGAAGAGCCCGCCTAGATCTCGGCGAGCTCGGTCTCTCTTCCCGGTGTTCTTCCATCATGATTCAACCCCGCAACTATGCTCTTCTCGATCAAACTCTCCTATCACCCGAGATGAAGGGGTTTGGCGATAACTTTGAGAGATGCGCCGAGAGTGACATCAGGAGTTAGACGCCGTCAAGCAAGCTCTTCAACTTCAATCGAAGGCGAAACATGGTATCCCCTTCTTTAAGAAGATCATACGGAAAGTGATTCCTCCTCATGTAAAGCTTTCTACTGTCGCCATACTATGGATCCATCGATCCTGATGACCATCTGAGTAGCTTTCGATAAATCATGATGTTCTACGAAGCATCAGATACGATCTTGTGTCGAGCCTTCCCCTTCACTCTCAGGGGTCCGTCAAAACTTGGTTTAACAGCTTGAAACCGGATTCTATCAGTTCCTTTGATAAGCCGAGCTGCCTATTCATCAGTCAGTTCGTCAGTAGCCGCTGCCACCGAAGAAGGTCCAACTTCTTCTCTAAGGTCAAATAATGAGAGTGGGAGTCTTTGAAGAATTATTTAGGCTATTTTAACACAGTCATGTTAGAGGTGGATCATCTCAACCTTGAGGTGGCCATGTTCGTCCTGATAGGTAGGGTATCTAAGGAGGATGATTTCTATTTAGCTTTGAAAGTCAACTATCCGAAGAGCCTTCTGGACATGATGGCTTTGATGGATAAATATGCCATAATTAAAGAATCGCAAAGGTTATCTTAGGCCAAGTAGTCAAAGAAAAGAAAGACTAAAGGCTTGAAGAAGAGTCAATTTTCTTGCCATGTAAAGTCATCCCGTAGCTAAAGGGCTTCTTCGTCATCACGAAATTGCATTCAAGTCTAGCCTGAAGGTTTAATCAATATATAATAATTAAATGCATGATTAATTCGTACGCTTTGATGCACGTTCTATCCCTCGAAGACCGAGTAGTTTTTTAAACCGGTGCCTTTTGGCACCGGTTTTAAAACAAAGGAGTGGGAACAAAAAAATTTATCAAAATAGTGTTAAAGTAGAAAATGCCATTTCAAATGGCGTTTTCTACCTTCACGTCATCATCCTTTGGCTCGGCCCCATCAGCAGAGATGCTGACAAGATGACTAGAAATCGCCACTTGGAGTGGCGATTTCAAATGAGTTAAAATCGCCACTTGAAGTGGCGATTTCAAGTCCAATGAAATCGCCACTTCAAGTGGCGATTTCAGTTCGGTTGAAATCACCACTTCAAGTGGCGATTTCTACATCGATCAGTGATTACCCACTCGTGGCCTCCCAGCGATCCTAATCCTCTATTATCTATTATCTTGTTATATCTATTATCAAGATAATATGTATAACAAGATAATTCTGATTGTTATATCTATTATCTTGTTATAGATAATAGGTATAACAAGATAATTCTGATTGTTATATCTATTATCTTGTTATAGATAATAGATATAACAAGATAATTCTGATTGATACTGAATTATTAACCATCATCTAACCCCTCTTTTGATTTGCTAGAAGATTATGCGAAGGAAGGGATCCGTAGCGTTTAAGTCCCCATAAGAAAGTAAGTCTAGAGAAAGTCATCATTATGATCCCAAAATCACCACTTTGAGTGGCGGTTTTAACTCAAATGAAATCGCTATTTGGAGTGGCGATTTCAATTTAATGAAATCGCCACTTCAAGTGGCGATTTCAACTCTAATGCTGACAGGGTTGAGCCGAGGAATGATGACGTGGAAGTAGAAAACGTCATTTGAAATGGCGTTTTCTACTTTAACACTATTTTGATAAAATCTTTTATTTCACTCCTTTGTTTTAAAATCGATGGGCACCGGTTTAAAAAACTACTCCTCCAAGACCGATGCCTAAAGGCGCTCTAGATAAAAACAATGACAAACGTGTCGGCCAATCCTTTAGCTTTCAAAGGTGCGGTTCAGATGCGTGCCAGCCCCTTCCCTGATACGACCATCTCCATCTTTTGACTGCTGACTCATGATATTCCCGTTGACGGCCAACAGTTCTCCGCACCATCTCCATTTCTCCCTCCTTGTCTTTCATTTCCTCATCCCAGGAGCTACCAACGCTCTCTCTCTCTCTCTCTCTCTCTCTCTCTCTCTCTCGCACACACACGCACGCACACGCACATGGCTTTCCGTCTTCCCTTGGTCTCTTTCCTTCTTCTCCTTGCCGCGTCTCCGGCCATCTCCACCAACTCCGAAGGTACTGCTCTCCCCTCTCTTCTCATCTTTTCTTCTCTCTCATGTTTAATTGGTTCTACCACGCTTCCATCCTTAGAAGATTGAAATGGATCGATGTTGGTGGATTCTTCTCCTTGCCGCCAAAAAGGGAGAAGCTTGACTCGATTTAATCTTTGGTATTCTCTTAATACTGGTTAGTTAATGGCAAACAGGGGAGGCGCTGCACGCGCTTAGGGCGCGGCTCTCCGACCCGGGCAACGTGCTCCAGAGCTGGAACCCCAACCTCGTCAACCCCTGCACCTGGTTCCATGTCACCTGCGACGATCGCAACCGCGTCATCCGCCTGTCCGCCCCCTTCTCCTTTCTCGTTCCTTGCCTCCAAATAATTTCTTCATTTTCTCTAAAAAGAGAACATTTTTCCTCTACAGGGATTTGGGCAATTCCAACATCTCCGGTCCTTTGGGTTCCGAGCTCGGCCGCCTTCAGCACCTCCAGTATCTGTGAGTTCTTGTCCCTCGGAAACTTTGCTTCTTGGATCCGTTTTTTTTTGTCAAAGATGGGATTTTGTTCGGTGAATACAGGGAACTCTACATGAACAACTTCGAAGGGAAGATTCCTAATGAATTGGGTAATTTGAAGAGCCTCATCAGCATGGATATGTACGGTAACCGATTGGAGGGAGAAATCCCCAGATCCTTTGCCAAGTTGAAGTCGCTCCGATTCCTGTATGTTTGCCTTAGAATGAAATTTTAAAAAAAATGTTATCATAGCAGATTTGGTCGAAAATTTTCGCTTTTAATTTCTTTGGAAATGGTTGATGCAGTCGTCTGAACAACAATAAGCTTTCGGGATCGATCCCAAGGGAGCTTGCGACGCTCTCCAACCTAAAAGTCTTGTAAGAACAACAAACTAGGATACAATTTTCATATTTTTTTTTATGGCTTTATGTTTCGGTATTCAAGTGGAGCTTTTAATTGCTGCAGTGATGTTTCAAATAATGATCTTTGTGGAACCATTCCAATCGATGGTCCGTTTGCCAATTTCCCCCCTCAAAGGTAATTATGGAAAAACTCATCTTCAATATGGTGTAAAACTTACTATATAACTTCTAGTTAGAGCCTCCAGACTTTCTAAATCATCCACTATATGTTCCGCCTTTAGATGTCTTTGATACAATGAAAGTAGAAGATAGAGCGATCAAAGGCTTGCTAAGAGAGGAGCTGCTAATTTATGGAGTTGGTAAAGTCACTGGATGTGGATACCAGTGACCTAGGTTCAAAACTAGCCTTCACCCCAACTTTGGCTGGGTTCCTTCGATCCTGGATCTCATGGCGTACTAAGAGTAGATGACAAAATTAAAATAAAATTACTAGATTAAGATTTGTACTACTCGTGTCTTTGTTTGTTTATGGAATATAAAGTATTTATTACCAGTTCTGCCCAAATAGTGGTGATATATTTGCTTTAGAGTTTAGACTTTATGCTTTGCAACATATAACTAAAACCAAAATTTTAAGAGATCAAGTGTTGCCTTTTTAACTAGCATCTTTAAATTGATGCAATAAATGTATAGGCTTAGAGTTGTGATTAAATAGTGTGAGCAGTTTTCTTTATATGTTTCTGGTCTCTAGCATATGACATTCATTCATGAGGTTGTGTTGAAAGAGGGTTGGCTCGCAAATATTACCTTATTACCTCCATGTAATGTAATTGCTCGCCTTCATGGCTTTGTTACATATAAATTTTAGTAATCACTAATGTAATATTGGGTTATCTATCCTATACTAGTGTTCTTCTATTCTTCCATGCATCTAATATCTATTAAGTGCACTGGCATGAGTGTTAAATTTGTTGTGCATCTAATTAGGCTCTAGAACCCTCAAGTTTAGTTGATATCGAAATGTAGTTAGAAGATACAATTTCTAGTTTTCTTCTGGGAGTCTCAACAAACTCAATTGCTTAAACTCAGGTCAGCATAAAACCAACTGCAAGCATTGCTGTAGCTAAATAGATGGGGAACCATCAATTTGACTAGTGGAGTTGGTGTTCTGTTCAAATGATGAGTTGGGCAGTTATGAAAGCAAAGAAAAATGATTGGAACTAGGAACAATTGCATCAGGTTCTAGGAGTTATGGAAGTAATATCTAATCTGGTTGATTATGCAGGTCAGAGTTTTGTCATGGAAGCTATGATATCTTATTTGTTTGGTTTTCAGTTATAGACGGGAAAGGAGATCACATAATAGGAAGAATTCCTGTGTTCATGTGAGCTGAAATATCTTCCCTCAAGATCCTTACTGTCAAAAGTAAAAATGTCATATATAGAGGAGAGTAGCATGGAGAATTAGGGGTTACAATGGAGATAGCATCAGAAGAAAATATCAAGAAGTGCTCTTGTATATAGCTGGTGGTAGAAGTTGGTGTGAACTAATGAAGCCAGTGTTTCAAACATCAAAGATAACAAACATCATAAGAAATTATGATGCATAAAAAGGAAAGGTTATTTATCTACATAATTCATAGATACAGTCATCAGTGGTTGAATACTTTATCATTTAGAGTCAAGACAGCCAACGCTTCAACTCGAGCATCAAGCCTCAACTTGATGAGTGAATAGGAAGCTGAATCAAGGGGTTACAGCATGTCAACTTAAAGATATATCACTAGTGCGTGTTTCTTGATCTCATAAGAATGCTTCAAAACTTAAATTCACTTATTAATTTGTACTGGTTAATTATCATGTAAGTTACAACTGCTGAATGCATGCAAAGAAACTTAATGGAAAGAAAAGGAAGGAAAATAATTAAAATCCTAGGGTCCAATCGATGTTGAATCTTCATTCAAAACTATCTTGATCATCAATCAATCACCTTTTAAAGCATCACGGTCGCATGAAAGAAAGTAAACTATTTGAAAACATGAAGTTTGTAAGGGACAGTTAGCTAAATTGGCTTCTACAATGGATCAAATCTTTGCCTTTCTCCCCTTTTGTCAAGAACGTTGGTAGGTTGCTCCACGGTTGCCCAAGCTTAGACTGCATGGTATATATGGTAGGTCTCTCTACCTACCGATCAATGTTATAGTTTCCACAACAATTACATCGTTTATGCCAAATACAGCAAAACATTCTTTTTTGTCCAGCAATTCCTTGACCCTCATTGTTGAGTGGGGATGAAGCTTGTTAAAATGCTAATCAACCATAACTACTTAACCTTATGGACCAACAGCAATGGTCCTTCCTGTAGTTTCATGCGATATTTAATTACTCAGCAATGGTCCTACTCAGTTACTGCACAATTATTATAAATGTCTCATGAAACCATTTTATTTAGATTTGACTTGCAGTCATTTTTAGGATATAGTGGTTCCATGTATTCTCCTATTGATAATGTTGTTGTTTTGTTGTTAATAACTATGGTCAAATCTTTGTGCGAACAAATTGTTGTTTGTGATGCGGTGAAAGGGTTTGACACGTGTCACTTTGTTCAATGACTGAAATTCAATTGATGTTAACAAATTGAATTAACTAGCTTGCCTCTCACCATCAGTTTTTAAGAGTGATCATGCCTGGTTTCTTGCTTTGGAGCAAAGTTGGCAATTTCGTTCCGTTTCGGCTGAGACGTTTCGTTTCGGTAGCTTATCCGAAAAGATAAGTACTACGTTTCCTTTCGGAAGATTTTTCGGCCATTTCGGTGCGTTTCGGCGTATTTCGGCCGTTTCAGTATGTTTCGGCCGTTTCGGTAAAATGTTTTGGAAACCAATTTATGAATTATTAAACCTTTCAGAACATTTTAAATATATATATATATAATCAAAAAAAATCCTAGTTACCCTATCCCCATTTTAATATATATATATATATATATATAATATAACAAAAAAAAATTCTAGTTACCCTATCCCTACGGTCGCATCTCTAAAAACTCAAACTTTTATTTTTATATTGTTATTATTATTTATGAAGAATAAATTATGAATAAATTTTTCATATATATATATATATATATATATATATATATATATATATCAACTCTTAAAAACTTAAACTCTTTATTTTATGTTGTTATTATTATTTATAAAGAATATGAATTATGAATACATTTTTATTATATATATATTCCGAAACGAAGCACCAAAACGGTCCGATACTGAAATATTTCGTTTCATAAGCTAAACCGAAACATAATCCGAAATGAAATTGACAACCTTGTTCTGGAGTGCAAGCCGCATCTTTTGCATTCATGGTGTGTAAACCAACACAAGCCACCCTCACATTTATGAGAATGTGGGGCTTGAATACTTCATGCAAGTGTTAAGGTATCACCTGCATGATATAGTCACAATGGAACATCAGCCTGCCTAGGTATAATTTACCAACTTTAAGCTTTCATGAAGAGGAGCCATTATGTACTAAAAACTAAACCATTACTCTGTGGAAAGCTTCTAATCCAGTGTTTTTGTAGTGCACCCATCTCAGGTTGTGTATAAACTTGTATCGTGGATAAGGGATGTGCAAAAATAAATATTTAGAATGTTTGCTATGAGTTTTATTTAGTTTGCCCCTTAAAATGGACAGTTTCTTCTTTATATGGGACTGCAGGATATACAGTTGCTATGAAAATCAGAAATTCTAGTAGTTCGGATGAGCCTAAACAAACAGATGCTATTATTTCTACCTTATTATACTATTTTTTTAATGCTTTTCTGCCATGTGGAGGCATGAAAGTTTTGCATTAAGAAAACTAGGTCATATTTTTAACAATGTCTGAACATCTGGTTCTATCTTTCCTTTGGCATTTCAGTTTTGACAACAACACCAGGCTTAATGGACCGGAGCTGCAAGGACTGGTCCCTTATGATTTTGGATGTTGAATGCAACATGAGCTATTACCCGTGGAGAGGTATTTGAAGTGGCATACTTGAATGAATTCCTACACTTGCACCAGTAGGGTGGGGGATCTATTGTCAAAAATTATAGAATGTTGGAAGGCAGATGGAGCCATATTTAAGGTGTTTACCTAGCAACAGTATGAACAAACAGAAAGATGGTACTAAAATCAATTAGCATGTATTTTTCTGAATTGCATGTTTTTGCGTGCTTATTGTTCTTTTTCTTTCTCTTAAAAGAAGAAATATTTACGCTCTTGCTAGTTTATAAGTGCTTGATTGCAACAATAATAAGAAACCATGAGTTATTATTGTAAGGTTCATGTTAGTCGGTGTTTCCTGAAAATCAAATTATACATTAACAGGCCCAAGGTTTTGTACTGCCAGTCAAACCTGGAGCACACCTTCAAAGAACGTCACTTAAAGAATGAATTTTGTCACAAGGAGTTGGGAACATGGGATTGCATTGCAAGAGAGCATTTGGTGGCTTGACCATCAACAAGAATAGTCCATGGATGCATAACCTGATAAGCCATGCCCTCTCTAGTGTCAATCTTCTTGTAGTTGGAGTTTGCAAGGTATAATTCCTCAAAATAGTTTCATATCGGATGGGAAGGGATGGGAAAGGAAAATTTGAAGAGTTTATAACTCAGATTTGCCTACTATCAATTAATTTGCATTCAATTTTTAAGGCAACGTAGATTCAGCCTACTAATAGGTTAATTGAACCAGCAGATGGGCTTGGGCTTGAAGTGTTACAAATGATATCAAAGCTGACATAAATATGCGAAAGTTGATGGATAAAAGGAAAGCTATGCGTAAGATGATGGTAGAGAGAGGCCCGTTATGGCATGAGCTAGCTTTGCAATACCAACAATCCCACTCATAGTAGTTTCTCGCTAGTTTATAGCATGTGCAACAAAACATCACCTAATAAAGGAGGAGTAATACCTTAAAATAGTTTAACATCAAATAAAAAAGAAAAGTTCAAAGAGCTTATAACTCGAATTCATCCATTATTAATTAATTTGCATTTGAGCTTTTAAGACCATGTGAATCCCTCGAATTCATCCATTATTAATTAATTTGCATTTGAGCTTTTAAGACCATGTGAATCCTATCTGTTAATAGGTCAATTAAATTAGCAGGTAGACTTGAAGCATTATACGAGAAACATTAGATTGTCAAAACATAAGTTGACATCTTGATCATCCAATTCATTGTTGTCGACGTTGAGGAGGTTGCTAGATTTCTTGTTGACAGTGATCACTGAAAATGGCATACATGCTGTTGCATTTGTGTTTTCATAGCCTTTGGTTATCCCTTAGTATTGTTGCGAAAATTCGTTTTTTGGTTTGGGGCGGTGCACGTTGGGATCCGAGTAGCACTTTTCTATCCGGATGGACCTGCAAGGCAATCTTTACGCAAGAAGCATGAAGGGTAGTCCCTGCGAAAGACCCTCCGATGCCAATGTCAGTGAAAATCTTCAACAATCAGATAAGAGAAGAAGGCTCTAACAGAAGGATTTTCTTTCTTGAGATGATATCACAGGAGCAATGGCCTTTGTTAGAGTTGTTTTTGGGCTTAGATTGCCTTCGAGAGCATACTTGAGGGGTCTTGGGACTTGGTATTTGTATGCTGCGAGAAGGTGAGCCGTTACCTGATTTTTTGAGCACGTTTTAGGGAGTTGGCATTCGATAAAGTCAAAATCCCATCTGTTACAGGGATCGACAGTTGATGAAGCTGACGGGCACTTTATCAGGAATTTGAAATCCCGTTGATCATGGACGGAGTGCTGTATTTGGCTCCTCTGATGGGTGCTTTATCGGGATTTTGAAATTTCATTGATTATGGACGGAGTGCTATATTTGGCTCCCATTTCTTTAGGAAACTCACTACGCAATCTTTGTGATCGGGATGGTTTATCATCCGAGATATCCAGCGTGGTATGAAGCAGCAATGGTACTTACCTTGAAGGGATGAGGGTCGATCCTGGTGAGGTATGGAGATAGCTTGGCTCTGCCGAGGTTCGGAGATAGCTTGGCCCTGCCGAGGTTCGGAGATAGCTCGGCCCTTTCGAGGTACTGAGATAGCTCGGCTCTGCCGAGGTCCGGAGATAGCTTGGTCCTGTCGAGGTATAGAGATAACTTGGCCATGCCAAGGTTTAGAGATCGACTCTGGTGTCGGCGTTGAGACCGACGATGGCATTGGTACTAACTCTGGACTCGGTGAGGAGACTGATTCTTGCTGTCTGTTGGATCGTAGACCAGTCAGTCAATTCAAACGTGACTTGATTAGCCAAATCAAAGATAACTCGACCTTTAAAAACTCGACCTTTATCGTCGGGTATGTTTATTGATGCGGTGATAATTTTTTCCTGCATCACAGACCCCTCACTCCCTAGTCCGAAGCGTAGGTTCGGGCATAGGGAGTAGAGTCTTCATATGGTTTCGGCTGATCAATCAATGAGCTCTGTTCCCAATGTGGGTTTGTTGTTTGATTATATCGATTGGCCTATCGGAGAGTTTCATTCCTCATGTCAAGTGCCTGTATCATGTGCTAAGTGCCCCTCTATAGTCAGCCTTCCGCTCTTATTCGTGCTTTGAAAACTAAAAACAACTGCTTGCATTTTGATCGTGAAGGCTAAGATCAGGGGAGGGTGCCTTTACTCAGCTTCGTGGCATGAGGAAAGACTCCTTGTATACCTAGCGAGGGCGGCTATGAGGGCGACACGTGGCTGATCTAAGGATCGAAAAGCGTTCATCTCCTTATACAAAGTGAAACTCTTCAGTTTTCCACCGAGAGGAAACCTGATGGGTGACATATGGCCCAATTGGGGGTCAAAGTATGGAGGTCGATGAGCTTTAATTTCCAAGTTTTCTCCAATTAATGGCTTCTGCTCCTCATTCAACGGCTATAAAAAGGAGAAAGGGAGAGTACTACTTGTAGCTCAACGAGGAGTTCCCTTCCATTAAGAGTGAGTCTAGGAGAGCTTACCCATGTCGTCGTCAGAGGCAGAAGAGTTGGCCTTCCTCTTTAAGATTCAGCTTGGTCTTGAGGATTCGAATGAAGAAATTGCTGAAAAGCAAACTACCCAAGGGGTGCCAAAGAGTGACTCTGCCAGATCTCATGAAGCCAAAAATGAGGTACCATTGGAGACATCTTCAAAGTTTCTTTTTCAATATACAAGCATGAAGAAGAGAAAGAAAGTCATAGAGGTCATATTGGAAACACAAGAAAGAAGCGTTATCACTGGACCTCCTCTTGTATGTCTTCCTCAAGCTTTTCCATAGTTGGCTACGGTTGTTGCTAATTCACCAGAAGAATGCCTGAAGATCCATCAGTGTCTTCTTAAAGGATAGGAAGCTCAACGTAAGTATATTTAGCTTGAGCAAGTTTGCCATCTAATGGAGTTTGAAGTCGCTCTTCGCGTTCCTCTAAAGTTGAAGCATTGCCGCTGCAGTAACAATAAGTAGACTTTAGGAAACTTTCATTATGTAAAATTTTCTTACATTTTCAATGCTTGTGCACTTATAATATCTTGTAAAATGACATTCTAAATGAATAAAATTTTTGTTTTCAATAGTTCATTCTTTTTGCTGAATGTTTGTCGCTTTAGCTAATTAGGTAGCGCAACAAATAGATTCTCTCGGGCTTGCCGAGGTACAAGCTAGGTTTGGGCATGCCGATGTTAGGTTTTTGGGCCGACCTAGGTAAAGGGAATACTTAGACTTGCCGAGGTATAAAATATTTCAATCAGATGTGCCGAAGTTCGAAAGAATAAATGCTTAGCTGTGCTAAGTCTTAGATAATCCGACCGATCTCACCGGAGTTCGAAGAAATTTTTTACTTGGCCCAGCCAAGGTACGAAAAAGGCTCGACCGTGCTGAGGTTCGGAGAAAGCTTGGTCGGCTATGCCGAGGCCCGAAGGATCTTTTTTTTAGCTCCACCAAGGTAAAGAGAATATTTTACTTGGCCATGCCAAGGTATGAAAAATGTTGCTCGGCCCTGTCAGGTTCGTAGAAAGCTCGGTCGTGCTAAGGTACATAGAAAGCTCGGCCATACCGAGGTACGTAGAATATTTTACTTAGCTATGCCAAGGTATAAAGAATATTTTACTTGGCCCTGCCAAGGTACGAAAAATGTTGCTCGACCCTGCCGAGGTACAGAGAATGTTGCTTGGTTGTGCCAAGGTACGTATAAAGTTTTACTTGGCCCAACCAAGTTACGGAAAACGCTTGGCCATGCCGAGGTTTGGAGGACTTCGGTCGGCTTTGTTGAGGTATGTAGAAAGTTGCTCGGATCTGCCGAGGTACGGAGAATGTTTTACTTAGCCCAGCTAAGGTTCGGAAAAAGTTGTTCGGCCGTGCCGAGGTACGTAGAAAGTTGCTTGGACCTGGCAAGGTACGGAGAATGTTTTACTTGGCCTAACCAAGGTACGGAGAATATTTTACTTGGCCTAGCCAAGGTATGGAGAAAGTTGCTTAGCCGTACCAAGGTACGAAGAAAGTTTTACTTGGCCCAGCCAAGGTTCAGAGAATATTTTACTTGGCTTAGCCAAGGTTTGAAAAAATTTGCTTGGTCATGCCAAGGTATGTAGAAAGTTGCTCGGACCTATTGAAGTACGGAGAATGTTTTACTTGGCCCAACCAAGGTTCGAAGAAAGCTGCTCGGCCCTGCTAAGGTACGAAGAATGTTTTACTTGGCCTAGCCAAGGTTCAGAGAAAGCTTCTCGGCCCTACTGAGGTACGAAGAATGTTTTATTTGGCCTAGCTAAGGTTCGGAGAAAGTTGGTTGGCCTTACCGAGGTATGAAGAATGTTTTACTTGGCCTAGCCAAGGTTCGGAGAAGGCTCGGTCGTGCCGAGGTTCAGAGGACTCCGATCGGCCTTGCCGAGGCCTAGAGGATGGACTCGTGGGTCAATGATCTATCAAGATCTGCCTTTCATCCACAACTCAAGGAAGATTATTATTCAATAAGAAATATTTGAATCGAAGAGTGAAGTTTTATTACAATGAGCAAAGTGGCTCAATTTAGGCATACTTCACTGGTAATATGTTTGAGGTTTAATTTTGTTCCATGTCTTGGGGGTACTGTATCCCTTGAAGGTTTTCATTGCTCGGAGGTGATCCAAGTTCCATATCCTAGGAATAATGTATCCCTTAGAGGTCCTCATTTGAAAAGGTAAGCCCCTCGCACCGGCCCCTTTTAAGCCGATTTTTCTCTTCGTTTGGCCGTCGCTGGATGGAGCTGACCATGGTAATCATAATAACAACAACAAGCATTAGTAGATTCGGTGGGGGTAGTTGTCAAAGCTCTGGTGGACGTTCTACTCTATGGGTTGCTTTGGGGGTGTATTGATTGAAGTGTTGTACCGTGCTTCTGCTCCACTTTCTTGGTGGTGAGGCCCTATGGCGATGAGGCAAACTTGGAGGGCTAGTCGGGCTCTTTTTCGAGCTCTTCCTCTTCTTTTCTTGGATTATTCGGCCCGAGCTCTCTTTCTGGTTTCTTCGACCCTAGCATATTTGTTTGCCAGGGCCATCATATTGGAAAGGCTCTTGGGGTAATTGACCTTTATAGCTAGGTAAAAGTCCCCCTCCTGACATAACTCTTGGCGTATCATGTGAAGTTATCGTTGCACCCCGTCATCCCGGATAGTAGGAGAGACGGGATGGGGGGATCAGCCATGGCGTTGAGTCATGGTGAGAGAATACTGGAGATAAGGAGCGAGCCCGATGGGATCCGGGCAGGCTCCTATCTCCTTTCCTCTACGGTGCCGGTTCAACTTCTTTATGGCTAGGCTATTGCGGAAGGCTGGTGGCTTCTAGTGGATTGGGCGAGGGACCATCGGTAGGACCAGGGTGACTGTTCCACCAGAAAGCTGCTGAGTGGGTGTAGTTGGAAGAAGGACCCCCATGAAGCTCCTGCACCAACTGGAAGAGGAATATCACTTGTTGGACTAGCATGGAAAACTGGTCCTAGGTGACCGGAGCTGCTGGCGGTGGAGGAACCTCGATTGGTGACGGCTGCGAGGGCGCCGTGTTGTTTATGGGATCAGGCCTTTGAAAGGTGGCCTGATCAGGAGCATTTGTTGTCGCTTTCTTGCTGTTGACCATTGAGGAAGACGTCTTTCTTGTTTGAAACTGTCTCTTGATTACAAGTTTTAATGGGACTTGAGGCCCTTCCTCTAGCGCCATTCTATTGTTGCGGAAATCCGTTCTCCAGCTTAGGGGCGGTGCACGTCGGGATTCGAGTAGTGCTCTTCCGTTCGGGTGGACTTGCAAGGCATCCTTTACCCAAAAAGCACGGGGGTGGTCCCTGCGAAAGACCTTCCGATGCTTAAGTCAGCGAAAATCTCCAGCAATCAGATGAGAGAAGAAGGCTCTAGTAGAAGGATCTTCCTCCTTGAGATGTTTTCTCAGGAGCAATGACCTTTGCTAGAGTTGTTTTTGGGCTTAAATTGCCTTCGAGAGTGTACTTGGGTGTCTTGGGACTTGGTATTTATGTGCTGCTAGAAGGTGAGTCGTTACCTGATTTTTTGGGCGCGTTTTAGGGAGTTAGCATCCGATAAGGCCGGATCCCATCGGTTACGGGAATCGGTAGTTGATGAAGTTGACAGGTGCTTTATCGGAAATTTAAAATCTCGTTGATCATGGACGAAGTGTTATATTTGGCTCATCTGACGGGCATTTTATCGGGAATTTGAAATCCTGTTGATCATGGACGAGTGCCGTATTTGGCTCCCGTTTCTGTTTAGGGAAACTCACTACGCAATCTTTGCGATCGGGGTAGTTCATCCTCCGAGATATCGAGCATGGTTTGAAGCAGCAATGACGCTTACGTTGAAGGGATAAGGGTCGATCCTGGCAAGGTATAGAGATAGCTTGGCTCTGTCGAGGTTCAGATATAGCTCGATCCTTCCAAAGTCCGGAGATAGCTCGGCCCTGCCGAGGTACGAAAATAGCTCAGCCCTGCCAAGGTTCGGAGACCGACTCTGGTATCACGTTGAGACCAACATGGCGTCAGTACTAACTCAGGAGTCGGTGAGGAGATCGACTCTTACTGTCTATTGAACCGTAGTTCAGTCAGTCAGTTCAAACGTGGCTTGATCAGCAAATCGGAGATAACTCGACCTTTGAAAACTCGATCTTTGAAAAATCGATCTTTATCATCGGGTACATTTATTGATGCGGTGACAATTTTCTTCCGCATCACTTAGCATTTATGGAGGCCCTCAGATTATCTAAGGTAGCTTGGATGCTATTATTGCAGGCGGTGCTAGCTTTTTTTCTTTAACCAACTTCTCTTCTTGATCATAGATTTCCCTTCAGTTTGCGGTGAACATGGTCAGGATTGATGTATGCTGCTTCTGGAATGGATTGCTGTGGACGCAGAGGACTTCTTTCCTCTGTCGTTATCTGGGAAATTTGGCAACCGTTTTTGAATATTCTGCTACACTATATTGATTTTGATCATGAATTGTGTCATTTACAATAATCTCCGCCTATTCCTTCTGCAAACTTTCGTGATTTATTATTAGAAGGTAACAATAATCTCCACCTATTCTTTCTGCAAACTTTCGTGATTTATTATTGGAAGGTAAATAAACGAATAGGCCTTCATGTATGAGGTCAAAATTTGATCAGCCTTTAAAGATATTTTTCCGGCTAGATTCACAGAATGGATTTCTCATGAGTCCTCACTTGTTGATGCATTTAGTTTTAACTGGACTAATGAATCCCCTAAGTCGTTCATGCTTTTGGCCAACAACTTTCTACCCCAGGCAATATAAAGCTCAAATGTTTTCCCAGTCAAACATCTTGGTGTTTGAAGGCACCTAGCTTGGGACAGGGAATGGATTCCAATCAAATGCGCAGATCAGGGTAGCATAAATAAAATCCTAGCCACATGTTATCATCAACACCGTAGACTGGTCAACTATTAAGAGCAGTTATATGTGATGTAGAAGGCAGTGGTTTAAAAAACCAAAAACAACATGCTACAACAACCCAATCGTTCTTGCAGCTGAATTCGCATTCAGAGGCAAATTGATCGATTCATAACTATTTATTGCTTCTTATTTTGACAATTGACCTTTTCTGCACAACAAAAACAGCTCAAGCAACCCTCCTATAAGGAGGCCAAGATTCAACCCCATAGACCTCCCAACCATCAAATTAATAACAATGTAGTATGTCTCAAATGCTGTTTGCTTTCCCTCATGCCCATGACAAAGGCCTCACATGACATGAATGATTCCTTGGAGTTACAGTTGATGTCACGCCCCAGATCCAAAGGTGGATCCAGGAAGTGGTAACCCACCGCATGTTAAATATGTAAGGCCCAATAACAAAAATGATTATCAATCAAAAGTTAATTACTATTATGCCATCAAAAGTACCATCATTCTTATTCTAAATAAAAAGATGTCCAAGATACAAGAAAACATAAATTTTTATTTAAGTTAGGTTAACAAAAACTTCAATTTACCAATGTCTCTTTTTATTTCTTTGGCTCTAAAAAATGTCAACAAGAGTTTAATGAGTTTACACTCAATAAGTAAGCCTAACATAAAACATATCATATAATTTTAAGAATATAACAGGTCTTGATTTACTTACCTTCATATGTCAAAACTTTCATATGTCAAAACTTTCATAATCTTACTATTTGGTGTTACTTATATTCTTAAAATTCATTGAAATCACAATACATATCATGACTCAAGATTTCAGTTCTAAGCTTTCAAATCATAATATTGTATTTCATCTTATTACAAATACATCACGGTCACAAACTGTCCACATATATCCCTGTGATAGGGTCAGAATAGAACACAACATATAATCCATATGGATGAGGGTCAAACAGAACACCACATATAGGGTGTATCCTTCACATATATCCCCTGTGGAGGTGGGTCCCAGTATCAGAAATTATATCACATAATTACATCATAGTGGACCGCGGGTAACATATTTTCTTATTCAGAATTTATTTTTATTTCTTATGCAAATATTAACCATAAAATTTTTTAGGTTAACCTAACATATGTACATATTCATTCTCTATATTAATAATATTAAAAATCTAATATTTTTACATGTATTATTATTCCTACTACTATTGCTATCATTATTTGTTTATTTATGATTTTGATTGATTTATTTATTTTATCAATTATGTGAAATTTATCTAAAATCCAAAAATATCATTATCAAATTTTAAATGAATAAAATAATGTATCGAAATTCATTTGCATGATAGTAGCAGATACAAAAAAATTATATATCATGTACAAATATTTTATTTAAAAATTGCATAATTTAATAATTTACTAAATTACTTATGATAAATGGCTTACTTACCTTCTATCGCTAATCCACGTATCCAAATCAATTTTCTAAGCTTCTAATACCTATAACATAATATTTTATATTTTAATTTTTAAAATCTGTAAGGATAAAATAGACTCAATTAAGTTATTAGACTTATTCTGGGCCCAACTTGGGGCTCAAATAACTTTATGTTCATTAGTTTAAATTGAAAAATAAATTTTTTTAGCAAACAAGTATCAAAGCTGATCCAAACCCTATTTTTATACACTGGGCGAAGCTCGATTTGGGCTCCAAAAATTGGGTCCAACGGATTAAATGAGCTGACCCAAGCCAGCCCATTCACCCCTCTATCTCATCCCTATTTTTCTCCCATGAGCACCCATCACTATGCTCGTGGGTATCGGTGGCCTAGTACCACCACCAGCCTTGCACAGTCAATCGATCGGCTACTGCCTATCGCCCCAGCACCGATGACCACCGGCGGCTACCTCCCCCTCTCCTTTTCTTCTCTTTTTCTCAATTTTTTTTCTACTGATACTCTGTTCTCAGATCCAAAACAAAGTCACCCTCTCCCGTTCCTTCTTCTCCCTAAGCGATGGCACGGTCGACCTTCTCTGGCCGGCTGAACCCAACCGGACGATGCATGGATGCCGATGGGGGTTACCACCCCCGATCCGGGCCCGACAAGCTAGCGAGCATGCCGCCGGGCCCGAACCAAACACAGGGCCAGTTCGGCTCCCGCAACATAGGAGGGCCATCCGACAGCCCTCTCCTACGTTCTGCCACTGTTCGACAGCATCGTCCTCTCCTCCTCTCTGATCTATCAATATTTAAAACATAAAATAAAGGAAAAAGGGGTGGAAGATTACCTGGCTTTGGATCAGCCCAGTGAGGAGATGATGGTGAGAAGAGAAAAGACGACCAGAGGGAAGAAGAGAAGAAGGGTCTTTCTTTTTTTTTTTTTTTTTGTTGAATCTTCTTTCATTCTGGTTGTAACGCTGCGATAAATATGGGTGTTAGTGGACCTCATCCAAGTGCTATGGAAATGCTTCGTGTCCACTACACAACAGAAATAAACTTCACTCTTTTATGGAATGACCATTGAATCACCAGCTGTTCCTCCATGTAAGAGTGGGTGTCTTGAGCCCCTTTGAAATTTTCTCTGAATGCATCTTTTATATTCTCATGCGAAAGACAATGTTATAAGAGAGGGTTTGATTAAATATTCTCAAATTTAGTCCAAGTCTTCAAGTAAGTTGAGAAGGCTCTTTCTTTGGTAAGAAGAGTAGATCTTTTGGGATGTGCCTCTCTCATTCTTTGGCTCAAGCTTTTATTGTCAAGACTAGGAAAAGTCTTGCTGCACCGTCCTCCGGTGCAGCAAGCACGCATCAGCCAATGGGCCTTGTCATGCATTGCATGTGCATCGGCATGAGCGGGTAGCCAATCCATGTGGCCAGTGCGCGCTTGCTGTACCAAAGGATGGTGCAGTAAATCTTTTCCGTCAAGACTATTGTAGGTGCATGCAAGATGTTCTAGTGATGGGTTTTCATCATTAGAGATGTCGCCCTGCGACGGTAGAGCTTACAAGGAAGGTAATCTCTATAATCAATTACAGTCCTTTGCATTGATCATAGATTTCGGCCTCGTCCATGCCCATAGACATAACTCCATGGTGGATGAATGATCGCTATCATTGGCAAAAAATAAAACCTACTCATTACTATAGCTAGCGGTGAATCAGGATCGTATGCTCAAGGATCAAAGGCAATTATTTATGAAAAAAAATTATTTGTAGAGGATTATATTAAGAATAACGGTTATTAAAAGATAACAACTAATTAATTAATGGAATTAAAATAGTAGGAGAAGCAACCTAAGAACCTGAATCCATCATACAAACAAGTTTTATCTTCTTTTTTTATGTTGCACTAGCAATAATTTTTACTAATTCAAGGTTAGAATAATTTATCTCTTGTCAGGCAGGTACCGTATCAAGAGATTACGACACATCCTCTTAAAATATAAACTATCTAATTATTTGCAAAGTTAAGGTCTAAACTATCATACTATGATTTGTCTCTCTTAGGCACATACCGTATCCTGAGATCATGGCACATCAATAAAAGGTACAGGCCGTGTATGCCAGATCAAAATCTTGATCAAAAAAATAACTTGAAAGATATATGAAAGAAGAGCATATTTTTATTGTATAAAAATTAAAAATAAAAAGAAAGATAGAACCTGATTACAGGCTTCATCATCAATCTAAGTTGAAGGAATATAGCCATACATTGCTGCCGCCAGCAATCCCTCCATAATTTTTCTCTCTTAGACCTAAAAACAATGATCTAAATAAAAGAAAAAAAAACTTTGAAGAAAACTCTCCCCCTTCTTGACTACTGCCTGAGGTCTTTCTTTTATAGAGCTTGTTTAGGGCTTCCTTCTAGTCAAAGTTGGAGTCAATTAGACTCAAGATCATTCAGATATCGTGAGAAAACTCCTTAGCCATCCGTTCAACATCATCAAAAATCATCTCTTTCTTCCTTTTTGGCAAACAGAGTTCTGATTTGAGTGCATGCGCATCATTGGACTCCAAAAATTAACTCTTTTCATATATAGGTTTATTTTCTGCAAACATCCATAAAAAATATCAATTCTTAATATATTTAAAATATTTAATATTTATTTTAATAATTAAATCAAATAATAAATAAACTTATCAATGAACAATGTAAATTATTGGTGCACTTCTTTTTCTTCTGATTCAGCAACATAGCACCATGGAAATCTTTCCATTCTAACCCATCTTCCAAATATTGGCTTACCCCTTGACTCCTGGCCTACCTCAACTCTTGATTGCTATATTGAAGGTGCTCAAAGTGCATGTGATTTGTCATTTCACAAAGCTTCACATGTTAATAACTCTTCTTATTGTTGCATTTGTTTCCTCAATTCATTTAACATCATGGATATTTCCTTAGCTTTATTATGATATTGATGCTCGGTATGGGAGATGGGAGGTATAAAGGAGGAATCACAAGTACCCTCGCAATCCTAATTTTTGGTTTATCTTCTTTTGGCATGGGCTCAGCTGATGGGTTAGGCATTACATTAGACTCTAATGCCTTAGGTCTTTCGGGCTGACCCAGCTCAATAAGTTGTTCAAGTGATGTGACTTCTAATTTTTCTTTTTCATATGTACCCACCTGGTTATCTATTTGTTTTTCAGATCTTAATGTATGAATAAGACTTAGTTGGTTAATCTGGGCTCCTTGTTTTAATCCTTGGATGTTTATGTTCCCAGGGTTAGCTTCGGGCTGACTCAGTAGCTTACCCCATTCTCTTTCACTTATGGTTGTGGCTAGTTGACCTATCTGTGTTTTTAGTTTTGCAATGGATTGTGAGTGAAAATGAAGGAGTTGAGTATTTATTTCTAGCCCTTTCAATGCTTGTAACACCTTCTCTTCGAAAGTAGGATCATGATTATTTGGTGGAGGTTGAGGAGCACTTGGATATTGAAAATATGACATGCTTCTAAATTTGGTCTTCTGATGGTTAGGCCTAATTGATGTTGGACTGATGATAGGTTGGGGTTTCCATGAAAAATTTGGATGATTTCATCAGCTAAGATTGTAAGTATTCGAATATGGAATATTTCCTGGTCTAGAAGCCATTTAGGTTTAGGCTTGGTGGGTTTGCTCCTGAACAAGCTCAAAAAATTGGTATGCGGCTGGACATTCACCTATAGAATGGGTCGAACTCGAACAGATTATACAAACCTCATGTAATTGAGTAGATGGAGAAGATGTGTTTTCAACTTGTAGAATTCGGTCGAGTTTTTAGGATAGTTCATCAATTTTGATATAGATGTCTATAGACTAACCTATGTTATATATTCCACCTCTCTTAGATTCTATGGAAGAATCTCTATGGGCAACAAACATGTGGTGCAAGGAATTTTTACTTAGGGTTTCAAAAAGTTGTCATGCCTTATGTTCATTTTTAGCGTAAATGTTCCTCCACATGTGGCATCCATCATTTGTCGTTGCCTTTTTAACAATCCATCATAAAAACATCGAACTAGCTGCCATTTAAGTATTGCATGGTGCGGATATTTCCTAGTCAATTCTTTTAATCTCTCCCATGTTTCATGAAATATTTCTCTCTAACTAAAAAAAACTGGTTATGGATTTTCTAATTCGATTTATTTTTTCTATAGAAAGTATTTCTTAAGAAATTCCCTCTGAAGTTGGTCCCAAGTTGAAATTATAATAGTGTTTAGTGAATTTAACTAATACTTGGCTCTATCTTTTAGGGAGAAAGGAAATAACTTAAGCCTAAGTGCCTCATCAGAGAAATTTTGAATCTTGACAGTTGAGCAAATTTTCAAGAATTCATCTAAGTGTTTGTAGGGATCTTCATTTGTAAGTCTATAGAAAGCTGGTAAATTTGGATTACACTGGACTTAATTTTATATTGGACGGCATCTACTGGAGGTACTTGTATGCAAGGAGAGTAGGTATACTTTGAAGGAGTGAAATACTCTTTTAATTGTCGTAGTGGATCATTTTCATTATTAGGGTCCATAATTTTAAGTTTGTTTGCTCTAAAGGTTCTTTCTATCTCAGGATCTAAGGGTATGAGGTTGGGTTATAATGATTGGCGACCAAGCATACACCCTACCAATGCACTCTAAAGTAAATAGTAATTCAATTTTTTTTATAAAAATTAAATTAATGTAATAGAAGAGAAAAAGAAAATTCTAAAAGAAGTATCCTAAGGCTGTGTTTGGATAAGGGAATAAGGCTTAGAATAGGCCCTTATTCCGCCTTATTCTTTCAAACACAATGAAAAAGGAGCATGGGCCCCACTAGAATAGCTATTCCAGTCAACCCCCCTTATTCCGATTTCTTATTCCATGGTACCCCATGGAATAGCTCCTATTTCCACTGCAGTTATTCTAGGGGCACCGATGAAATTAAATTAAATAAATTAAATAAATTTATTTATAATATCATTTAAATAAATTAAATAAATTTATTTATAATATAATTTAAAATTAAATAAATTTATTAATAGAAAATAATAAATTCAGTATGTTATTTTTTTCTTTATTAATATAAATAATTTATTAAGTATGTTCTTATATTATTTTATTAATAATAATTAATTTATTACCTTATTGATTAATAAATAATAATTTATTCAAGTCATTTAAAAAAATAAAAACTGATAAACCATTTTTATTGGAAGGGGTATCTTTAGAATTTCAGAAAAATTCTTCATCTATTCCTACTGGAATACATGCTTATTCCTATATCATCCAAACATCATTTGGAATAACACTGCATTAATTGCACTGGAATAACATGGAATACCATATCTTCATCCAAATAGAAATCTGGAATAACAAAGGGAATAAGCTATTCCTACAGAATTCGTATTCCTATTCCTGAAATAACTTTTTGACATCCAAACGCAGCCTAAGAGATTCCTAGAACTAAGAGCAATGAAGAATAATTTAATTAGGGTTTTATAATTATTAGCAATCAAGTTAACAAAGATTACTCTCTACTCTAGGTTTAACCTAGATCTAGATAGCTCCTAACTTTCAAGACTGCCTTGGAGTTCTCCAAGTTAAAAATTAGCGACTAACCAATTAAGGATAAGGATCAATGGGGGTCCCCCCGTTGCTTACTAGGTAAATGAATGGAACCAATTAAATAACCACTTTTCTTTTCTTTTCTAGACACCAGTTAATCAGTCAATCCTGACCCAGTCCAACTCTTTGAGTGCCTTTTCTATTGAGCTCGAGTTCTTTAGGGGCTAACGTCTAGTTAATTTTAGAGTTAAAGACTTGGGTTAATGCAAAATGAAGGATGTGATTTGTAGGCCAAGGAAGGGTGATAAACTCCCCACCTTATCTTGATTAGGAGTTTTTGCCCTTAAAGTATTTTATGGAAATGCAATGCAATTTAAACAAGGTGTCTAAACAAGTTAGGAAGTTTTTAAAATTTATTATTTATTTTTTAAAATTAATTATGTTTATAAAAAGTATCTTAGGATTTTTTTTAAAGTTCTTTTAAGGTAAGTTAATTAAAAGGAAAAGTTAATTAGGTTAAAAGTGAATTTGTGACAAGAAGAAAATAAATTTTTTTTATGTTCAAAGGAAAATAAGAGAATCTAATAACTAAGGTAACAAAAAAAAGCAATAAACTAAAAAGAGCAATAACTATTCAAAAAAAAGAAATTTTTTATAGAAGCACGAATAATAATGAAATAATAAAAAATTTTAAAATAAAAATAAAAATAGGATAAAATTCATAGTATTTTTTTTAATTTTTTTTTGTGAATTAATTGTGCCTAGATCCCCAGTAATGGCACCAAAATTTGATTGCCATCATTGGCAGTCAAAAATAAAACCTACTCACTACTATAGCCAGTAGTGAATCGAGATCGTATCCTCGAGGATCAAGAGTAATTATTTTACAAAAAAAAATTATCTATAGAGGATTATATTAAAAATAGCTGTTATTAAAGATAACAACTAATTAATTAACAAAATTAAAACAGTAGAAAAGCAACCCAGAAATCCGAATCCATCATGCAAACAAGTTTTATCTTCTTTTCTTTATGTTGCACTAGCAATAATTTTTGCAAATTCAATGTTAGAATGATTTATCTCTTGTCAGGCACGTACAGTATCAAGAGATCACGATATGTCCTTTTAAAGTATAAACTATCTAATTTTTGCAAAGTTAGAAATCTAAACTATCATATTACGATCTATTTCTCTTAGGTACGTATCGTATCCTGAGATCACAACATGTCGATAGAGGGTACAAGCCGTGTATGCCAGATCAAAATCTCGATCAGAAAAGTAACTTGAAAGATATATAAAAGAAGAGCATGTTTTTATTGCATAAAAATTAAAAACAAAAAGAATGATAGAACTTGGTTACAGGATTCATCATCATCCCAAGTTGAAGGAATCTAGCCATGCATTGCTGCCGCCAGTATTTCCTCCATAATTTTTCTCTTCTAGGCCTAAATACAATGATTAAATAAAAAAAAAATAAAAAGAACTTTGGAGAAAACTCTTTCCCTTCTTGACTACTGCTTGAGGTCTTCTTTTTATAGAGCTTGTTTAGAGCATTCTCCTAGTCAAAGTTGGAGTCAATCGGACTCAAGATCATTCAGATATCGTGAGAAAACTCTCCAGCCATCCGTTCAATATCACCTACATTAGTTTGCATCGAGAATCATGCGAAATCATCTCTTTCTTTCTTTTAGGGTAAACAGAGTCCTGATTTAAGTGCGTGTGCATTGTTGGACTCCAAAAATCAAGCTTTTTTCATCTATAGATTCCTTTTATGCAAACATCCATAAAAAGTATCAATTCTTAATATATTTAAAGTATTTAATATTTATTTTAATGATTAAATTAGGATAATGAATAAACTTATCAATGAACAATGTAAATTATTGGTGCACTTCTTTTTCTTCTGATTGAGCAACATAGCACCATGGAAATCTTTTCATTCTGATCCATCTTCCAAATATTGGCTTACCCCTTGACTCCTAGCCTCCCTCAACTCTTGATTGCTATA
This sequence comes from Calamus simplicifolius, assembly GCA_900491605.1. Taxonomy (NCBI): domain Eukaryota; kingdom Viridiplantae; phylum Streptophyta; class Magnoliopsida; order Arecales; family Arecaceae; genus Calamus; species Calamus simplicifolius. The sequence goes on along the minus strand of UESW01004617.1, from coordinate 388,941 downwards.
TTGAAGGTGCTCAAAGTGCATGTGATTTGTCATTTCACAAAGCTTCATCACATGTTAATCACTCTTCTTATTGTTGCATTTGTTTCCTCAATTCATCTAACTGCATGGATGTTTCCTTAGCTTTATTATGAAATTGATGATCGGTATGGGAGATGGGAGGTATAAAGGAGGAATCACAAGTACCCTCGCAATATAGACTTGTCACTCATAAAATATCTAGATGGTAGGAAGACGATAATCCCAAAAGCTTTTCGTTAGCTACCATTAGATTCACATGGATTTTAAAGCTAAAAAAACCTTGCAACAACCACCGTTAGCTGCTTTAAAAAAAATGATGAATTAAAAGAGTTGGGTAAAAAATAAATCTAAATATGATAGAAATAAAACTTACTTCTTCAAGAGTGACCATAAACACTTATATATATATATATATATATATATATATATATATATATATATATATATAGAATAAACACTTAGTTTAAACCAATAAATATTTAATATGTGATTATAAACAAAAACATTACAAGAATAAATAGAATGGAATAGATTGTCAATGCTTATGCTCTACCTGTACAAGCTCTTCGTATCTTGTTCTTCACATCAATTCCCTCATCCAATAATTTTTTTTGTTCCTATAATATTTTTGTGTACCATAATAGAGTAAGTATTTATCAATTTGGATAAGCTATTTATTTTAAATGTATTAGTATTTATTATGTGCTATAAGTTTTTACTATCATACTCCCAAAATAATTAATGTTTACTTTTATTATTTTGTGTTTATTTTTATATATTTCTATTTATTTCATTATTTTTTTAAGCAACTAATAATATCTAATAGGTAACTTTTTGGCTTTGAAATCTATGCAGATTTAACGATGGTGGCAGTGAACGAATTTAGGCTTAGCTACGTACAAATGTAGAGTTAGACTTGACTGTACACAATGTATTTTTACCTAAAAATTCTAAATTCTACATTCTGAGTAGATAATGGAGTCAGATGGTTATTACACCATGCATTTCAAGTTGGGTGATTGAGTTTGATCACCAAACTAACTATTGTTGAGGTAAAATAATGTTATCCTTTGCCATTTGAAGCTAAAAACCCAAGGGATGAATCCTAGGTGAGAGTCAGGCCAGCATAAGTTACACCAATAAGATCCCGCAAAGAGTGCTGCACAACTAAGCTCAGACAGCTTAGTCTAAGATTTGTTTCATTATTACTCATTGATTTCTCTAGCATCAGCTACACCATAGGCTCCCAAAAAAAAGTATTGCACAACACATTTCTTATTTATTTCTTATTGGTCTATCTAAAGGCATATCTGTACTCCCTTATTGCTTATTGCTTGCAATGTCAGTATTGATGATCTAATATAATAATAAATTTTAACTCAGATCTAAATGTTAATGATTGTTCCCCCATAGGCTATTCTAATCGAATTCAATAGACCTCTCTCATATACTCTGCTTCACAAAGGCTACATTGTAAGATATATATATATATTTTTTTGATAAAGACGGACGATCATACTAGTCTAGTATGAGTCAGTCCAGATACATCAGATTGCAAAATTTCTAATAACACAGGAGGACATGGTTCACCCATCGTCCATATCCTATATCCTACATGCTGAGCCACGGCCGTACATTGTAAGATACATTAGGAAGCTATAAAACTATGGATGATCTTTCCTAGGACATATGGGTTATTTCAACAATCGTCATTGGATTCTCTCGCAAGTGGTCATTTTGGTAAACAATTAGTTTCTCTTATTCATAGCCTTTCAAAGTATTCTATAAATGTAATTAGAGCATCTTATCATTCATAAAAATATAAAGCTTAATAAATTCTCTACGATGTCTCAAATTCTTCACTTAATTCTCTACTTTGTTTGCTGGCAAGTGTTGAATTCAAAGCACTAAAGCCAACCATGACATATAATTAGATAGACATGGTCCATAACTTTAAAAATCGACCAAGATTAGGTTGAGCTAAATCAGAACTTAGAACTAGATTAGCGCACAAGTTAGTTATCTTGACCCTTTTATAGTGCTGCAAGCCATTGCTTCAAAGCTAGCCTCTAGCATTTAAAAGAGGTGGTAGAAGAAAGAAATAAGGTAACAAAAGAGAGATTTAACCAATGTAACCTAATCTATGTATTGTTGATATAAAAATAAAATTTATTCCCATGCATGCACATCTTTTATTTGCTGTATAAAGTTAATCATAATTGAAAATGCTAATTTACCAATCTTTTGTAAAAAAAGATGGCAATGAGAGTGAGCGAATTTGGTATATTATTTAATTCATCAAACCTTATTGCACAATTTGATAGGTAAGGAACCCAATTGTCAAGAGATTTAGGGGCCAATGGTTGAGTAAAACAATCCCACTTGGAAAGGATCCATTTTGACTGATATTGTAATTTTTTTTATCTCCAATCCAATTTGATTAAAATTACCCAATTCAAAATTGATCATATAAACAGCAAGACTTGGGTTTGTTTTTCTTAGTCCTTATCTAGTCTAACTTTGAAATCGATTCGAATCTACACTTAACATCACTTATACCACTTAGAAGGCTTTTTAATTTTTCACTAAGTTTGTCGTTAGTAAATCATTCTGAGAAGATGATGGGACTTAGAGTTTTATGATGATGACATATGAAGACTTGAACTTTGATCCATACTGAATCTAGCGCAAATCCAAACCCAATCCAACTTGAATTCTATATAAATGGATAGGTACAAGATCTAAATGTGTTCCTAAATCCCCCATATAGGTCAGATTTGGGATAAGTGATGCCATTTATTTTTATAATAATACCATTTTTTTTGTCAATATACTACAAGAAAATGTCGAAATAGTGACAAAAATTAGTGATAAAAATTTTTGTCACTAAATTGTGATGGTTTAGTAACAAAATAGTGACAAAAATTAAAATTAGTGACGGATTAGTCTATCCGTCATTAAATCGTTACTAAATTAGTGACGGATTTTACATCCGTTACTAAATTAGTAATAGATGGGGCAATCCGTCACTAATTTAGTGACGGATTACCCTTCTGTCACTAATCCACCGTAAATTAGCGATGAAAGGGGAAATTCATCACTAAATTAGTAATAAATTTTTTTTTCGTCACTAATGCGTCACAAATTAGTAACGGATGAAGCAATCCATCACTAAATTACTGACGGATTGTCCTTTCATCACTAATTCATCAAAAATTAGTGACGAAGATAATCCGTTTCTAAATTAGTGACGAATTAGTGACAGATTGTCTATCTAAATTTATACTTTAATTTTTTTTAAAAAAAATTATGACAAAAAAGGCTACGTTTCACGTCCGCATATGCCAATTATGTGCACCGCCTTCCATGCATTGATTTTCTTGAGTTAGCCCAAGTAATGTTGGATGATGCAGAATATATGTGATCCAAGATCTTCGGGAATAATCTCAAGAGATCCAATCTCCTAAATATAAAAAGTAATTCCACTTTTTCCCTTCTCTTCCACATTGGAGTTTTGGGAAAATTCCACCTTTCCCCCTCTTCCGTATTGGTTTTTTGCACCAAATAAATAAATTATGGATTAATTGCACAAATATCATACTGCATCGCAGCAAGATAAATGCAAGCTCATTTTGCTTAACACGAATATTTGTTACCACAAACGAACTTGTTCAAGATCAATAGCATATGAAGGCTTAAATCCAGCATGTTTTATTTTGAAGACTAAACTCGTCATGTCTTAATACTAAGACAACATGTTTTATTTTGAAGGCGCACAAATAACATAATCATCTCCATCTTCTAGAGCATAGAGACCATTAGCAAGACTTGAAGCATTTGGATTTACGATTGACGATGCCCTCGCATGCTCCCGATTCGAATTGCTCGCTTCGGCATATAGCTTCACAATTTGAATCGCTAAAACAATAGCCATGGAACGTGTTGCTGTCATAGCGGCATATTTTTGCCTCCACAACACTTATCGTCATCTCTGAATGAAGAAATTAACAAGGCAATTAAAACTAAGTTCATTAAGCACACAAGGTCTTGAAATACATACTTGAAATTGAAGAAAGCCATGATAATTAGTTGTTAAAATATAAGGAAAAAAACATGTGAGAGAAAGATAAAAATAAAATAATATGTAAAAACGTAAAGTTATTTCATGATAAAGTTTAACTTCAGAACATAGGATAATTGTAGCAGACATATGGATAAAAATGAAATCTAGAATAAAACGTAAAATTATTAATGCAAAAATTAAATGGTAAAATTTGAAAGAAAAAAATTAGAATTATTTAAAGAAAAGTTAGTAAGAGTAATGACTATAAATATAGATAGTGATCTCAACTTAATGTAGAAAAAAGTAACTAAATGCATAAAAAACATAATAAAAGAAGTTTTAGAAGAATTAAATGGAGTAAGACTAGTAGAAAAGAAAATTTGGTGGTGGAACAAGGAAGTTCAAGCTGCCATCAAGCTTAAAAGGATAAACTATAAAATTTGGCAAGAGGCTAGGGATGAAGTAAGTCTTAAAAAGTATAGGGATGTAAAGAAAAAAGCTAAAAAAATTGGTAAGTAATGCCAAACTTAAAGCCTATGATGATTTATATAATAGATTAGATATGAAAGCAGGTGAAATGACTATATATAAATTAGCAAACTAAGATAATAGAAAACAAAAGATCTTAACTATATTAAATGCATTAAGGATGAAGATGAAAGAGTCTTAGTAAAAAAAAAAAATAAAAGAACAATAAAAAATTATTTTAAAAAATTATTAAATAAAAATAATTTAATAAATTTAATGGTAGAAGGATGTGATAACCTAAGAGTAACAAATGAGCATAAATTTTTTTTATAGATTTAGCATGCTTGAGGTTAAAAAGATTTTGAGTAAAATGAAAAATAAAAAGGCATTAGGATCAGATGTGATCCCTATTGAGGTTTGAAAAGGCTTAGAAAAAATTGAAGGCATATGGTTAACCAATTTATTTAACAGGATTATAGCAACTAAAAGAATATCGGATGATTGAAGAAAAAGCATATTAATATCCGTATACAAAAATAAAGAAGATATTCAAAACTATGCAAATTATAGAGGGATTAAGCTAATAAGTTATACAATGAAATTATGGAAGAGAGTAATAAAAAATCGATTAAGAGCTAAAACTTTGGTGTTAAATAATTAATTTGAATTTATGCTTGAAAGATCGACCATGGAAGCTATTTATTTATTAAGAAAATTGATAGAGAGATATAGATAAAAAAAGATCTTCATATATAGTCTTTATTGATTTAAAGAAAGCATATGATAGAGTACCTAAAGAAATAATATGGTGGGTTTTAGAGAAAAAAGGAGTTACCAAAAGGTACATAAAATTGATAAAAGATATATTGATAAAGCAATAACTATTATTAAAATGATAATAAGAGAAACTAAAGAGTTTTTAATTACTGTAGGTTTACATCAAGGATCAACCTTAAGTTCGTATCTTTTTGTATTAATTATAGATGAATTAACCAAACATTTTTAAAATGATGTCTCATAGTATATGTTATTTGCAGATGATATAGTATTGATTGATGAAACTAAATTTGGAGTAAATGCTAAGTTAGAGATTTGAAGAGAGGCTTTAAATCTAAAGGTTTTAAGATTAGTAGAACTAAAACTAAATACATGAAATGTAATTTTAGTGAGAGTAGAGATACAAATAAAGAAACAGTGAAGATTGCAAACCAAAAGATATCAAGGAGTAAAAATTTAGGAATTTGGGATCAATTATCTAGCAAGAAGGTGAAATAGGTGAAGATGTGAATCATAGAGTTAAAGCAGGATGGATTAAGTGGAGTACTTCGGGAGTATTATATGATCGATGCATCCCATTAAAATTTAAAAAGAGAAATTCTATAAAATTGATATTAGGCCAGCTATGCTATATGGAACAAAGTGTTGGACAATATTGAAATTATATGTGAATAAATTAAGTATAACAGAAATGTGTATGTTAAGATGGATATGTGGTAAAACTTTAAAAGATAGAATTAGAAATAAACATATAAGAGAAATGATAGGAATAGTCCCAATTGAAGATAAAATAAGAGAAAATTGATTACGCTGGTTTGGACATATACAACGTAAACCTTTAGCTCCAGTTAAAAAGAGTGATCTTTTAACAATTCATAGTAAGGATAAGGTAGAGGTAGACCTAAACTAACATAGATAGAAATAATTAAAAAAGATATAACTATTTGTAATTTAAATGTTGACTTGGTCTTGAATAGAGCATAGTGGAGGAAGCATATTCGTATAGCCGACCCCATATAGTTGGGAAAAGGCTTAGATGAGTTGAGTTGAGAAAGATAAAAGCAAAGTGAAGAACCTGAGGCCATGAGGAGAAGCAAGAATAGGAGCCTAGTTAGAATCATTCGTCGAAAGCTGTCCATTGTGGCACACTGGCTAAGTCTCACAACAAAATAACAGGGTAGATGAGATGACAAGAAAGAATGAGGAGCTAGTTATTTATATAGATGGATTGGAAGGGTTCTCTAAGGTACTGATACGATATACTATGGTGATAATTAAGTGATCACTGGCTATACGAATTATCTGTAGCCACAGTACTCTTAATTAGAAGTATATAAAAATAGATTTGGTCCCCCTAGGTTTGGTTAACCATAGAAAAATGTCTATAAATAGGACTCAATAGAGATACTTTGATATTAAATTATAGAAAGATTTTCTTAAGCAAATATATTTCTTATTCTTCACAAGATACTAATCTTCTAAAATAAATAAACTTTCTAATTTAGTAGGATATTGATTCTTTTAAGAAAATTAAAGAGATAAATATTTATTAAATATTTAAAAATAGATTCTTAACTCATAAGCAGTTCTATTCTTCATAAGATATCAATCTTCTAAAATAAATAAGCTTTCCAGTTTTAGTAGGATATTGATTTCTTTAAGGAAACCAAAGAAATAAATATCCATTACATATTTAAAGATATATTTTTAACTTTTAAAGCAAATAGATTTCTAACTCTTTATAACATACCAATCTCCTAAACTTTTTAGTTTTGGTAGTATATTCATTCTTTTAAGAAAACGGAAGCAATAAATATCATAAATTCTTGACTCCTAAAGCAAATAAATTTCCTACTCTCTATAATATACGAATCTCCTAAACAAGTAAACTTTTCATTTTTAGCAAGATTCTGATTTCTTTAAAAGAGATTGCTGCCCAGCTAAGCAACCTTAGAAGGGGGGGTTTGAATTGAGTTCTTTAAAAATTTCAGCAAGAATATGCAATTTTAAAACTAAATGAAGATCAGAAAATATAATGTATAGTGAGCTAAAGAAAAGAGCAATCAAGTACAAGAAGCCAATAACATAAACACAAAAGATTTATAGTGGTTCGGTGCCAACCTTGCACTTATATTCACTTCCCAAGGATCTCTTTAAAATTTTCTCTACTAATTGTTTTCACAACTGTTGCCGAGATATAGCAACCCAAGAGGGGGGGGGGGGTGAATTGGTTTCTTTAAAAAATTAAGACTAGCAAGTATGTGCACTTAAATATTTTTCACAAATAAATTAAGTGTAATGCAGTGTGGATAATATGCAAGCAATAAATAGCATAACCAAACACAAGAGGTTTATAGTGGTTTGGTGCCAACCCTGCACCTACATCCACTTCCTAAGAGCCCCTTGGGAATTTCACTAATACCATTAGCCTATTTGGTTAGCAAACTTGTTTAAGGGCATAAGCAAGCCTTACACACTAGCCTTCTGAGTTAGTCTTCTTATTTATGGGTATAAGGGGATTTTCACAACCGTAGCCTTCCTGGCTAGCTTCTTGTTTCACAGGCACAAGGGGCCTTTCAATAAACACAAAAGTAGTAGGATTTTATTACAATAAGCTCCTATAATGAGTAGATAAAGAAACAAAATAAACACTTTACAGATTTTGAAGAAGTTGGCTTTTCCTCAAGATGAGCTTTGCACAACGAATGAAGCCTTCTTGTGGTTGTTGAAGCTTTGATTGATGCCTTCTTGAATGCATTGGATCTTCTTTGAATGCTCTTCAACAACTTGAGAGAGAAATAAACACTCCAAAATCTCACATCTCACAATAAATGCTGCAGTAAATCCCCAATACAAGCTCACAATTTTTAATATTTTCTCTGATTTTCACATATTTTTCACTTGATACTTGGCACGATTTTTTACTATTTCTTCTCTTCTTTTTCTCCTCTCTTCTCTCTCTTAAATCACTATGCAAATAGGCTATTTATACATACAACAAAAATCTAGCTGTTGTATAGCCATTATGAGATAAAATAAAATAAATACAAAATAAGAGAATGTTAGAAAGTAACCGTTGAGAAATTTCAGAGCAAATCGGTCACCCAACTCCAAGAATCGGTTACCCAATAAAAAGCACAAAAAAAATTAGACACCCAGTGTTTGAATCTGGTCATCTAGTAGAAAGAGTTGGAAGCCCAATGCTTGAATCCAGTCAACTAGAAAAAGTCATAAGGCAAAAATTGGAAGCCCAACAAGCAAGGCCGGTCATCCAACACTTGGGACAAGTGGGAGCTAGGAAGGAGAAGTTGAAAGCCATTTAAAATCAGTCATCCAATCCATGAATTCGGTCGGCCAACTTTTGAGGCCAAGAAAGTGTCAAGAAGACGAAAGACATTTAATTCTGGTCAGCCGGTTCATGAAACCGGTCAGCCAATTTTTGAGTCAAGTGAAGCCAGGGAAAAGAAACAAAAAGCCACACAATTCTGGTCTTTCAATTTTGAAAAGTTGGATGGCTAGTTTTTGAAAGCTGGTTGACTAATAAAAGGCATGGGGAAAGTTGGTCATCTAATAGGAAAAAGTTGTGTTGACCCAATTATTGATTTTGATTAATAACAAAAACTACATGAGTATATTCCTTGTGTTACTAATGATTTTGATTAAGTATTTCAAAAATTTAATTATTTAATTAATAAAAATATAATAAAAATTAAATTTGATCATTTGTCAAGTGTCAAATGCCAAGTTTCAGTATTTAGAGCCAACTCTAGAAGTATTAGAGCCGACTTCAAAGTGTATCGGAATAGTTTAACACTTTCGGCACGGATTAGAGCTGACTCTTATAGAGATTAGAGCCGACTCCATCAGACAGACAGAGAGTCCTTATTTCTGCATCGGATTAGAGCCGACTCTTGCAGAGATTAAGCCGACTCTTGCAGAGATTAGAGCCAACTCTATTGGTTATACAAAGAGTATATGTTTTGGGGCTTCATTAGAGCTAGCTCTCACATTCCCTAGAGTCGACTCCCACACGAAGAAGTGTCAACCCCTCGAAAAGCCAGAGCCGACTCCACAATGGACGCAAGTTCCTATTTCACATATCCTGAGTTAGAGTCGACTCCTAAAAAAATTAGAGCTGACTCTAACCTGTCAGAGGCAAACTCCAAAGGTGTCAGAGATGACCCCAAAGTTTGACATTTCTTCAACGGATCTCAACGGCTCTTTCTTCTTCCATGCTAAACTCATCCTCAAGCATTTTTAACGGCTCATTTTCTTCTAAAAGTGGATCTAGAGGAGATTATAAAGATAAGCCATCGGACCGTTTCAAAAATAAGAGGAACATAGTGAAAACAAAAAGGAAAAATTTCAAATTCAAAATCCCTCTTGTTCGAAAAAAAGATTAAGAAAATCCAGACCATTCGTAGGCCAATCTTGAAGGATTTCTATCAAATCGAAAGGAGAAGAAAAGAGCCCTAGTTCTTCAAAAGCCTCCACATCAAAGATTCTTCCAAAGCTTCAAGTTCAACTTGAGGAAGATCGTTTTTAGGAAAAGAGAAAAAAGAAGAAAAGAAGAGAAGCCCAACTTCAAAAATCTTCAAATCAGGCTCTTCTATTTCTATCTTGATTATATTATTTTATTTGCTTATTTGAGGAGCTTTATTTCTATTGTAATCATTTCCTATTACATTTGATTATTGATTCAATTAGGGGATTGAATCAAGATAAGAAAGTTTGGCCTTGTTCAAGCTAGAAGGCTTGTGAAAGATTTTGTGCTAGTGATCGTATGAAAACTGGCTAGATTCATTGTGATCCCATTGTAAAATAATAAGTTTTGAGTTGTGAGCTTGTAAAATAACTCGGTTGTAATTAGGGTGATTATAGTGTGGGCCCAAGAGTTCCTTGGGAGTGGATGTAGGTGTGGCTAACACCGAACCACTATAAATTTCTTATGTTTATCATACTTCTCTCTCTTTCTCCCTACTCTATCCTTTATACTCTGCTTTGCATCATTAGTACTACTCTCATTGCATCCTTTCTTATTTATCACTTTGAGAAATATTTTTTAAGTGCTTAAATTTTTTAAGAACCCAATTCACCCCCTCTCCTTGGGTTGTCATCTGGGCCAACAAGTTGGCCATCCAATTTTCATCCAAAACATTTTAGAAAGTGGAAACCATGAGCCTCACAAAATCGGTCTTCCAATTTTGAAAAGTTGGTCATCCAATTTTGAAAAGCTGATCATCCAGCTCAAACTATTGGTCATCTAATGGTCATTTGAAATCTGCTGCAGAGAGCTCCAAAAATTTGGTCGGCCAGCACAAGCTCCTGGTCATCTAATGCACAGTTCAAAATCCTTTCAGAAGAAAGACCGAAGGCTTTTAAAAATCCAATTGGCTAGAGGAGGCAACCGATCGGCTAATAAACACCCCAAAATTATTTTGACACACTTCCAACTTTAGAAAAAATATTCAAAATAACGTAGAATTTAAATAACATCTTTGCAAACCAAAAACAAAGGTTTGGTTACTGAGTTTGTATAAATAACTTATAAAATAATTAAACCCATTCAAAATAATGTAAATATAATTAAACTTAAAAGTCATTTTAGTAAGTAAACTATCCAAACAATAAGTGTGCACAAGACATATGAAAAACATTCAGTAATCATGAAATCTATGTCCTTTGAAAAATTTATTTGCATCACAAATTCCTTTTGAAATCATTTTAACATGTAAACACATTCACAAAAATGTTACTTTACCTTTGTTACTTTTCATTTGATTTGTAGAGTAATCCAATTTGAAGTAACATTATCTTCTTGATGATTCATCTGAAATTTATTTAACTCAACCACAAGATCATTAGTACCATACCTAATTATTTTATAATCATCAAAATCAATATGAGGTCAACAATAATGATTACAACCCTAGCTAACCTAGCTAACTTCTCGTTTACACATTACGAGGAAGCCAATCAAACCATCAATTATGGGTTTAACACACAAGATAAGTTTCAACCAAGTTGAAACCCAAACAAGTAAGATATGATACAAGTATAAAGGGATGAAAGCTCCTAAGTGAGCAAATAGAACAATAATGATATTTTATAAATTTATGAAAGAACTCCTCTTAAATGAGTTTTTCCTTCTTGAATGCAGTAGCTTGAGTACTTGAAGAAGCTTCTTTTGTTATTTGGTGGAGCCTTGAATAACCTTTTGATGGCTTTGAATCACTTAAAGCACAACAACTCTTGGAAAGAAAGAAGGCTAATTTTTTTTTTTATTTCCACACTTAATGCCTTTTAAAAACTCTTTAAATTACTGATTTGAACTTATGTTTATAGACTTTTAAAAGATTATAATGTTTACTAGCCATTTTAGACCATTGAGAGTCGTTGCATTGAAGATTGTGTAGGCTAAAACGTGTCAGAACTAGCCATTGATGCCCTGTCACTGAGTTAGTCAGCTACCATGTCAACTAACTTGAAATTGCTCACTGTATAGGCCACAGTAGTCGACTACTATGCTAACTAACTTGAGTTTCCTCTTTGTAATTTTGTTTTATGACTTAGATTTCACTCATTAGCTAGCATGAGAGTCGACTACTTTGTTCTGAGACAAAATTTTCTTGTGTAGTTGGCTACCATACCGACTAATTAAACCATGCTCTATGTAACTTCATCCAGATACTCAAAATTTACCTTAGTAGTTGGCATTGGAGTTAGCTAATCAGTTCCAAGTCACCAAAAATCATTCCAAAAAGATGAAAAACTATTGTTTTGATGAATCCAAGTGTGCTAGCTTTTGTATCTTGATTCTTCTTCATGGAATATCTTCTCAAACACTTGAATCTTGATAATTTAAGGCATGAATCATCTTTCTTTGGTCTTGTTTATTAAAAACTTCTTTTTTAGACCCAAACACATTGTTAAAAGCTTGAATTCTATGTTCTTCTTGATAATTGATGAATACCTGTATTTCACTATAGCTCCATACCAAACTCTTTAACCACTTGATTGTTTTGTGATCATCAAAATCAATATGGGATCAACAATCTTTTCCTTTTTGATGATGACAAAACCATTAAGTATTAAAGTAAAGTATCAGTTTTAATATGACTAAATGCTCTAAGTACAATAATCATGACCTTTAGTTGAGGTTGAGATAATTCATGCTTATGTTAATTAAAAAGTCAGAAGTTTGGTTTCAAAATTTATAAGCTATGAATCAAAATAGAAGATTTATATCAGGATGCAGAAATTTTCCATCAAAGCTTATAGTTTTTGTTAAGACATGCATTTTTCACATTAAAATTTAGAAATTTCAGATTTTTGAAATGATTTGATACTAAAAAATAAAAGTTTCATGCCAAACGGGATGTTTTGTACCAAACTACTGAAATTTTGTATCAAGCATGCATCTTTCACATTAAAATTCAGAAATTTCTAATTTTTTAAGGGGCTTTTGTGCTGAAAAATGGAAGTTTCGTGCCAAAAGTGAAGTTTTGTGCCAATTTTACACTAAAGTGATAATTTGCATATTAAAAATTTAGGATTTTAACTTTCAAACAGAGTTCTATATTATTTGAAAATAGTACATGCCAAAATTCTGCGTTTCATACCAAAAATTCTGCATTTTGTGCCAAAACTCTGATTTGTTATCAAAAATTTTTAGAATAAGTGTTGTTTTCAAAATAATGAAACCAAATAGTGTAGTTTTCAAAAACAATGAAACAAAGTAGTTTTTAAAATTCAATTAAAATTAGAACTCTTCTCTCCCTTAATTGAAACTTTAAATTCTTGTCCCCCTTTATTGAAACTTTGAGTTCTTCTCCCCCTTAATTGATATTTTGAACTCTTCTTCCTCCCTTTTTTTTTTTGATTTGAAACAAAGAAGAAATGTTGAAACTTGAAAGTAAAACAGGTGAAACTTTTTGAAACTCTTCTCTACCAAAACATATGAAACTCTTTTTCATTTTACATAGAAATAAGTATGCTAAAAGCTTTTACTCTTCCCCAAATAATTATGCTAAAGCTACATGTATACTTTTACTCTTCTTCCCCTTTTTGTCATCAATCAAAAGGGAGTGAATAAAAATGAACTTATTTTTTGTTTGTCTCCCCCTCAATTTAGTCAATTAGGCTTTTATTCATTAAAATCATTTTATAGAATCAACATGCAGATGTCATACAAAATGAGAATTTTAAATGAAATAAACACTTCATTGATTTAACATGGAGTTTCATACAAAGTTGATGCACAATGTAAATTCAAATACAACATGATTCCATAACAAATTACACTGTATATAACCAATACATCAAGTTCACTACATTACACTACAAATATAGATTAAATAACTTAAAATAAAGAAACAAACAAATACAAAGAAAATATCCTAAACAAACAACTTAATCCTCATCAGAGGATGAAACTATGGATGGATAAGATGAAGATCTAGCTCCATGACCTCGTGTCGATGGCCTAGAAGAAGCATGAGAGGGATTGACATGGAAATGAACATAGGTGAATGTAGGCCCAGTAGGTCTGGGTAGCTAGAAAGGCTGAGTAGGTGGTTGAACAGCTATAGGAGTAAAATGCTGATATAACTGCTCATAAATCCTAGAGATCATAGATAAAAGTAAGCTTAGAGAAGTCTCTTGTCTCTTTGATCTACCATCAAAAGTCATAATCTGAGCTCGGAGTTGCCTAATCTCCTCAGACATCGGAACAATCTCTATGGAGTTTTGGCCTGATCCAGACCCTTGGCCTCTCATCTCGATCCTGCTGTATTACTATTGGCCCAGATGGCAACCCAAGAGGAGGGGTGAATTGGGTTCTTAAAAAATTTAACTCTTTTTAAAAACTATTTGTTTTGATAAAAGAGCTTGAGTGCAAAGTATAAATAAATGCTAATCACAACTAAATGATATAGGGAGAGACAAAGAAACAAAGCACGGCAAACACAAAGATTTTATAGTGGTTTGGTGTATCCAACACCTACGTCCACTCCCAAGCTTCACTTGGGTCCACACTATAATCCACTTGATTACAGTTGAGTTGTTTTACAAGCTCACAACTCAAAACTTATTGTTTCCCTTGGGATCACAACGAACCCATCTGGTTTTCCGAGCTCACCAGCACACAACCCAACCACAAGCTATCCTTAGCTTGTACCGAGGTATACTACCTCCACTAATTCAATCCCCCGATTGAACTAGCAAACAATAATGAAAAATAGAGTTATAAATACACAGCAGCTCCTCAAATGAGCAAATAAACAATAAATAAACAAGCATAAGAAAAGCCTGTTTGAAGCTCTTTGAATGTATGCTTTTCTTCTTTTCTTCTTTTCCTCTTCTCCTTTGAAAGATTGAATCAGGGACTCAGCTCAGATTCTTCACAGAAATTTGCAATTGAGAAGTTGAGGATTTTGGGGCTTTTGCTTTCTTTCTTCTAATGATGGAAATCTCCTTGATTTGAACTTGAGAAGCTTGTGGATTTCTCTTTGAGCTTTCTGGGGTTGATGGATTTGAGCTTTGAATCTCTCCTCTTTGATTTCTTTCTCAAGATTTCACGGATTCTTTCAGTCTATTTTTTCTCTTTTTCCTCTTCTTTTTCTCTCTTTTTTCAAACGAACGGTTTCCTCCTTTTTATATATCTCTTAATCCAAGTTTAGGTGAAAAATATAGCCGTTATGAGATGCTTGGATCTTTCTACACACAAAGAAAAATAGCCGTTAGAGGTTAGGTAAAAAAAATCTTACCGTTGGAGTCCGTTCTGATAAATAAAAATTTGTTCCTGACAGGTTAGAGTCGGCTCCAACTTTTTAGGTGTCGGCTCCAAATCGGGTATCAAAAATAACAAATAAAAAGTTGTTGAAGAGCCGGCTCCAAGAAAGTTAAGTGTCGGCTCATCGCTTTCGGGAATCGGCTCCACAAACCAAAAGTGTCGGCTCCAGAAATGCTCATAAAAATACGCTCTCTGTTCTCAGGTTAGAGTCGGCTCCCGAAACTCAGGTGTCGGCTCCCGAATTCTAGGTGTCGGCTCCCGAATACTAGGTGTTGGCTTCGAAAACTGAAACAGAATACATTCTCTGTATCTCAGGTTGGAGTCGGCTCTGAAACTCTGGGTGTCGACTTTAGACCATGCCAAAATTCCAGAAAACTTTTGATATGCCTTGGGGTCGGCTCCTGATAATTTGGGTGTCGACTCCAAGCTCTGAACTTTAAAAAATTCTTTTAACATTTTGATTCAAAACTTATTTCTTTATACCTTTTGCTTGATTAAACATTTTTAATCCCTGAAACACTTATTAAATCTATCAGAAACATAGTGAATATACTCATGTCTTTATTAATCATCAAAATCAATAATTGGGTCAACAATCTCCCCCTTTTTGATGATTATAAAAACATTGAGTATATGCATGATTTAAATAATAAGGTTTTCAAATCAAATTTCTCAAATATTTAGTTCTCATAGGTAAGCTCCCCCTGAACGAAGTAGCTCCCCCTATGATACTCAATTTAACATCTATTCTTCCCTTTTAATAGTAAACTTTTAATGTTTGATACCAATTAAACAATCATATCAAATTTTATCAAATTAAGTTAGCTAAGCTTCTTCCTTTCTATGCACATATGTCAATTACTTCTCCCTATATGCAATATCAAGTAATTAAGCTTATTTGTTCCAATGCATATACAAATACTAAATACTTCTTCCCCTTTATAACTTTCAATGCATGTACGACTATCAAATACTCAATTACTTCTCCCCCTTTTTTGTAATCAACAAAAAGGTTAAGAAGTTTCAAATTAAATGACAAAATTAAGAGATGCTTCAAAGATCAAATGATATTCATTAAGTATCAAAAAAAGGTTCATTACACACTTCACAAAGTTAAGCATTCATATTACAAAAGGAAACTTTATTACATCAAATTTCGAACTAAACTAAACTTCATTACATCAAAACTTTAGTAAAAGTAAATCAACATCAAAGAAACTTCATTACAATATAATCAAAAATTAACTCTAAGAAGTCTTTGCAATTCTTCTAATATTTTTCCATTCCTTCACTTTGAGTTCTTACAAATTCCTTTAGTCTTCTATCAACAAATGCACATGCAGTCATAATTTTGTCTTGAAGCTCAGCATTGCATTTGGAGTAGGTCTCCGAATCTCCTCCAATATCTTTAAGTTCTTCAAAATATTCTTGAGATCATTCTTCAAAGATTCTGCGGAGGCTCCAAGTGTGGATTCAATTTTAACAATCTCTCATCCAAAGAATAAACATTTCTCTTAAATTCATAAACTATTGTCAAATTTCAGTTTTCATTTCTTCCTTGTGAGTAGCAAATAGACTTTTAAGTTGTTCTAACTGAATATCAGAAAAACCAATGGATGACATAGGCAGTGGTACATGTGCAGGAGCTGAAGTAGTGCCGGTGGTGGTGATGATCTGCTAGGCTCCGATGAGGATGCCTCACTGATGGACCAGCCTCAGATGGTGCAGTGGCCCTAATATCAGCTGCTCTCTCATCCAGATGACCTTTTCTTTCCCATCTACCATCCACTTTCACAAATCCCATTCTGTGCACAGTAGCCAAGCTGTAATAGTCAGTGTGCCTTAGATTTTTCGATGGCTCATTCTCAGAAATAACAACTCCTTGACTTCTAAATGCCATGGTTAGGATCATCCCATAAGGCAATGAAGATCTCCTCTTCCCCCGGCCTCAGCCATATACCATATCATCATTCCAGCAAGATTGATTGGCTGACCCGTCAAAATACTATCCATAATCACTATGTCTCGCTCTGAGACATACTCAAAACGACCAGTCTTGGAAAATAGGATCCTACCACAAATGTTATGAACAGTCTAAGCTCAAGGGCAATTGATTAGCCCTAACTTTCTCAAATTCAGTTACTTCTCTTCCTAACATCCTTGATAAAGCATCTGATCTCTCACTGTGAATGTTTGCAGTAAGCCCAGTGACAGGAATGCCTAAAAGATTTCCTAAAATTTAAAGTGAGATGAATTCTTTTCCCTCTTACTGAACTAACTATTCCACCATCTCCCTTGATAAATTGAAGTAAAATTCTTTAACTAGGGCGATAAGTGGGAACATCCAAAGAACATACCTTATCCCAACCGAGCTCTTTGATTTGTCTACCAATTGCAAAACCCTCGGCTTCAAAGAAATCGAAATCTACCTTCCTACCCATGGTTATGACTCTCCCAGCAAGGGTATCTACCTTGTGGAGAGGAGGGGCTAGGATTGTCAGAGAGTTGAAGAGGAATCGTCGCTTGGAGAGGCTCACGGACGGGACGCCGCCGTACGCTTCCTTGTAGCCACGGAGCATCAAAGACCGATCCCCTACGCTTAGGTGCCATTAGGAATCTTAGGGAATGGTTGATTTGAGGAGTATTTGGCTTTGGAGGTTTGGAGAGGTTTTGGAGAGGGTTTGGAGAAGATAGGGAATGAGAAGGTGTCGACTCTGCCCTAATAAATCAATTTGGGCCACCAGGTGTCGACTCCCGCAAAGTCGGGTGTCGACTCCAAGTCGCTAACACAGTCAGCGCTCGAACTGGAGTCGGCTCCACTTAACGGGTGTCGGCTCCAAGGTCAGGACCGAGAGCGACACAGACAAGGTGTCGACTCCACAAATTGAGGTGTCGACTCCACTGACAGTTTCAGAGAAAAATAATGAGTTTCAAACAATCGAAACTTGTCAAAATAAAATCAATAAATTTTGAAAAAATCTTTGGAATGTGGAGAATCAAATTGCTCAATGACTAGATAAATTGTCCTTAAAATATGAAAGAAATATCAAGAAATTAATAGAAATCTAGATAGTCATTCCTTAGGGTTTCAAAATCATTCCAAAGGGTCACAAATCCCTAATTCACCTCTAAGATAACAAAATCTCTCTTCACTCAAAGGTTTTGTAAATATATCAGCTAATTGTTCTTCAGTATTAACATAATCAAGACAAATTTCATTATTAGCTACATGTTCTCTTATAAAGTGATATCTAATTTCAATGTGCTTAGTTCTTGAATGTTGAATTGGATTTTTAGTTAAATTATTGCACTTGTATTATCACATCTAATAGGAGTTTTATCAAGTGTTATGCCATAATCTTCAAGTTGTCGCTTAATCCAAAGGATTTGAGCACAGCAACTTCCAGCTGCAACATATTCTGCTTCAGCAGTAGATAATGCAACCGAATTTTGCTTTTTGCTAAACCAAGAGATTAAGTTACTTCCTAAAAATTGACATGCACCACTTGTGCTTTTTCTATCTAGTTTACATCCAGCATAGTCAGAATCAGAATATGCAATCAAGTTTAAGTGTTGAGTCTCTAGAATACCATAATCCTACATTTTTAGTTCCACTTAGATATCTTAAGATTCTTTTTACAGCAATTAAGTGAGATTCTTTAGGTTCAGATTGAAATCTAGCACATAAACAAACAGCAAACATGATATCTGGTCTACTTGCAGTTAAGTAAAGTAGAGATCCGATCATACCTCTATAATATTTTTGATCTACTTTCTTACCATCTTCATCTTTGTCCAATTTGCATGAAGGACTCATAGGTGTTCCAAGTGGTTTGATTGACTCCATTCCAAACTTCTTGAGAAGTTCTTTTGTGTACTTTGCTTGATTGATGAAAATTCCTCTTTGCTTTGCTTGATTTGAAGTCCTAGGAAGAAGTTGAGTTCTCCCATCATGCTCATCTCGAATTCACCCTGCATTAACTTAGCAAATTCTTGACACAAAAGATTGTTAGTAGCACCGAATACAATATCATCTACATATATTTGTACTACTAATAATCTTGTCTTTTCTTTTCAAAAATAGTGTTTTATCAACATTTCCTCTATAAAATCATTTTCAATTAGAAATTTACTTAATCTTTCATACCAAGCTCTAGGTGCTTGTTTTAAACCATATAGTGCTTTGTGTAATTTAAAAACATGATTTGAAATTCATGATCTTCAAAACCAGGTGGTTGTTCAACAAAAACTTTCTCATTTATAAATCCATTTAAAAATGCACTTTTAACATCCATTTGAAATAAATTGATATGCATATGACATGCAAATGCAAGTAATAATCTAATTGCTTCTAATCTAGCTACAGGTGCAAAAGTTTCATCAAAATCAATTCCTTCTTCTTGATTATATCCTTTTGCAACTAATCTAGCTTTGTTTCTAATTACTATGCCATTTTCATCTAATTTATTTCTAAATACCCATTTTGATCCTATAACTGAATGATCTTTAGGTCTATCTACTAAGGTCCATACATTATTCCTAGTAAATTGATTTAATTCTTCTTGCATAGCTAACATCCAATTATTATCTTTTTCAGCTTCTTCAATAGTTTTAGGTTCAATTTGAGATACAAATGCAAGATGATTATTGATGTTTCTCATTGATGATCTAGTTCTTACTCCTTGAGATGGATCACCTATAATTAATTCCTTTGGATGACCATAGGCATATCTCCAATCTCTAGGAAGATCTACATCATTATGATTTGCATCAACAACATCAACACTAGGAGAATCATCATCTTTAGCTTCTTGTTCATGATCTGAAGATACATCTATATTTAATTTTTCAATATCTCTTTCTAGAATGTTTGTATCTTCCTCATCATCAATCTTTTCTGAACTTGATGCTAAAGATTCATCAAAAATTACATGAATAGATTCTTCTACAATTAAGTTTCTCTTGTTAAACACTCTATAGGCTTTACTAGATGTTGAATATCCTAAGAATATGCCTTCATCAGATTTTGCATCAAATTTTTCTAGATTATCTTTACCATTATTATGAATGAAACATTTACAACCAAATGCATGAAAATAACTATGTTTGGTTTTCTATTATTCCATAGTTCATAAGGAGTTTTCTTAATGATTGGCCTAATTAAAGCTCTATTAAGAATGTAACATGCCGTGTTTATAGCTTCCGCCCAAAAGTATTTTGGTAGGTTGCTTTCACATAGCATGGTACGGGCCATGTCTTCTAAAGTTCTATTTTTCTTTCTACAACTCCATTTTGTTGTGGTGTTCTAGGTGCTGAAAAATTATGATGAATGCCATTTTCAATGCAAAAGTTTTCAAATAAATGATTTTCAAATTCAGTGCCATGATCACTTCTAAGAGACACTATGGTGTTGTTTTTCTCATTTGTGACTTCTTGAAGAATTTCAAAATATGGAAAGGTCTCATCCTTATGAGCTAAAAACAATACCCAAGTGTATCTAGAATAATCATCTACAATCACAAGACCATATTTCTTTCCTCCTAGACTAGTGGTTCTAGTAGGTCCAAAAAGGTCCATGTGAAGTAGTTCAAGTGGCCTAGAAGTGGAAACAATATTTTTAGTTTTGAAAGAGTTTCTAGTTTGTTTTCCAAATTGACATGCATCACAAATTTGTTATTTTCAAAATCTAACTTGTGGAAGTCCTTTTACTAAATCCATTCTAATTAATTTTGAAATTAAGTGTGTGCTTGCATGACCTAATCTACGATGCCATAACCATCCAATCTCATTTATATTAGCATTATTAGCAACTAAGCAATGATTACTAGTAGACAAATTGTCTAAATCAATCAAGTATACATTGCCATTTCTATTTCCAAAAATAATGCTATTATCAATGGGATTAGAAACAGTGCAGATAGAAGCTTCAAATGATACTTTGAAACCTTTATCACACAATTGGCTAATACTAATTAATTATGTTTTAAACCATTACATATAAAACATTTTCAATAAAAGTGGAGGGAGTTATTTGAATTTTACCAAACCCCATGATTTGGCCTTTGCCATTGTCACCAAATAACAACTCCTCTTTTTCCTCAAGGGTGATGAATTGATCCTTGTCACCCGTCATGTGTCTTGAGCAGCCACTATCGAGATACCACTTTCGCTTTGATCTTTTGGCCGCAAGACACTCCTGCAAATGATCAAACTTTATATTTAGGTACCCAAGCTTCTTGGGTCCTTCATGGTTAGTAGCAAAAAGATTGTTCCTTTTGGAACCCATATTTTCTTTCCTTTAATACTTAAATTCTTGTTAATTTTCTAAAATTGCATTCATAGGATTTATGTCCTTTCTTGTTACAATAATGACATGAAACATCATTTTTATTGTTCTTTTCTAAAGAAATTTTTAACAACTTTTGTTTTTTGTTAGGCCTATAACCTAATCCAGCTTATCAAATACAGCTCTTTGATTACTCAATAATAAATTAAGTTTTTCAGAACTATATGTAAATTTATCAACTATTTTTATATTTATCAACTTCCTTTTCTTTAAACTAACATTTTCATTAGAAATTGATTCTTTTCTTTTAACAAATTTTATTTTCAGATTTCAATTCTTTAATTTCATTGAGTTAGTTTATCTTTTTCTTTGATAAGATTTAAATTATCATTTTTCAAAATTTGTTTTCTTTTTCAAATTTTAAAATCACTAACTAGTTCATTAAAGCATCAAACAATTCATCAAAGGTAAATCATGAGTTTCAGAACTTACCTCATCGTCGTTTGCCATAAAGCAAATGTTTGCAACTTCCTTTTGTTCTTCCTCGGAAGAGGATTCATCGCTGTCGCTCCATGTTGCAACATATGCCTTTTTCTTTTTTTTTGTAGGCTTTTTCAATTGAGGGAATCATATCTAAAGTGCCCCGGTTTCTTACATTCATAGCATATGAGGGGGTCTTTCTCTTTATCCTTGTCCTTTTCTTTTTCTTTTTCTCCTTCCATCTTTGTTCCAAATTTTTTCTTGTGGAAGGGTCTCCTTCTTTGCATAAATTTTTAAATTTCTTAGCAAGAAGTGCAGTCTCCTCATCATCATCATCTTCTTCATCATCACTGCTGCTCTTCTCACTTTCTGCAGCTTTAAGAGCAATTGTTTTCTTCTTTTGACATCTTCCTCTTGATGTTGCTTCATGGTTCAGCTCATGGGTCATCAATGGATCCAAGTAGCTCCTCCAAAGGTAAGTATTGAGGTCCTTGGCTTCTTGGATTGCAGTCACCTTTGCTTCCCATGATCTTGGAAGTGACCTAAGAATTTTACGAACAAGTTCAGAATTAGTATAGGTCTTACCAAGACTTTTCAAACCATTTACAATATCAGTAAATCTAGTGTACATGCATGTGATAGTTTCAGTTTGTTCCATGCTAAACAATTCATATTTATGAACAAGAATATTAATTTTAGATTCTTTAACTTGATTAGTACCCTCATGGGTAACTTCTAATCTATCCCAAATTTCTTTTGCGGAAATACATGTAGAAATTCTATTAAATTCATTAGCATCTAAAGAACAATATAAAACATTCATGGCCTTAGCATTGAGCTGAGCCATTTTTCTATCATTCTCATTCCAATCCCTTTCGGGTTTAGGAACTATTGAACCATCTACTATGTGTGTGGGTGTGCTAGGTCCATTAAGTGATTACACTCCAAATTCATAATCTAAAGCTTGAATAAAAATTCTCATTCTAGCTTTCCAATAAGAATAATTAGAACCATTAAATAAAGGAGGTCTATTGTAGAATGACCTTCAGCAAATGAAGATCCTAGCTTGAGCTGCCATTTGGATCTTTAGCTCTTGATCGTTGGATCAAATAAAAATGAGCACAAGCTCTGATACCAATTGTTGGCCCAGATGGCAACCCAAGAGGGGGGTGAATTGGGTTCTTAAAAAATTTAAACCTTTTAAAAACTATTTGCTTTGAATGAAAGATTGAGTGCAAAGTATAAATAAATGCTAATTACAACAAATGAGATAGAGAGACAAAGAAACAAAGCACGCAAACACAAAGATTTTATAGTGGTTCGGTGTATCCAACACCTACGTCCACTCCCAAGTTCACTTGGGTCCACACTATAATCCACTTGATTACAGTCGAGTTGTTTTACAAGCTCACAACTCAAAACTTGTTGTTTCCCAGGGATCACAACGAACCCAGCTGGTTTTCCGGGCTCACCAGCACAAAACCCAACACAAGCTATCTAGCTTGTCCCGAGGTATACTACCTCCACTAATTCAATCCCCGATTGAACTAGCAAACAATAATGAAAAATAGAGTTTAAATACACAACAGCTCCTCAAATGAGCAAATATTCAATAAAATAAACAAGGATAGAAAAGCCTGTTTGAAGCTCTTTGGATGTATGCTTTTCTTCTTTTCTTCTTTTCCTCTTCTCCTTTGAAAGATTGAATCAGGGCCTCAGCTCAGATTCTTCACAGAAATTTGCAGTTGAGAAGTTGAGGATTTTGGAGCTTTTGCTTTCTTTCTTCTAATGATGAAAATCTCCTTGATTTGAACTTGAGAAGCTTGGATTTCTCTTTGAGCTTTCTGGAGTTAATAGATTTGAGCTTTGAATCTCTCCTCTTTGATTTCTTCCTTAAGATTTCACGGATTTTTCAGTCTATTTCTCTTTTTCCTCTTCTTTTTCTCTCTTTTTTCAAACGAACGGTTTCCCCCTTTTTATATATCTCTTAATCCAAGTTTAGGGGAAATATAGCCATTGTGAGATGCTGGATCTTTCTACACACAAAGAAAAATAGCCGTTAAAGGTTAGGTAAAAAAAATCTTACCATTGGAGTCCGTTCTGATAAATAAAAATCCGTTCCTGACAGGTTGGAGTTGGCTCCAACTTTTCAGGTCCAAATCGGGTATCCAAAAATAGCAAATAAAAAGTTGTTGAAGAGTCGGCTCTAAGAAAGTTAAGTGTCGGCTCGTCGCTTTCGGGAGTCGGCTCCGCAAACCAAAAGTGTCAGCTCCAGAAATGCTCATAAAAATACACTCTCTGTTCTCAAGTTAGAGTCTGCTCCAGAAACTCATGTATCGGCTCCCGAATTCTCAGGTGTCGGCTCCCGAATACTAGGTGTTGGCTCTGGAAACTGAAACAGAATACACTTCTTTGTATCTCAGGTTGGAGTCAGCTCTGAAACTCTGGGTGTCGACTCCAGACCGTACCAAAATTCTAGAAAACTTCTGATACGCCTTGGGGTCGGTTCCTGACAATTTGGGTGTCGACTCCAAACTCTGAACTTTGAGAAATTCTTTTAACATTTTGATTCAAAACTTATTTCTTTATACCTTTTGCTTGATTAAACATTTTTAATCCCTGAAACACTTATTAAATCTATCAGAAACATAGTGAATATACTCATGTCTTTTATTAATCATCAAAATCAATAGTTGGGTCAACAATTACCCTTCCACTAAGGATATTCATGGAGTGCTTAAGTCAATCTAAACACATCATCATCTGGAAGACGTTCTCATGCACAATAAAAATAAGGGGAACCATCGTGTAGTCTCCAGAAGAAGAACCACTCTCCCCAGAACTTCAACTAGATAGTGCAGAAGTCGCATCTCTCACAATGTACTGTAGTTGCTCCTAACTGAGCTCCATAGATGTGCGCTGGTCAGACCTCTCAGAAGAGTAAACATACTTAGCTCCATAAGGATCAACAAATGGAAGGGCAATCTCCTGACTGGGTTCAGCCTTAGCGTGGGGTGATGATGGTCCCTCCTCTGCTGGCTCATCCTCCTCATCTAGCCTACTCCTCCCTCTGGTCCATTGACCACCAATCTTAGAGAAACCCATATGGCAAAGGGAGTGATCATTGTAGTAACCTGTATGGTGAAGCTTTCTTGCTTCCTCACCCTTAAGTCTTATTCCATAGAATTTAAATACATGGGTGAGTAGCATACCATATGGCAGGGATGCCTTGGCTCTACTAATTACTTCCTTCATCACATTCATCATCAAATAAGGTAAATCAAGAGGAATCTTACTAACAATATGATACATTATGGTCAGATCTCTCTCTATTACCAAATGGAGTTGCTTACATGGGGAACAAAGATTTTAGATATCATGTGGCAGAGAAGTCTAAGCTTTATACTCAAAAAGTTAGCTTGAATCCTTTCTATTCCTTCCCCATCCTCTACTTCAATGATTGTTTTAACTCTGTGTGCCCTATCCTTAGGAGAGTCCTCAAGAATTCTCTTATGGGCATTCTAAGAATGTTTCCCAAGATAGCATGATCAATCTCTATTCTTATTCCTTTAACTATAGAGGTAGTAGAGCTAATATCAAATATCAGATTTTGGTAAAACTCCCTAACCAACCTTAGATAGATAGATAGCTCTGTTTTGCAAAGGTAGGTCCATCCTTGGTGTTGGATCAACCGACCTATTGCAAACCCTTTCCTTGCTAGAAATCCAAAATCTACTAACCTTCCATTGGAGATAGCTCTAGTAGACATGGGTAGAGATCTAGGAGCATGAGAGGATGAAGGAGGCTGAGGATCTTGCAATGAAAATGATGCTCTCTCATGAGGATGCACGAAGGAGTCGGCTTGCCACGAGTAAGGAATTCTCATCCTCGGTGCCATGGAGCTAGGGCTTTAGATCTAGAGTGAGGAAGGGATTTAGAGATGGTGTGGAGGCAAGGATTTGAGCGGTTCTTGGCTTGGAAGCAAGGTTTTGAGAGTTTTGGAAAGAGTTGAGTTAGAGTGGCAAGAAGAACAGTTCGGTTCCCTCTTAAAAATCAAGAGTTTTCCCAAGTTAGTCAGCATTCATGTTGGCTAGCTAATAGGCCATTAGTTGGCTATCATGCCGATTAATCTAAGGACATTTCATGCCATGACACCAAGGGTTCAAAAAATCAAGGGGCTTTTATGAAAAAAAGTCTTCGAGTGACTTGCATGTAGTAGAATCCACTAGATGAGTTAGTTAGGCACCTAATCATATATTTTGATCATTAAAATCATGTCTAGAAAAAAATTAAAAAATCATTCAGTTTAGCTGACTCATCAGGCCACGAGGTCAAACATGCCTAGTTCTCTTTTAATTTCATAAAATTTTATTTCATTAAGGGGTTTTGTGAAAATATCAGCTAATTGCTTATCAGTACATAAAAAAATCAAGTATTATATTCCCATTTTGAACCTGATGTCTTATGAAATGATGTATTATTTCAATGTGTTTAGTTTTAGAGTGTTGAATTGGATTTTTAGTTAAGTTAATAGCACTAGTATTATCACATTTTATGGGCATAACTTTAAGTTTGATGCCATAATCATCTAGTTGTTTCTTAATTTATAATATTTGAGCATAGCAACTTTCAGTTGCAATGTATTCAGCCTCAGCCATAGATAGTGCCATTAAAGTTTACTTCTTGCTAAACTATGAGATTAAGTTAACCCCTATAAATTATCAAGTTTCATTAGCTGATTTTCTATCAATTTTACAATAAGTAAAATTAGAGTCTGAATAACCAATAAATTAATAGAAGATTGTTTAGAATACCTAAGACCAAGATTTTTAGTGTTATTTAGATATTTCAATATTCTTTTTACATCATTTAAGTGTACTTCTTTAGAATTAGCTTGGAATCTAGCATACATGCATACACTAAAGAGTATTAGGTCTACTTGTAGTTAAACATAATAATGAACCTATCATGCCTCTATAAAACTTTAAATCAATACTTTTATCACTTTCATCTGAATCAAGTTTGCATGATGAGCTCATTGGGGTACTCGCGCTTTTGGAGGTCTTCATGCTAAATTTCTCTAGTATCTCCTTAATATACTTGCTTTGACTAATAAAAATTTTATCTTTTGATTTTTTATTTGAAGTTTGAGAAAATAATTAAATTTTTCCATCATGCTCATCTCGAACTCCCCTCCATGAGCTTAGAAAAATCTTGACATAAAGTTTCAATAGTTTCTCCAAAGATAATATCATCCACATAAATTTGTAATATCAGCATATCATCATTTTCTTTCTTGATAAATAAAGTTATATCAACATTACCTCTAACAAAATTATTATTAATAAAAAATTTGCTTAGTTTTTTATAATGTGCCCGGGGTGCTTGTTTCAAACCATATAAAGCTTTATTCAATTTAAAAACATGATTTAGATATTCATGACTTTTAAATTCGGATGGTTACTCTATATAAACTTTTTCAACAATATATCCATTTAGAAATGCACTTTTCACATCCATTTGAAATAGTTTAAAATTTATATAATATGTAAAGGCAAGTAAAAGTCTAATTGCTTCTAATTTAGGAACAAGTGTATAGGTTTCATCAAAATCAATGCCTTCTTGATTATAACCCTTAGCTACAAGTCTTGCCTTATTTCTAATAATATTTCTATATTCATCTAGTCTATTTCTTTAGACCTATTTTGTTCCAAATATAGGATAATCTTTGGGTCTACTTAATAGAGTCCATACATTATTTCTTTCAAATTAATCAAGTTCTTCATGCATAGCATTAATCCAATCAATGTCATCTTTGACTTCTTCAAAATATTTAGGTTCAATTTGAGAAACAAAAGCTAAGTTATTGCAAGCATTTCTATAGAAAGATCTAGTTTTTACCCTTTGAGATGGACTACCAATAATAAGCTCTTTGGAGTGATTGTGAATGTACCTTCATTCCTTTTGTAACTCATGTGTACCTTGAGGTTCAGCCTATTAAGGTAATTGATCACTATCTTCTTTTTTATTTTCATTATTTGAATTTTTCTTCTCTTTTAGAGTAAGCTCCTCAATTGCACCCTCAAGTATACTTGCATCATCATTTACCTCTCTTTCTTGATGGAAGATCATTAGTCTCATCAAATACAATATGAATTAATTCTTCTACCACTAATTTTTTTTATTGAATACTCTATATGCTCTACTGGTAGAAGAATATAACCAAAAAAAATTTCTTTATCAGATTTTAATCAAATTTATCAAGGTTTGTTTTGCCATTGTTCAAGATAAAGCATCGACATCCAAAACATGAAAATATCCAATATTGTGTTTTCATCCTTTCCAAAGTTCATATGGAGTCCTTTTCAAAATAGGTCTAATCAAAGCTTGATTCAAAATAAAGCATGCTGTGTTAACTGCTTCAGACCAAAAATATTTTGGGAGATTGCTTTTACACAACATAGTTCTAGCCATTTTTTTATAAGTTTTATTCTTTCTTTTAACAACTCCATTTTGTTGAGATATTGTAGGTTTAGAAAAATTATGATCAATCCCCTTTTCATTGCAAAAACTTTCAAAGTTTTGGTTTTCAAATTCCTTTCTATGATTACTATGGATAGACAACACTTGAAAACCTTTTCATTTGTTATTTTTCTAAAAAAATTTGTAAAAGCTAAAAATGCTTCATCTTTATTTGCCAAAATATAATTCAAGTAAAATGAGAAAAATCATTGATAATCACAAAACCATAGCATTTACCCTTTAGACTTGTGGTTCAGTAAGTCCAAACAAATCCATATACAAAAGTTCCAAAGGCTAGTGGTTGAAACCATGTTTTTAGATTTGAAAGTTACTCTAGTTTATTTTCCAAGATGATATTCATCAAAAATTTTATCTTTTTCAAAAATTAGTTTGGATAAACCATTGGTTAAATCTCTTTTAATCAATTTTGAAAGAAAGTTCATGTTGATATGTGCAAGTCTATGATGCTATAACCAACTAATTTTATTAATTTTAACATTCATGGCAATTAAACATTCAATATTCTGATCATTTAAATTATCTAGGTGTACTATATAAACATTTATATTCCTATGACCAACAAATATCATGCTATCATCATTGGGATTAGTAACCATGCAAATAAATGATTCAAAGATAACTTTAAAACCTTTGTCACATAATTGACTAATGCTCAATAAATTATGTTTGAGACCATCAACAAGAAGCATATTTTCTATAAAGGTAAGTGGAGTGATATTAATTTTTTTTAATGCCAACAATTTTTTCTTGGCCATTGTCTCCAAAAGTGACCACCCTTCCATCTTTTGCTTCTAAAGTGATGAATTAAGATTTATCATCAATTATGTGTCTTGAGCACTCACTATCCAAATACTACTTTCTTTTTGTTCCTCGGGTCACAAGACACACCTATAAACACAAGTTTAAGTTTTATCTTTAGGTACCCAAGCTTTCTTGGGTCCTTTTAGGTTAGCTGAAATGGTTCCTTTTGGAACCCATATCTTCTTAAAACTATTACAAATTTAAGAATAACATGCATAGTCTTTATGTCCTATTTTACTATATTTAAAATAAGTAATCTTGGATAAATCATTTGAGGGAACAAAGATATTTTTCAAATACTTTTGTTTCTTTAAAGGGTTGTAACCTAAACCCGCTTTATTAAAAACAGCTCATTGACTATCAAGGATCATTTGTAACTTATTTGAACTCAAAGTAAATTTGTCAACAATTGTTTAATCTTATCAGCTTCTTTCTTTAATTTCTCATTTTCATGTGTTAAAACAGATTTTTCTTTCAAAAACTTTTCTTTTTCCAAACTCAAGTTTTGGATTTGAAGTTTCAAATCTTTCTTTTTATTTCCCAACATTTTCAATTCAGTGAGTAAGTCATGAAATGCATCTTACAACTCATCAAAAGTGAAACCATTTAAGGAATCAGGACTTACCTCTTCTTCATGTGCCATGAGACATAAGTTTGCTATTTCTGGCTTCTATTCATCTAAACTTGTGTCCTGACTACCACTCCAAGTAGCCATCATTGCTGTTGACCCAATTATTGATTTTGATGAATAACAAAAATCATATGAGTATATTCCTTGTGTTACTATTGATTTTGATTAAGTGTTTCAGGAATTTAAATGTTTAATTAATCAAAATCCAAGAAAAATTGAGTTTGACCTCATGTCTAGTGTTAAGTGTCAAGTTTCAGAATTTAGAGCCGACTCCAGAAGTCTAGGAGCTGATTCTGGAGCGTATCAAAATAGTTTGATACTTTTAGCACACAATAGAGCCGACTCCTGCAGAGTCCAGAGCCGACTCTACCAGAAAGACAGAGAGTCCTCATTTCTGCATCGAGCTAAAGCCGACTCCTGTAGAGATTAGAGCCAACTCCACCGATTATAGAAAGAGGGTGTTTCTTGGGGCTTTAGTAGAACCGGCTCCCACATTTCCTAGATCCAACTCCCACACGTAAAGGTGTCAACCCCTCAAAAAGCCAGAGCTGACTCCACAACAAGAAAAAGTTCCTATTTTGCACATCCCGTGTTAGAGCCGACTCCCAAATTATTAGAGCCGACTCCAACCTATCAGGGGCAAACTCCAGAGGTGTCAAAGACAATTCCAAACTCTGATATTTCTCCAACAGATTTCAATGGTTCTTTCCTCTTCCGTGCTAAACTCATCCTCAAGTATTTTCAATGGCTAGTTTTTCTTCAAAAAGAGGATTTAGAGCAGATTATAAATAGGAGCCAAGGAACCATTTCAAAAAAGAATAGAAGAGAGAAAAATAAAAGGGAAAAGCTCAAAATTGAAAACCCTCTTGTTCGAAATAGAGATTAAGGAAATCCAAAGCATTCATAGGCCATTCTTAAAGGATTTCTACTAAATCAAAAGAAGAAAAAGAGAGCCCTAGTTCTTCAAAAGCCTCTACATCAAAGTTTCTTCCAAAGCTTCAAGCTCAACTTGAAGAAGATCATTTCTGAGGAAAAGAAGAAAACAAGAAAACAAGAAAAGCCCAACTCCAGAAATCTTCTAATCAGGTTCTTCTATTTTTACTTTTATTATATTGTTTATTTGCTCATTTGATGAGCTTTATTTATGTTGTAACCATTTTCCTATTACACTTGCTTTTTGATTCAATCAGTGGATTGAATCAAGAGAGGAAGTTTAGCTTTATTCAAACTAGGAGGCTTGTGATAGGTTTTGTGTTGGTAATCCTAAGAAAACCAGCTAGGTTCATTATGATCCCGGGATAAAATAATAAGTTTGAGTTGTGAGCTTGTAAAATAATTCGGCTGTAATTAGGGTGATTATAGTGTGGCCCAAGAGTTTCTTGGGAGTGAATGTAGGTGTAGCTAACACCGAACCACTATAAATTCCTTGTGTTTATTATGCTTGTCTCTCTTTCTCTCTATTCTATTCATTTTACTCTGTCTTAGCACTACTATTGCATTCCTTCTTATGCATTACTTTGAGAAATAGTTTTTAAGTTTTGAAATTTTTAAGAACCCAATTCATCCTCTCTCTTGGGTTGCCATCTGAGCCAACAATTTGATGGGATTTGAGGGTTGAAAACATGGATCAAATTGAGGTTTCATGCAGCGGAATCAAAAATCCCTAAGAGCCAGGATCCTTGAAGGGACAAATTAGATAACCAAATTTGGTATACATATATGAAATAAACTTGTACCTATGTTCTTTATCGATGGAGTATGCTGATAAAGCCAGAATCCTCACTACCACTAGCCGCCCAAGTGTGCAGCCTCCAATGGTGATCCACACAGAGTCCTTGGATGAAGTCCTCCTAATATTGGTTGATAACCTTTTGGTAGAGGGGTGCTAGCGTCTCTTTCTTGCCTTCTTGCTTTCCCAAATCAAGAAAAGAATGGAACGAGAGATCAAGATCAAATCAAGAACTCTTAGGAAGAATCTGAAGTCTTGAGCATGGAAGAAAGAGGAGGAGATGTGTGAGGCTTCTTGGCAAGAAGCAAAATTTATCTTAGGCGGTCATTTGTTGAATGGCCGAATTTTAAGGAATCCTTTTTTTTTAATTTTTCTTTTATTTATCTTATATGGTATGAGGCTTTAATAAGCCATGTTCAATCAGTCAAATATCAGATAAAATTAGTTTCTCAAAATCAAACTTAGTTGCAAAGTTGTTGGGAGTTTAAATTTTAGCCAATCAAAATTCAGCACATGGCAGTTTCTAGAAACTATGCAACTAAATTAGTTTTTGATATAACCAATAAAATTTCTATGATTTTGAATTTAAATTTAATTCAATTTGAATTCCACATGTCATATTTGAAATTCAGATCAGATCTGAATTCAAATTTGTTCATATAACAAAGTTTGTTAGGATATTGTTATACATTGTCTTATTTGGACAAGCTAACCAAATCCTAACCATATGATCTCATATCCATATAATCTCACATCCAACTCTTGGGCAAATCCTCCTCCATCATGTGGTGATGGATCATGCCCATCAGATGGGCATGAATCCATGTGCCACATGGCTCAATCCTAGCCATTAATTTGGGTGCTATGTGGTTTCAGCATTGGGTGCATCATATGGACCCAATTTAATTATAATTTTCTAATTGGATCATACCCAAATTAATTTGAGCCATCCATCACATGGACCACATCCAATTGGGTGTCCAATCATGGTCATCCATCATGCATTTCAGATGTGCATCATATGCAAAGTGAAAAAGTTCTTCCTTTATGAATCTTTATTCATCAATCCAAATCAATTCAATTCCTATTAAGATTGGGTCAAACCCAATTGCAATTGACTTGGAAAAGTGGTCATCTAATCTAAATTAAGTCTAACTTAATTTTTATTTTAACTCATATAAAAACTCCTTAATGTGTATGACCCATTGGGGCCGACATGTTGGCAACAATCATGAATCAATCTGACCCAGATGTTGACCTAGTCAACCCTTTGACCTAGTCAACCTCTTCATAATTGTAAATCATGAGTGGTCTCTAGCAAAGCATTATGATTACCCAAGTGTCATAGAGTTATGCCAATGTGGTTATCGACATCATCTATCCATGATCGGTTACCATACAATTCAATCCAGTCGTCACATATCCCAGATCAGTCAGTGGCAAGGAAAGTGTCAACTCTATAATTGATCTTGTTCACTTGATCTTAGAAAAGACTTACTCATATGAATTAGAACTTCGAAACCATTTTAGATTCCAACTCAACCTTGCAAGGATTTTAAGTCTAATCAATTCATCAAGTGGCCATGGGATATAACCCTCTCTATATTAAGGGAGACAAATTCTCTCTTGGTCAATCACTACCTCCATGTGTTTCATGTCCCAATTATCATCATATTTGTAACTCATGGCTAGAGCAACGTTTGTATGTCGTCAAAGTATGAAATTCTACACATAAGGTGCAGTAAATTTCTCAAGTCAAAGGATCACTCATACAACCATCATCAGAGATCAACCACTAACACTATATAGAATATCTATATGGAATCTCTGTGTGGGTCATCCAATGCATCATTACAATAATGAGCATCCATACACCTATCCAAGTATCTCCATACTTCAGCTTGTGAGATCAGCTGCTCACCAAAAGGGTGAGGATATGCAATGTGTGCCAGTCTCACGGTGTTTGATGGTGTCCAGTTCCATCTACAAATCGACTAGAAAAATTTAAAGAATCAAACCATAACGTGCAATTTGGATCTTACAATATGTAATTTCTATTACAAATTCCATATGCATAGTTTACATTCTTTTGGACTTTATCTCATAGATAAATATATTAAATATATAATAAAGGATATCTGGATAGATAAAAAAACCATTTTATTTGATTTGTATTCATAGAATGTATATATACATAGCATTCAATCCGATTGGATCTAGGGCATACACTAACACAATTGGTATCAGAGCTTGTACCGATCCTTCCTTGATCTAACAATCAAAAGCTAAAGATCCAAATAGCAGCTCTGTTGGAAATTGTATCCTAAAGCCAATCATTTGATGATTGTGCTAATATAAATTACATATAAATTGATATATTAATAAAAGTTATTTGG
Source organism: Calamus simplicifolius (assembly GCA_900491605.1). Lineage (NCBI taxonomy): Eukaryota > Viridiplantae > Streptophyta > Magnoliopsida > Arecales > Arecaceae > Calamus > Calamus simplicifolius. Next base: position 354,956 of record UESW01004617.1, on the reverse strand, counting down.
CAGTTTATTAATTACAAGAACATCTTCTTAAAACTCCTAATGGTAATGAAGCCCTCAGGATCTTCCTTCATGATAAAGGAGGATTTATCTTTGAAGGTCTTTAAAAGAGTTCGTGACCAAATGATATACTATGACAGGGCCATAGTACTATCAATTATAGGACGTTATATATCATATTTGTTGGTTGTCCTCTTAACCAAGGAGTGTAGAGACACTGGTATGACATACAGGTGAAAGTGTAGGAGTACATTTCACCGAATGTGACTCATTTTTGGATACTTACTGTCAAGAGTTAATCCGAGAAGATATAGGTATAAGTATCCTTCAGACCTGAAGATCACAACCAGTGGCTTACAAGCAACTCATTGTACTTAAGTGCCGGACCACCTGGATTTCTAATCCAGCTACAAAAGTTTACTGGGTGCAGTCAAGTACTTGTGGTAATCAGTTATGGATCAAGATGGAATTTGACCTATCCTGTTAAAAGGAGAAATGCTTGTGTTTCAATTTAGCAAGACCTTGGCCAAGGCACTTCATGTGAAAGTCACATGATCACTAAAATTGAAATTACTTTATGGATATGCTGTTCAGAGTTGACAGGCTCTTAAGCCATCCTTAGCATTTGTGGTCAAGAGGATGAATTATACGGTAACTGTTTCTTAGGGTTCTTGGAGTTTGCTCGGCAACTCTTTGACCTATCCGGACGTCGGGTTCCATTGCTAGATAGGCACATCGATTAGTATAGAAAGTTGTTTCTATGCTACCGGCTTAGGTTCGAACCTAAAGAGTCACATGCATAGAAGTTTCCTAGGATGATCAATTTGCTGATCAACGATTGAGAATTGTATATGATTTAATTAATCAATTTGATTGATTGAATTATCTCAATTGGGTTAAGTATAAGTAAATAAGATTCAATTTGGTTTAAGTCTATTAGAAGGACTAGTCAATTTCAAATATTGATTTGAAATTAGACTTGATTTGAATTTAAATAGACTCAGGACTAGCCAAATTTGATTTGGGCTAGAACCATGATCTATGTGGGTTCAGTCCAATAAATTCAGATCATATTAAACCATCACCTGAACCCAAACCTCTCGCATAAGGATCTCACATGATGAGATGGCTGAAATCTCATCTCATGAGAGATTAAATTCTCATATAGACTTTAATGCCTGACATTAATCTTCTCCCATTGGAATTCTAAGGGTTAGAATTCATGTACCTCTTTGAATTAGCCAAATACTGCGACTCTTTGGTTTTTACCAAACGTCGAAATTAATCAAACATTGCGACTCTTTAGTTTTCACCAAACGTCGAAATTAACCAAATGCAGCGCCTCTTTGGTTCGGTGTCTCTTTGCTTTTTACCGAACGATGGAATTTTAAATGTTAGAATTCAATGGGCTGGCTAAAATGAGACTATAAATAGAGGACATCCCTCACCAAAGAACAATAACATACAATATGTCCTTGTTGACCCAATTGATGATTTTGATGATTAACAAAACTATTTGAGTATAACAATTGAAGGCTCTAATGATTTTGATTAAGTTTTTCAGATTATAAGTCGATTGAATGATCAAAATCAGGAGTTAAATCTTGTTTTGGATCGAATCTAATATCTAGGTAAGATTGCAGATATTAGAGTCGACTCCGAGAATCACAGAGCCGACTCCAGTATCTGGCACGGAAGTTAGAGTCAACTCCGAGACTGTTAGAGCTGACTCTATCAGAAACAACAGAACGTTAATTTTTCTGGCCCCGACTTAGAGTCGACTCCGGGTCTGTTAGAGTCGACTCCAGAAAAGTTTCTTGTCGACCCCAGAAAAGTCAGAGACGACTCCAGAATTAACGGATTAAAGTGTTTCGAGTTAGAGCCGACTCCAGAAAAGTTAGAGTCGACTCCAACCCACCTGGAACAAAAAATCAAATTGCCAGATCGGCTCTAACGGTAATATTTCTATTTTACTTTATTTCTAACGGATATATTTTGTTGCAAGGTACACTCCAATGGATAGTTTTCTTCCAAAAATGGTTTGAAAGAAATCTATAAAAAGGAAAGACTATCATTCAAAAACAAAGAGACGAAAAACAACGGAAAAACAAAGAAGAAAATCAGAAATAGAGAAATCCCAATTCAAAAATCCGAAAATAGAGAGCCTGAATCTCAAGAGAAAAACCTTCTAGCTCAAATCCACTCCACTCCAAAAAGCTCAAGAGGAATCCAAGGCATTCAAATCAAAGTTTTGGTGGATTTCCCAAATTGGAGAAAGAGGATCAGTTTCTTGCTTTTCAATCCTTCTCAACTACTTCAACTGTGAAGAATCGGAGCTGAGGCTTGATTCAATCTAGCAAGGAGAAGAAGAAAAGAAGAAAAGCTCAAAAGCCAACCAACTACAAATCAGGCTTTTCTAAACCTTGTTCATTTACTTGATTATTTGCTCATTGAGGAGCTGTGTACTTGAAAAAAATATTTCTTTTGTTTGTGTCTAGTTCAATCTGGGGGATTGAACTAGTGGAGGTAGTCTTACTTCGGTACAAGCTTGGTATAGCTTGTGTTAGGGTTTTTGTGCTGGTGAGCCCGAAAAACCGGCTGGGTTCGTTGTGATCCCGGGAAAACACAAGTTTGAGTTGTGAGCTTGTAAAATAACTCGGCTGTAATCAAGGAAGATTATAGTGTGGACCCAAGTGAATCTTGGGAGTGAACGTAGGTGTTGGATACACCGAACCACTATAAAATCTTTGTGTTTGCCATGTCTCCTTTATCTCTATCTCTACCTCTATCTTATTGATTGTATTTTGTTTTTGCATCTGCATTCACTTTCACTCACACTAAGCAAACAAATAATTCAAAAGGTTTAAATTTTTAAAGAACCCAATTCACCCCCCCCTCTTGGGTTGTCATCTGGGCCAACAATTGGTATCAGAGCTAGTGCTCATTAGATTTTGATCACACGATCAAGAGCTAAAGATCCAAATGGCAGCTCAAGTTGGATCATTTGCTGAAGATCATTCTACGAATAGACCTCCACTGTTTAATGGTTCAAATTATTCATATTGAAAGCAAGAATGAGGATATTCATTCAAGCTTCTGACTATGAACTATGGGGTGTTATAATTAATGGACCTAGTACACCCACACATGTTATTGATGGCACTATTGTTCCTAAGCCCGAAAGGGATTGGAATGATAATGATAGGAAGATGGCACAGCTTAACGCTAAAGCCATGAATGTTTTATATTGCTCTTTAGATGGAAATGAATTAATAGAATCTCCACATGTAATTCCGCAAAGGAGATTTGGGATAGATTAGAGGTTACCCATGAGGGTACCAACCAAGTAAAAGAATCTAAAATTAATATTCTTGTTCATAAATATGAGTTGTTTAGCATGGAACAATCTGAAACCATTGCATGCATGTATACTAGATTTACAGATATTGTAAATGGTTTAAAAAGTCTTGGTAAGACATATACTAACTCAGAACTTGTTCAAAAATTCTTAGGTCACTACCAAGATCATGGGAAGCCAAAATGACAGCAATCCAAGAAGCAAAGGACCTCAACACTCTGCCCTTAGAGGAGCTTCTAGGATCACTTATGACCCATGAGTTGACAATGAAGCAGCACATAGAGGAGGACACAAAGAAGAAGAAAGTGATTGCCCTTAAAGCTGCAAAAGAAGAAGAGAGCAGCAGCGATGATGATGATAATGATGATGAAGAGACTGCTCTCTTAGCTAAAAAGTTTAAAAGATTCATGAGAGAGAAACCCTTCCACAAGAAGAAATTTGGAGCAAAGTGGAAGGAGAAAAGGATAAGAACAAGGACAAGGACAAAGAAAAAGAGAAAGACCCCTTGACTTGCTATGAGTGTAATAAACCGGGGCACTTTAGGAATGAATGTCCTAAATTAAAGAAAGCCTACAAAAAGAAAAAGAAGGCTTATGTGGTGACTTGGAGTGATAGCGAAGAATCTTCTTTCGAAGAAGAAGAACAAAAGGAAGTCGCAAATGTATGTTTTATGGCGGACGACAACGATAAGGTAAGTTCCGATAACCCTTGCGATGAGTTTGCATTTGATGAATTATTTGATGCTTTTAATGAACTTGTCGGCGATTTCAAGGTTTTGAAAAAGAAATACAAGCTTTTGAAAAATGAAAATTCAACTTTCATTAAAGAAAAGGAAGATCTTAATAATGAAGTTAAGAAACTTAAATCTAAAAATAAAATTTTGGTAAAAGAAAAAGAATTAATTTCCAATGAAAATGATAAACTAAGGAAAGAGGTTGAAAAATATAAGAACATAGTTGATAAGTTTACCTTAAGCTCAACTAAATTGAACATGTTATTAAATAGTCAAAAAGTAGTTTTTGACAAAGCCAGATTAGGGTATAACACTTTTAGAAAATAAAAATCACTGAAAAATATTTTTGTGCGTGCTGGCCAAAGTAATTTTACATGCTTTAAATGTAATCAAAAAGGACATAAATCTTATGAATGTAAAATTCTAAAACTAATAAAAACTTAAATATTAAAGGAAAGAAAATATGGGTTCCAAAAGGAACAGTTTTTATTGCTACTAACCATGAAGGACCCAAGAAAGCTTGGGTACCTAAACATAAGACTTGATCATCTTTGCAGGAAGTGTCTTGCGGCCAAAAGATCAAAGCGAAAGTGGTATCTTGATAGCGGCTGCTCAGGCACATGACGGGTGACAAAGATCAATTCATCACCCTCGAAAGCAAAAGAGGAGTAGTTACATTTGGCGACAATGGCAAAGGCCAAATCTTGGGGTTTGGTAACATTCAAATAACTCCCTCCACATATATTGAAAATGTCTTATATGTTGATGGTTTGAAAGATAATTTAATTAGCATTAGTCAATTATATGACAAAGGTTTTAAAGTATCATTTGAATCTTCTATATGCACAGTTGCTAATCCCATTGATAATAGCATTGTTTTTATTGGAAATAGAAATGGCAATGTATACTTGATTGACTTAGACAATTTGTCTACTAATAATCATTGCTTAGTTGCTAATAATGCTAATATGAATGAGATTGGTTGGTTGTGGCATCGAAGATTAGGTCACGCAAGCACACACCTAATTTCAAAACTAATTAGAATGATTTAGTAAAAGGACTACCTAAAATAGATTTTGAAAATAACAAAATATGTGATGCATGTCAGTTTGGAAAACAAACGAGAAGTTCTTTTAAATCTAAAAATGTTGTTTCAACTTCTAGGCCATTAGAGCTACTTCACATGGACCTTTTTGGACCAACTAGAACCACAAGTCTAGGAGGAAAGAAATATGGTCTTGTGATAGTAGATGATTACTCTAGATTCACTTGGGTAATGTTTTTAGCTCACAAAGATGAGACTTTCTCGATATTCCTGAAATTCTTCAAGAAAGTAACAAATGAGAAAAACACTACCATAGTGTCTCTAAGAAGTGATCATGGAACTGAATTTAAAAATCACTTATTTGAAAGTTTTTGCAATGAAAATGGTATTAATCATAATTTTTCTGCACCAAGAACCCCTCAACAAAATGGAGTAGTTGAAAGGAAAAATAGAACTCTAGAAGACATGGCCCGTACCATGCTATGTGAAAGTAAACTCCCAAAATACTTTTGGGCAGAAGCTATTAACACAGCATGTTACATCCTAAATAGAGCATTAATAAGACCTATTTTAAAGAAAATACCTTATGAATTATGGCATGATAGAAAACCCAATATTAAATATTTTCATGCATTTGGTTGTAAATGTTTTATTCATAATAATGGTAAAAATAACTTAGGTAAATTTGATGCAAAATCTGATGAAGGAATATTCTTAGGTTATTCAACAACTAGTAAAGCATATAGAGTGTTCAATAAAGGAAGTTTAATTGTTGAAGAATCTATTCATGTAGTTTTTGATGAATCTTTAGCATCAAGTTCCAAAAGGATTGATGATGAGGAAGATACAAACATTCTAGAAAGAGATCTTGAAAAACTTAATATTGATGTATCTTCAGATCATGAACAAGAAGCTAAAGATAATGATTCGCCTAATGCTGATTATTAATACTAATCATAATGATGTAGATCTACCAAGAGATTGGAGATACGCTTATAGTCATCCCAAGGAATTGATTATAGGTGATCCATCTCAAGGAATAAGAACTAGATCATCTATGAGAAATATTAGTAATCACCTTGCATTTGTTTCTCAAATTGAACCTAAAACCATTGAAGCTGAAAAAGATAATAATTGGATGTTAGCTATGCAAGAAGAATTAAACCAATTCACTAGAAATAATGTATGGATATTAGTGGAAAGACCTAAAGATCATTCTGTTATAGGATCAAAATGGGTTTTTAGAAATAAACTAGATGAAAATGGCATAGTAATTAGAAACAAAGCTAGATTAGTTGCAAAAGGATATAATCAAGAAGAAGGTATTGATTTTGATGAAACCTTTGCACCTGTACCTAGATTAGAAGCCATTAGGCTATTACTTGCATTTGCATGTCACATGAACTTTAATTTATTTCAAATGGATGTCAAAAGTGCATTTTTAAATGGATTAATAAATGAAGAAGTATTTGTTGAACAACCACCGGGATTTGAAGATCATGAATTTCCAAATCACGTTTTTAAATTGCACAAAGCTTTATATGGTTTGAAACAAGCACCTAGAGCTTGGTATGATAGACTAAGTAAATTTTTGATTGAAAATAATTTTACAAGAGGAAATGTTGATAAAACATTATTTTTGAAAAGAAAAGATAAAGATTTACTTGTAGTTCAAATTTATGTTGATGACATTGTATTTGGTGCTACTAACAATCTTCTATGTCAAGAGTTTGCTAAGTTAATGCAGGGAGAATTTGAAATGAGCATGATGGGAGAACTCAATTTCTTCCTTGGACTCCAAATCAAACAAAGCAAAGAGGGAATCTTTATCAACCAAATAAAGTACACAAGAGAAATTCTAAAGAAGTTTGGTATGGAATCAATCAAACCCCTCGGAACACCAATGAGTCCTTCATGCAAGCTGGACAAAGATGAAGAAGGTAAGAAGGTTGATCAAAAATTTTATCGAGGTATAATCGGATCCCTACTTTACTTAACTGCAAGTAGACCAGACATAATGTTTGCTATTTGCTTATGTGCTAGATTTCAGTCTGAACCTAAAGAATCACATTTAATTGCTGTTAAAAGAATTCTTAGATACCTTAGTGGAACAAAAAATGTAGGTTTATGGTATTCTAGAGACTCATCATTAAATCTGATTGCTTATTCTGATTCTGATTATGTTGGATGCAAGTTAGATAGAAAAAGCACAAGTGGTGCATGCCAATTTTTAGGAAGTAACTTAATCTCATGGTTTAGCAAAAAGCAAAATTCGGTTGCATTATCTACTGCTGAAGCAGAATATGTTGCAGCTGAAGTTGCTGTGCTTAAATCCTATGGATTAAGAGACAACTTGAAGACTATGGTATCACACTTGATAAGACACCTATAAGATGTGATAATACAAGTGCAATCAATCTAACTAAAAATCCAATTCAACACTCAAGAACAAAGCATATTGAAATTAGATATCACTTTATAAGAGAACATGTTGCCAATAATGAAATTTGTCTTGATTATGTGAATACTGAAGAATAACTGGCAGATATATTTACAAAACCCTTAAGTGAAGAGAGATTTTGTTATCTTAGAGGAGAATTAGGAGTTTGTGATCCTTTGGAATAATTTTCTGAAACTCTTAAGAACAACTATCTAGATTTCATCAATTTCTTGAAAAATCTCGATATTCAATAAGGAAATCTATCTAGATCTTGATTCATTGTTTCCCCAATTGCTAAGGAACATTTATCTAGAGTTTGATGATTAATTTGAATAGTTTTAGATTCTTGAAACTTGATTTTTTATCTCTGAAACTGTTAGAGTCGACTCTAACAGTTTGTGGAGTCGACACCTTAGTTTTTGATGTTCTGTCTAAGCAATTAGAGCCGACTCTAATTCGAGCGCTGACAGACTTTCTGGTTCGGAGCCGACACCCAGTTTTTGGGAGTCGACTCTAGGTCGAACTAGGTCAAAAATAAAAAGGCGGAGTCGACCCCAAATCATTTTATTCGTCTCCCAAAACCCCTCCAAGGAGTTCCAAAGCCTTTCCAACCTCCCCAATCTTCTCAAAACCTTTGATTACACATTCCAATCAACTCAATGGCACCCAAGAGGCGCGGTTTCATCGAAGGAGCGTCCGTTCCCACGAGGCGACGCACGATTCAGAGGCAACCCTCACCATCCTCCTCTTTGGCCACTCAAGAAGATTCCCCTCCTTCACCCTCTTCACCCAAAGTAGATCAACTGGCCGGTAAGACTATCACAACTGGAAGGAAGGTCAACTTTGATTTCTTTGAGTCGGAGGGCTTCTCAATAGGAAGATGTTTAAAAGAAATGGGGTGGAAAAAGATTTGTTCATTAGATATCTCTACTTATCCAGCCCTAGTGAGAGAATTTTACAATGATTTGAGTAGAGGAGAAGGCGGTTTAGTCAGTATTGTAAGAGGAACTAGAGTTGTAATAACTACTGAAATTCCTGGAAATCTCTTGGAAATGCCCACAATTGGTATTATGGAATATCAGCATGATGATAGAAGTGGTGCATTGTCAAGAATGCTAGGGAGGGATGTAACCGAGTTTGAGGAAATTCTTGCTAATCAATTAAATCTGGAGCTCAGGTTACTACACAACATATGTGGAAGAATTTTATTCCCCAAAATTGGTAGATTTGAGTACGTCTCGGAGCGAGACATTCTTTTGATGGATTGTATTATAACTGGAAAGCCAGTCAACCTAGCTGGCATGATGATTGGTTATATGGCAGAGGCTGCTACAAAGAAAAGATCTACACTACCATATGGTATGGTTCTGACTTTGATCTTTAGAAGCCAAGGTGTGCTAATTATGGATAATGGACCCCTAAGGAAATTAAGGCATACTGACTATTATAGTATTTCTACTATTCATCGAATGGGCTTCAAGAAGTTAAATGGTATCTGGATGAAAGGAGGACGAGAAGAAAGAGCTGAGAGAGATAGAACTGAAGAGGCTAGAGTAGAAGATATCCCTGGACCATCCACTACGGGACCATTAGTCCCTGATCCATTTATTGCAGGACCATCTACAGCTGGACCGAGTACAGTTCCCTCACCTCCACATCTGTCTGTTACTGCTTCTGGGAGATTCTCTGATGAGCAGATTGGTCAGTTGAGAGCCTTGCTTGCTGAATATGACAGTCAGAGATCTCATGAGATTAATCAATTAAAAGAAGACTTCAATCAGCTAAAAGAAGAACTTAACTCGAGACTTGACATGATTTCCTTTTCCATAAGCAATTCTGTTGAATCCTTTGGTGCTGAACTTCACAAAATCTTTGAAAGGATGGAAGGCATTGCTGATGGCTCGGGATCTTATGTTCATGCAACTGGTCAACTGAAGAAGGACATTGACCTTGCAGTCTCACAGATTGAAGCTTGTCTTGAAAATTTTAAGAAATCTCAAAAAGATGATGTAATGGAAATCATAGGTCACTTGAAGAAAATTGTATTCAAACATATCTGACTTTGATTTTGATTTTGATACTCTTTTGTATCTTAGGTTCTCCAGGTTTACTTTATCTTGATAGTTTGTATTTAGGAATTTTGAGTATCTAATGTATCTCACTTTGGAATGTACTTGAATCAACTTATGTAATGTTTCTTACTTATGTAATGCAATTACACATTTTCAAATCTGTCTATGATTGACTGCTTGAATCCCTATGTCTTATTGAACCAACAATTTTTCTCTAATAACTTTCTTTATCTAATACTCTCCTTATTGCTGATAACAAAAAAGGGGGAGAGATGGTTGAATATGCAAAAAAAAGAGAGACTTGAAATTTTAATGAGAGATGGTTGAATATGCAAAAAGAAAGAAAGAAAGGGGGAGAAATGATTGTTTATGCAAAAAGAAAGAGAGAAATGATTGTTTATGCAAAAGAAAGGGACTTGAAATTTTAATCAGTTCAATTAAAATTCAATTTTTTATATAGGGGGAGCTATTCAATGCAGGGGGAGCTTAACAACAAGCTTAATTGCAATTTTCTGTACATTTAGTTTAAATGTTCATAATTGATGGCTTATATAGAACTCATGCATAATTTTAAAAGTTCACTTTGAATACTGGCATCAAATCCTTCATTAAAAATGTTTTAAGCTTTAAAATGACTATAATCCTTAGTTTGAATGAATTTTTTAAATGCATATACTCAAAGTTTTTGTTATCATCAAAAAGGGGGAGATTGTTGACCCAATTGATGATTTTGATGATTAACAAAACTATTTGAGTATAACAATTGAAGGCTCTAATGATTTTGATTAAGTTTTTCAGATTATAAGTCGATTGAATGATCAAAATCAGGAGTTAAATCTTGTTCTGGATCGAATCTAATGTCTAGGTAAGATTGCAGACATTAGAGTCGACTCCGAGAATCACAGAGCCGACTCCAGTATCTGGCACGGAAGTTAGAGTCGACTCCGAGATTGTTAGAGCTGACTCTATCAGAAACAACATAATGTTGATTTTTCTGGCCCCGACTTAGAGTCGACTCCGGGTCTGTTAGAGTCGACTCTAGAAAAGTTTCTTGTCGACCCCAGAAAAGTCAGAGACGACTCCAGAATTAACGGATTAAAGTGTTTTGAGTTAGAGCCGACTCCAGAAAAGTTAGAGTCGACTCCAACCCACCTGGAACAAAAAATCAAATTGCCAGATCAGCTCTAACGATAATATTTTTATTTTACTTTATTTCTAACGGATATATATTGTTGCAAGGTACACTCCAACGGATAGTTTTCTTCCAAAAATGGTTTGAAAGAAATCTATAAAAAGGGAAGACTATCATTCAAAAACAAAGAGATGAAAAACAATGGAAAAACAAAGAAGAAAATCGGAAATAGAGAAATCCCAATTCAAAAATTTGAAAAATAGAGAGCCTGAATCTCAAGAGAAAAACCTTCTAGCTCAAATCCACTCCACTCCAAAAAGCTCAAGAGGAATCCAAGGCATTCAAATCAAAGTTTTGGTGGATTTCCCAAATTGGAGAAAGAGGATCAGTTTCTTGCTTTTCAATCCTTCTCAACTGCTTCAACTGTGAAGAATCGGAGCTGAGGCTTGATTCAATCTAGCAAGGAGAAGAAGAAAAGAAGAAAAGCTCAAAATCCAACCAACTACAAATCAGGCCTTTCTAAACCTTGTTCATTTACTTGATTATTTGCTCATTGAGGAGCTGTGTACTTGAAAAACAATATTTCTTTTGTTTGTGTCTAGTTCAATCTGGGGGATTGAACTAGTGGAGGTAGTCTTACCTCGGTACAAGCTTGGTATAGCTTGTGTTAGGGTTTTTGTGCTGGTGAGCCCAAAAAACCGGCTGGGTTCGTTGTGATCCCGGGAAAACAACAAGTTTGAGTTGTGAGCTTGTAAAACAACTCGGCTGTAATCAAGAAAGATTATAGTGTGGACCCAAGTGAATCTTGGAAGTGGACGTAGGTGTTGGATACACCGAACCACTATAAAATCTTTGTGTTTGCCGTGTCTCCTTTATCTCTATCTCTACCTCTATCTTATTGATTGTATTTTGTTTTTGCATCTGCATTCACTTTCACTCACACTAATCAAACAAATAATTCAAAAGGTTTAAATTTTTAAAGAACCCAATTCACCCCCCCTCTTGGGTTATCATCTGGGCCAACAGTCCTGGATTGAAATTCTAAAAGGTTAGAATAGAAAATCCTGGTGATTCTGGTGTTAGCGGAAGCGTGATGGATCTTGGAGGAAGATTCAAGTGGAAGGATTCAAGATCAGCAAAGTTGTTTTTCCGCGAGCTAGCACTCCCAGAAATCCGATCATTCGGGGCTTCGCGTGGACGATACTAGAGGCCGGGCGATTGAATAGCTGCAGAGCATAAAAGGATTTACCAACTGCCCTTAAGGTAAGTGATATGATCCCTAGATCTTAAGGCATCATTCAAGGCAAGAAGTACGACTTCTTACCTTGAGGATCAAGATATGATCTTTATGATTTTATTTATATGCATATTTTAGATCAAGCGATCCTATATATAAGGCAAAGATATGATCTTGATACATATTAGATAGATTAATATGTAATTTTTTAATTTTCACATTGATAATAGTTATCAAATTTTAAAATATGCATGCCTCGAAGTTTATTTCTCTCTACAAATGGTATCAGAGTTGATCTAATTTATTGCATGTAAGATTAATGCTCTCATTAATTGTGTAATCAAAGCTAAAACGAATCACAGGTCTATTCGGTCAGAGATGAATTAAAAATCCAAATTACTCATTCAATGAGGTATTCTATGACATATTGCCATGACGTTATGGTTCTTGATGTTTAGTCAAAAGATAATTTAAATTGATCTTTGGCTTCAAAACATAGATTACACACACTCTCAAAATATGTTTTATAGTTGATACATATTGATGTTGTATAAAAGCATTATATTTGCATGTTTAGTATAAAACATAGATATGAGATATGTGGGCTTGTAATCTATGTTATGAAACATACAAATATTTATGAGAGTTTTATTTGAATGTCAAATATTAATTCATAATCTTTTTAGATATGATCTAAATATAGGAATTATGAGTAGTAATATAATGTAAGTGATGCTTGATTGAAATATATGACATATAAACATGAAATATTTAATCTTTTGGGTTAGCTAAATCGGGTCCATAAAGGGTTAGACCCTAAGGTTTAAATCAACTGGACTAAAAGAGTATTTGATCAAATCTAAATTAATTAGATTAGGTTAAGAATGCTCTAAATCAAACAATAGTTGTAGTTGATCCTGTCCTTCTCTTTGATTAAACCAAATGGAAGTAGATTAGGCTCCGTGGTTGAGCATGAATCTCTTAGATGGTCAAATCAAAAATTGGTTAACCATATGATGTCAAGGTGAGTTGGCAAATTGCTATAGGATCAATGATCGAATGGTTTTTAATTGGGAGCTACTCGTATTGATGCGTCTTTAACGAGTTAATGGCATATCCCTCCCATCGATCTCACTTACCTGATCAATATGGTGAACCATTTATGATTCTGATTATTTACTTGATTCGGGTTGACCCAAGCCTGTAAGGAAATCAGTCTGACTAATTTAGGTGCCACTTAACCAGACTTAATCTTGTTTTATTCTACCGATTGCATAGGGTCAGTAGGAGAACTTGATTAGTCAATTTGTTTTCAGATTATTAAATCCTCTAAAATTATTAGGTCCTTAAAATGAAATAGTTATATGATAACTAGATCATAGCCTCCCATTAAGGTGGGTGATAATGAGTCCAATGTCTTGATAATCATTGGAGGCACTCCATGCCTCGTGCTTGTCAACCATCGAAATTATCATTCATTATATGATAAGTCAGCGTAACTATTAAATAGACAGTCAGGTAGGCCGAGCTTCACTCGGGCTTGGTTGTCTATTGATAGGTTACACTGATTATATCATTTAATAGTTGGACCTAACCAGAACTTTCAGTGGAGGCACTCCATGCCTGCTGAAGAGGTACATGGGACAAAACTGAACACTAAGAATTGTTTTGGAAAACAATTGGTTTTGAACCTACTCTTAGATGCATATGAGTTGGCTAAGCTTCACTTGGGCATGTATGTAGTCTATGTAGATCTTAGTGCCCACTAAAGAATTAAGAATAATTCTTCGAATTGGGGTGTAGAGGCTGCCAATTTGAACAAAATAGTGGGAGAATCTTTAGACTAAAGTCCAAGTCTTTACACTAAATCAATTTATATACTAATAAACTTTAGTTTTTCCTTATGCACAAAATGGCCACTAATTTATCATTAAGGTCCCTATTGGATAGTGACAAGTTGAATGGTTCAAATTTCAATAGCTGGTTTAGAAAACTTAAGATCGTCCTTGAGCATGAGAGGATTCTATATATTCTGAATAATCCTGCACCAAACATACCTGATGCAAACACACAAAGTTCTGAGAAAGACACTTATCAGAAGTGGCTCAGTGATAGAACTAGCGTACGTTGCATCATGCTAGCAGCAATGAATGATGAATTCGATCGCCAATTTGAGAATGCTCAGCCAAAAGAAATCATTCAAGCGTTGAATGAATCTTTCGGCACACCTGACGATGTTGAAAGGCACAAGACTAGTTGTGCTATTTTTAATGCTCGAATGAGGGATGAATCTCCTGTCACTGATCATGTATTGTACATGATCGAGAAGATACAACTCCTAAGCAAGCTCGGCTTTCCCTTACATGAGCAGTTGGGAAAAGATGAGATCCTGAATTCCTTGCCTCCATCCTTCCGACCTTTTCTTACTCATTTTCTAATGACAAAGCCTGCAGTCAACTACCACGGTTTGTTAGGGTTGTTACAGAACTTTGAGAAGGACAACCAGCTCTCTAAGGGTTTGGTTAATGTGGTTGAAGGATCTAAGGTAGGGCAACAACCCTTTGGGAAAGGGAAGAAGAAAAAGAATAAAAAAAGGTGCAACATGCTAAGACATCTATAAGTGGTCAGATGCAGAAGAAGAAAGTTGATAAAAGTCAAGCTGAATGCTTTCATTGCAAGATGCAAGGGTACTGGAAGAGGAACTGTCCTCTTTACATTGCCACACTTGATCAAAATAGGCCTAAGAAGAAAAAAGGGCAAGATGTTGCTCAACAAGGTATTTATATGATAACACCTTATAATTTTTCTGTATATAATAATCAGACATGGGTATTGGATACCGGGAGTCCTTTTAACATTTGCAATTCATTGCAGGGACTATAGGTCACTAGAAGATTTGAGGACAATGAAAGATTCCTTAATATCGGCGATGGAAGATTAGTTCCAATTCTGGCATTAGGAGTTCTTGAAATAGTTTTCAATAAAAATGTCATTATAATAAATAATTATCATTTTTGCCCAACGTTCTTGTGAACATAATTTCTGTAGGCCTTCTGGCCAAAAGTCATTATGAAATTTCAATAAAGGATGTTACTTTGAATATCATTATGAATGGAGTCACTGTAATGACTGGGCATTTATCTAATGGCATTTATATATTATCATAGCCTGTAAATGTAGTGTACAAATCAAGTAAGCGCCCTAGAACAACTGATGTCACAGACATTTATCTTTGGCATCATCGGCTGGGTCATATCAACAAGAATAAATTAAACAGATTAACTCAGAAGGGCATCCTTCGAATTGATGATTGTGAATCATTAACTACCTGTGAATCCTGTTTTCTTGGTAAAATGACCAAGTCATCTTTTACTGGAAAAGATGAAAGAGCCAAAGAGCTATTGGGTCTAGTACATACTGATGTATGTGGACCAATGAGCACTTATGCCAAAGGTGGATATTACTACTTCATTACTTTTATAGACGACCTTTCTAGGTTCGGTTATGTCTATCTTATGAGACATAAATCTGAGTCATTTGAAATGTTCAAACTATATCATAAAGAAGTAGAAAAACAAACAGGAAAATGTATTAAGATCCTTCGATCAGATCGAGGAGGCGAATACCTTTTTAATGACTTTGTGATATATTTAAGGGAGAATGGGATTTTCTCTCAATGGACTCCTCTTGGAACACCGCAGCATAACGGTATGTCCGAAAGAAGGAATCGAACCATGTTAGACATGATTCGGTCCATGATGGGTTTTGCAAGCTTGCCAATATCATTTTGGAGATACGCATTAGAATCAGCTTGTCATATTCTTAATAAGGTTTCAAGTAAGTCTGTTTCCAAAACTCCACATGAGATATAGTATGGACAAAACTGGTTATCACCTATATGAGAGTCTGAGGGTGTCCGGCTTATGTGAAACGTGCAAAATCAGACAAACTTGAACCCAAATCTGATAAATATTTTTGCATCGGCTATCCAAAAGAAACCAAAGGATATTACTTCTACAATACTGAAGAACAAAAGTTGTTCATTAGTAATAGAGCAGTTTTTCTTGAAAAGGAGTTCCTTAGTGAAGGAACAAATAGCTCTAATATTGAACTTGAGGAAGTTCATCAAGTAGAAGGAACAACACAAACCAGTAAACCCTTAGAATCTGAGTTGATTAGATCAAACTCAAAACCCATTTTAGATGCACCATTAAGGCGATCTAGTAGAGTAACACATCAATCGGACAGATATTTAGGTTTCTTGGTCCAGAATGAAGATCCTGTTGAACTCGATGAGAACAACGAGGATCCGATCACCTATATGGATGCTATGCAAAGGACTGAGTCTAATAAATGGCTTGATGCCATGAAATCCGAACTTGATTCCATGAAGGACAATAATGTATGGACATTAATTGACCCACCCAAAAGGATAAAATCCATAGGGTGTAAGTGGGTTTTCAAGAGGAAAAGAGACGCAGATGGAAAGGTTGAGACCTATAAAGCACGTCTAGTTGCTAAGGGGTATCGTCAACGTTATGGTATTGACTATGACAAAATGTTTTCTCCTGTGGGAATGCTGAAATCCATTCGGATTATGCTAGCTATAGTAGCACACTTCGATTATGAGATTTGGCAGATAGATGTTAAAACCGCTTTTCTAAATGGTGATTTAGAAGAACAGGTGTATATGATACAACCTGAACGTTTTATATCTGAAGACGAGTTTAAAGTGTGCAGGTTACATAAGTCTATTTATGGACTTAAGCAAACATCTAGGAGTTAGAACATATGATTTGATAAAGTGATCAAATCTCATGGCTTTATTAAAAATAAAGAAGAACCTTGCATTTATAAATGGGCTAACGATTCTATTATTGTATTTCTTGTATTATATGTGGATGATATTCTCTTAATCAGGAATGATATCCCTACATTACAAGGAATAAAGACATGGTTATCATCAAAATTCTCCATGAAAGATCTGGGAGAAACATCATACATCCTAGGGATGAAGATCTATAGAGATAGATCTAAGAGGATGCTTGGTTTATCCCAATCTATGTACATTGACACCATGCTAAAGAGGTTTAGCATGGAGAATTCCAAGAAAGGCTATCTTTCGATAGGCCATGGAATTCATCTTTCTAAGAAGGATTGTTCGACAACTCCTACTGAAAGAGAACGTATGAGTCGAATTACATATGCTTCGGTAGTGGGATCGATTATGTACACCATGACATGTACAAGACCAGATGTGGCATACTCACTAAGAGTAGTGAGTAGATACCAATCTGATCCAAAAGAAAAACACTGGCAAGTTGTTAAGACAATCCTTAAGTATTTAAGAAATACTAAGGACCAGTGGTTAGTCTATGGAGAGTCTGATTTGAAACTTGTTGGATATACTAATTCCAGTTTTCAATCAGATCATGATGATAGCAAAAGTGTATCAGGTTTTGTGTTTATCCTAAATGGTCAGCTGTTTGCTGGAAAAGTTTTAAGCAACATACAGTGGCAGATTCGGTGTGCAAGGTAGAGTACATCGCTGCATCAGATGCTGTGAAAGAAGCTGTGTGGCTACAAAAGTTTATCTTCGACCTTGGAGTGGCACCTTCCATAGATGGATCAGTCCTGTTATATAGTGACAGCACTGGTGCCATAGCTCAAGCAAAGGAACCATGAGCACATCAGCGCACCAAGCACATACTGCGCCGGTTTCATCTTATACGAGAGGTTGTAGACCGAGGTGACATAAATCTTTAAAAGATTGACGGAAAGGAAAACCTAGATGACCCATTAACTAAAGCACTCAGCATCAAGGAGTTTGATGACTATAAATTGAAGATGGGTATTAGATAGTGTAATGAGTTGCTTTAGGCTAAGTGGGAGTTTGTTGGGAATTGTATCCTAAAGCCAAGCATTTGATGATTGTGCTAATGTAAATTACATATAAATTGATATATTAATAAAAGTTATTTGGCAGTTTATTAATTACAAGAACATCTTCTTAAAACTCCTAATGGTAATGAAGCCCTCAGGATCTTCCTTCACAATAAAGGAGGATTTATCTTTGAAGGTCCTTAAAAGAGTTCACGACCAAATGATTTACTATGACAGGGCCATAGTACTATCAATTATAGGACGTTGTATATCATATTTGTTGGTTGTCCTCTTAACCAAGGAGTGTAGAGACACTGGTATGACATATAGGTGAAAGTGTAGGAGTATATTTCACTGAACGTGACTCATTTCCGGATACTCTACTGTCAAGAGTTAATCCAATAAGATATAGGTATATGTATCCTTCAGACCTGAAGATCACTACCAGTGGCTTACAAGCAACTCATTGTACTTAAGTGCCGGACCACCTAGATTTCTAATCCAGCTACGAAAGGTTACTGGGTGCAGTCAAGTACTTGTGGTAGTCAGTTGTGGATCAAGATGGAATTTGACCTATCCCGTTAAAAGGAGAAATGCTTGTGTTTCAATTTAGCAAGACCTTGACCAAGGCACTTCATGTGAAAGTCACATGATCACTAAAATTGAAATCACTTTATGGATATGCTATTTAGAGTTGACAGGCTCTTAAGCCATCCTTAGCATTTGTGGTCAAGAGGATGAATTATATGGTAACTGTTTCTTAGGGTTCTTGGAGTTTGCTCGGCAACTCTTTAACCTATCCGGACATCGGGTTCCATTGCTAGATAGGCACATCAATTAGTATAGAAAGTTGTTTCTATGCTACCGGCTTAGGTTCGAACCTAAAGAGTCACACGCATAGAAGTTTCCTAGGATGATCTATTTGCTGATCAACGATTGAGAATTGTATATAATTTAATTAATCAATTTGATTGATTGAATTATCTCAATTGGGTTAAGTACAAGTGAATAAGATTCAATTTGATTTAAGTCTATTAGAATGACTAGTCAATTTCAAATATTGATTTGAAATTAGACTTGATTTGGATTTAAATAGACTCAGGACTAGCCAAATTTGATTTGGGCTAGGACCATGATCTATGTGGGTTCAGTCCAATAAATTCAGATCAGATTAAACCATCACCTGAACCCAAACCTCTCGCATAAGGATCTCACATGATGAGATGGTTGAAATCTCATCTCATGAGAGATTAAATTCTCATATAGAATTTAATGCCTGACATTAATCTTATCCCGTTGGAATTCTAAGTGTTAGAATTATGTACCTCTTTGAATTAGCCAAATACTGCAACTCTTTGGTTTTCACCGAACATCGAATTAGCCAAACATTGCGACTCTTTGGTTTTCACCGAACATCGGAATTAACCAAATG
This sequence comes from Calamus simplicifolius, assembly GCA_900491605.1. NCBI lineage: Eukaryota > Viridiplantae > Streptophyta > Magnoliopsida > Arecales > Arecaceae > Calamus > Calamus simplicifolius. Next base: position 335,627 of record UESW01004617.1, on the reverse strand, counting down.
CCACACCTCTTTGGTTCGGTGTCTCTTTGCTTTTTACGGAACGGTGGAATTCTAAATGTTAGAATTCAATGGGCTGGCTAAAATGAGACTATAAATAGAGGACATCCCTTACCAGAGAACAACAACACACGATATGTCGTGGATTGAAATTCTAAAAGGTTAGAATAGAAAATCCTGGTGATTCTAGTGTTAGCGGAAGCGTGGTGGATCTTGGAGGGAGATTCAAGTGAGAGGATTCAAGATCAGCAAAGTTATTTTTTCGCGAGCTAGCACTCCCAAAAATCTGATCATTCGGGGCTTCGCATGGACGATACTAGAGGCCGGGCGATTGAACGGCTGTAGAGCATAAAAGGATTTACCAACTGCCCTTAAGGTAAGTGATATGATCCCTAGATTTTAAGGCATGATTCAAGAAAAAAAAGTACGATTTCTTACCTTGAGGATCAAGATATGATCTTGATGATTTTATTTATATGCATATTTTAGATCAAGCGATCCTATATATAAGGCAAAGATATAATCTTGATGCATATTATATATTAATATGTAATCTTTTAGTTTCCGCATTGATAATAGTTATCAAATTTTAAAATATGCATGCCTCAGAGTTTATTTCTCCCTACAAGCTCAAGCTGGCTCTTCTTTTTCTAAGGGATAATCCACAAATCGTCCACCTTTGTTTAATGGCACTAACTACACATATTGTAAAGCTAGAATGAGAATATTCATTGAAGATTTGGACTATGATTTATGAAGTATCATTATCAATGATCCTAGCTCTTCCACACACTTAGTAGATGGATCCATTATTCCTAAGTCCAAAATGGATTGAAATGAGAATGATAAAAAAATGGCCCAACTCAATGCCAAGGCCATGAATGTCCTATACTGCTCCTTGGATGCAAATAAATTCAATAGAACATCCACTTGCATCTCAGCCAAGGAGATATAGGATCGGTTGAAAGTTAACCATGAGGGTACCAATCAGGTTAAAGAGTCCAAGATTAACATTCTTGTGCATAGATATAAACTCTTTAACATGGATAAAAATGAGTCCATCACTTGCATGTACACTAGATTTACGGACATAGTGAATGGATTAAAAAGTCTTGAAAAGACCTATACTAACTCAAAGCTTGTTCAAAAAATTCTTAGGTCCCTTCTAAGAGCATGGAAAGCAATAGTGACAGCAATCCAAGAATTCAAAAATCTTATTATTTTACCTTTGGAAGAGCTTCTTGGATCAATTATGACCCACGAACTCTTAATGAAGCAACATCTAAAAGAAGATGTGAAGAAGAAAAAGATAATCGCATTAAAAGCTGCTGAAAAGAAAAAGAGCAGTAGTAAAGAAGATGAAGATGATGAAGATACCGCTCTCCTTATAAGAAAATTTAAAAAATTTATGCAAAGAAGGAGGCCATTTCATAAAAAAAACCTGGTATCAAATTGGAAGGAGATAAGGAGAAAAATAAGGAAAAGGAGAAAGATCCCGTAATTTGCTTTGAATGCAAGAAGCCCAGACATTACAAATCTGAATGTCTTCAGCTCAAAAAAGGGATATAAAAATAAAAAAAACGTATGTTGCAGCATGGAGTGACACTGATGAATCTTTATCTGAAGAACAACAATAAGAAGTTGCTAACATATGTCTTATGGAAAATGAAGAAGAGGTATGTTCTAAAAGCCCTATTTATGATTTTACCTTTGATGAACTTTATGATGCTTTCAATGAATTGCTTAGTGATTTTAAAATTTTGAGAGCAAAGAATAAGGTTTTAAAAACTAAAAATATAGATCTTCTTTAAAAAAAAGATAAATTTACCATTGAATTTGAAAAGCTAAAATTTGAAAAGCAAAATTTAGAAAAAGAAAAAATATGATTTTTGCTAAAAATCTAAATTTAAAAAATAAAGTTGAAAAGTAAAAAAATATTATTGAAAAATTTACTTATAGCTCAGAAAGACTCAATTTGCTTTTAAATAATCAAAAAGCTATTTTTGATAGAGCCGATTTGGGTTTCAAACCACATAAGAAACAAAATTAGTTAATAATTTCTTTGTTAAGAAATAAATTGAAAATGATATTTTCTATTTTTATTGTGGTAAAAAAGATCATAAATCCTATGTTTACAATCATAAAATATCTCATATAAATGCTAGTTACAAAGGTAAAATGATTTGGGTTCCAAAAGGAACTATTTTTTGCTACTAACCATAAAGGACCCAAGAAGGCTTGGGTACCTAAACATAAGATGTAATTACTATGCAGGTGTGTCTTATAGCTAAAGAATCAAAAGGAAAATGGTATCTTGATAGCGGCTGCTCAAGACACATGATGGATGATAAAGATCAATTCATCATCCTTGAAGCCAAAAGAGGTGGAGTAGTGACCTTTAAAAATAATGATAAAGGTCACATCATGGGTATTGATAAAATTCAGATCACTTCATCCACTTTTATTGAGAATATTTTATATGTTGATGGCTTAAAACATAATTTGATTAGTATTAGTCAACTATGCAATAAAGGTTTCAAAGTGTCATTTGAAGCACTATCTGCACAGTATCTAATCCCATTGACAATAGCATTATCTTTATTGGAAATAGAAATGGCAATATATACTTAATTGACTTGGATAACTTAACTACAAGTAATCATTGATTAATTATTGATAATGCTAAGGTAAATGAGATTGGATGGCTATGGCATCGTAGATTAGGTCATGCAAGCACACACTTGATTTCTAAATTGTTTAGAATGGATTTGGTTAAAGGTCTTTCAAAGTTGAATTTTAAAAATAATAGAGTTTGTGATGCATGTCAATTTAAAAAATAAACTAGAAATTCTTTCAAATCCAAAAATATTATTTCAACTTCTAGGCCACTCGAGCTACTATACATGGACCTTTTTGGACCTACTAGAACCACTAGTTCAGGAGAAAAGAAATATGGTCTTGTGATAGTAGATGATTACTCTAGATTCACTTGGGTACTATTTTTAGCTCATAAAGATGAGACATTCTCAATTTTTTTGAAATTCTTCAAGAAAGTCGCAAATGAGAAAAATACTACCATAGTGTCTCTTAGAAGTGATCATGGGACTGAATTCAAAAATCTTTTATTTAAAAATTTCTGCATTGAAAATGATATCTATCATAATTTTTTAGCATCTAAGATATCTCAACAAAATGAGATGGTAGAGAAAAAAATAGGACTTTAGAGGACATGGCCCATACCATGCTATGTGAAAACCAACTCTCAAAATATTTATAAGCGAAAGCTATAAACATAGCATGTTACATTCTAAATAGAGCCCTGATTAGATCAATTCTTAAGAAAACACCCTATGAGCTATGGCATGATAGGAAACCTAATATTAGCTTTTTTCATGCATTTGGTTGTAAATATTTTATTCACAACAATGGAAAGGACAATCTAGGAAAGTTTGATGCCAAGTCAGATGAAGGTATCTTCTTAGGATATTCTATATTTAGCAAGTCATATAGAGTGTTCAATAAGAAGTATTTGATTGTAGAAGAGTCAATTCATATAGTGTTTGATGAGTCTTTAGCATCAAGTTCAAAAAAAAAAGATGATGAGAAAGATACTAATATCCTTGGAAGAAATCTTGAAAGACTAAATGTTGATGTACTTTAGATCATGAACGTCTGAAGCTAAGGATGATGACTCAACTAAGGATAATGATGTTGATACTACTCATAATGATACAGATCTACCTAGAGATTGAAGATATGCTTATGGTCATCCAAACGATATAATCATAGGATCTAATCATAGGTGATCAATTTTAAGGTGTATGAACTAGATCATCCATGAGAAATATCAACAATCATCTTGCATTTGTGTCTCATATAGAGCCCAAAATAATTGAAGAAGCTAAAAAGGGTAGTTATTAGATGTTAGCTATGCAAGAAGAGTCCAATTAATTTAGTAGGAATAAGGTATGGACCTTAGTTGATAGACCCGTCGATTATCCGGTTATAGGATCAAAATGGGTATTCAGAAATAAGTTAGATGAAGTTGACACTGTTGTCAGAAATAAGGCTAGATTGGTTGCAAAGGGATATATCAGAAAGAAGGGATTGATTTTATGAAACCTTTGCACTTGTAGCTAGATTAGAAGCCATAAGGTTGTTACTTGCATTTGCATGTTGCATAAATATTAACTTATTTCATATGGATATAAAAAGTGCATTTTTGAATGATTTATAAATGAAAGAAGTTTATGTTGAACAATCACCTAGTTTTGAAGATCACAAATTTCCAAATCATGTTTTAAACCACACAAAGTACTTTATGGTTTAAAGAAGGCACCTAGAGCTTGGTATGATAAACATAGTAAATTTCTGATTGAAAATAATTTTTTAGAGGTAATGTCGATAAAACCCTATTTTTGAAAAGAAAAGAAAATGATCTATTAGTAGTACAGGTTTATGTTGATGACATAGTTTTTGGTGCTACTAACAATCTTCTTTGTTAAGATTATGCCAAGCTAATGCAGGGAGAATTTGAAATGAGAATGATGAGAGAACTAAATTTCTTTCTTGGACTTCAAATCAAACAAGAAAGGGATGGAATTTTAATTAACCAAACAAAATACACCAAAAAATTTCTTAAGAAGTTTGGTATGAAAATTGTTAAACCTCTTGGTACACCAATGAGTTCTTCATGCAAACTCGACAAGGACGAAGATGGTAAGAAAGTTGATCAAAAGCTTTATAGAGGTATGATTGGTTCTTTACTTTATTTAACAACTAATAGACTTGATATTATGTTTGCTATATATTTATGTGCTAGATACCAATCTGATCCTAGAGAATCTCACTTAATTGCTATAAAAAGAATTTTTATATATTTAAGTGGAATAAAAAATGTAGGATTATAGTATTCTAGAGACTCGCCATTTGATTTGATTGCATATTCTGATTCTGATTTTGTTGGTTATAAACTAGATAGGAAAAGTATGAGTGGTGCATGTCAATTCTTAGGTAGTAACTTAATCTCTTGGTTTAGCAAAAAGTAAAATTCAGTTGCATTATCAATTATTAAAGCTAAATATGTTGCAGCTGAAAGTTGTTGTACTCAACTCATATAGATTAAGCGACAACTTGAAGATTATGACATCACTCTTAATAAGATTCCAATAAGGTATGGGAATACTAGTGCAATAAATCTTACCAAAAATGCAATTCAACACTCAAGAACTAGACATATAGAAGTTAGGCATCATTTCATTAGAAAACATATTGCTAACAATGATGTTTGTCTTGATTATGTATGTACTTAAGATTAATTAGCTGATATATTTATAAAACCCTTAAGTGAAGAGAAATTTTGTTATCTTAAAGGACAATTATGTATTTGTGATCCATTAGAATAGATTTGAAACCCCTAAGAATGATTATCTAGATTTTAATCCATTTTCTTGAAAACCTTCTTATGTTACAAAGAAAATCATCTAGATATTTGAATTTCTTGATCCCCCATGCCTTAAGGAAACTTATCTAGGGATCTATGCTCAGCTTGACAAGTTTCAGATCTTGAATCTTTTATTTTTTTCTAAAACTATCGTGGAGCTGACTCTACTGAAGTTGGAGTCGACTCGAGATTTTACAACTCTCTATCTGCTCATTAGAGCCGACTCACATTACTGCAGGAGCCGACTCTATTTTGAGCGCAGACGGTTTTATTCATGCAAAGCCAACTCCATGCTTTGCAGGAGCCGACTTTAAGTGTTCCCAATCAGTTTATTTAGGGTTGAGCCGACACTTTTCCAAACCAAATCATCTCCAAATCTTTCTAACTATCTTTCACTCCTCTCAAACTTCCAAATACTTTTGATTTCAACCTCCTTTGATCTCCAATGGCACCCAAACGCCATGCATCTATCCTTGGAGCCTCCGTCACTACTGAAAGGAGGTCCATGCGATGTCTAGTGAGGTAACCCTCTCCATGCATGCCATTGTCTTCTTCCACTTCCACACCAAAAGCCATTCCAACTCCATCCTCACCACATACTGATTTTTTGGCTGGAAAAGCAATCACCACTGGAAGAAAGGTAGACTTTCACTTCTTTGATCTTGAGGGATTTGATATTGCAAGATTGTTAAGAAATATGGGATGAAAAAAAGTTTGTTCTCTGGATGTTCCTACCTACCCAAGTGTTGGCCCAGATGGCAACCCAAGAGGGGGGAGAATTGGGTTCTTAAAAATTTTAACACTTTAAAACTAAATACTTTGATATGAAAGTGCTTGAGTGCAATGTATAGATAAATGCTAGGCACAAATAAATGAGATAGAGAGAGAGAGAGATAAAGCACGACAAACACAAAGATTTTATAGTAGTTCGGTGTATCCAACACCTACGTCCACTCCCAAGCAGCACTTGGGTCCATACTATAATCCACTTGATTACAGTCGAGTTTTTTACAAGCTCACAACCCAAACTTGTTGTTTTCCTAGGGTCACAACGAACCCAGCTGGTTTTTTCGGGCTCACCAGCACAAAACCCAACCACAAGCTATCCTTAGCTTGTCCGAGGTACACTACCTCCACTAATTCAACCCCCTGATTGAATTAGTAAACAACAATAAAAATGGAGTTTTGAATACAAAATAGCTCCTCAAAAGAGCAAATATGTAATTAAATAAACAAAGGTAAGAAAAGCCTGTTTGAAGCGATTTGGATGTGTTCTTTTCTTCTTTTCTTCTTCTCCTTTGAAAGATTGAATTAGGCCTCAGCTCAGATTCTTCACAAAAATCAAGGTGGAGAAGTTGGAGAGAAACATGGCTTTTGCTTTCTTCCTTTTTTCTTGAGAAATCCTTGATTCTGAACTTTGAGTGCTTTGGACTTCTCTTTGAACTCTCTAGGATTGATGGATTTGAGCTCTGAGTCTTTTCTTTTGATTTCTCTCTCTTTTCACTAAGCTTTTTCTTGATTTTTCTCCTCTCATTTTCAAACGGATGGTTCCCCCTTTTTATAGATCTCTTAATCCAAGATTAGGTGAGAAAAATAGCCGTTACAGAGTAATTGGATTTCTTCTGCACACACAGAAAAATAGCCATTAGAGATTAGGTGGAAAAAATATTACCGTTGGAGTCTGTTCTGACATTTGAAAATACGTTCATGACAGGTTGGAGTCGGCTCCAACTTTGCAGGTGTCGACTCCAACTCGGGGTGTCCAAAAATAGCAAATAAAAAGTTATTGAGGAGTCGGCTCCGAAAAGGTAATGTGTCTGCTCGGCGCTTTCGGGAGTCGGCTCCAGATTTCAAAGGTGTCGACTCTAACTATGTCCAAAAAGCATGCGCTCTGTACTTAGGTTAGAGTCAGCTCCGGAAACTCAGGTGTCGGCTCTGCAACTTTCAGGTGTCGGCTCCCGAACTCTAGGTGTCGGCTCCGAAAACTAACGCAGAAACCACTTCTTGTATCTTAGGTTGGAGTCGGCTTCAAAACTCTAGGTGTCGACTCTGGATTGTGCCAAAATTCTAGAAAAGTTCTGATACGTTCTGGGGTCGGCTCCGGACAGTTGAGGTATCGACTCTAAGTTCTGAACTTAAATAATTTCCATTAAAATTTGATTCAAAACTTATTTCCTTATATCTTTTGACTGATTAAACATTCTCAATGCCTAAAACACTTCTTAAATTTATTAGAAACATAATGAATATACTCATGTCTTTTGTTAATCATCAAAATCAATAAATGGGTCAACAATCTCTCCCTTTTTGATAATGACAAAAACAATGAGTATATTCATGATTAATTAATGAAATTTTCAAAGAAGATAAGTTATCATAGTTAAGCTCCCCCTGAATGAGATAACTCCCCCTATGATACTTAACATCTTCTTTCCTTATCATTTAAACTCCATACATATCAAATTAAGCTCATTTCATTTAATGTTTGATACCAATTAAACTTATTTCATTGAAATTTCTTGATACCAATTTCTTAATGAAATTCATTCAATGTATATATAATTATCTTCTTTCCCCTTTGTACATTTAATTGTAACTTTTATGCATATACAAATATCATTTACTTCTCCCCCTTTTTTGTAATCAACAAAAAGGTTAAAAGTTACAAGTGAATCAAAACTCAATTCAAGTCATTCTATATCAAAGTTCCAGGATAGCAAATATGATATTCATTACATCATAAATACTTTCAAATATATCAAAATGTTGCTTTCATTACATCATCGAACAAAAAGTTACTTCAATTACATCAAAACATATTAAACTAAGCATCAACTTTTAATAACATCAAAAGAAAGAAAGAAAACTTCATTATAACAAAATCAAAATATAGTATTTAATGATTTCTAAGAAGTCTTTGCAAATCTTCCATAATTTTTCCCATTCCTTCACTTTGAGTTCTGACAAATTCCTTCAGTCTTCTATCAACGAATGCACATGCAGTAACAATTTTTCTTGAAGCTCTGCATTGCATTTAGAATAAGTCTCAGAATCTCCTCCAATCTCTTTGAGTTCCTCAAATATGTGCATGAGATCAGTCTTCAAAGATTCTGAAGAAGATCCAAAAGTGGACTCAATCTTGCTCACCCTATCATCTAAGGAATAAAGAGTCTCTCTCAAATTCATAAATCTGCTATCTAACTTAGTATTCATCTCTTCTTTATGATTCAAAAGTAATGATTTCAATTGCTCCATCTGAGTGTCAGAAAAACTGGTAGAAGCTTGAACAAATGAACTTGTAGCAGGTGCAGGAGCTGCTAAAGGTGCTGAGCTACTAGGTTCTGGCGAAATATGTCCCGTTGAAGGTCCAGGTGCTGTAGCTCCAACATCAGTAGATCTTTTATCCAAGAGACTTTTCCTTTCTCAAATTCCATCTTTCTTCATAAATCTCATTCTATGCACAGTTGCTAAACTATAATAATCTGTGTGCCTTAAATTTTTCTTGGGTTCATTTTCAGAAATAACAACACCCTGACTTTGGAATACTAAAGTCAATATCATACCATAGGGTAAAGTGGATCTTCTCTTATTCCCGGCTTCAGCCATATACCAAACCATCATACCAGCCAAATTAATTTGTTGTCCAGTCGAAACACTATCCATTATAACAATGTCTCACTCTGTGACATACTCAAACCTCCCAGTCTTGGGAAACAAAATCCGACCACAGATATTATGAAGTAATCTCAACTCAAGAGGCAATTGGTTTGCCCTAATTTCTTCAAACTCAGTGATTTTCCTTCCTAGCATCCTTGATAAAGCATTTGACCTTTCACTATGAATGCTTCCAGCAAGCCCAGTAACATGAATCCCTAAAAGATTTCCTAGAATTTCCGAGGTTATATGAATCTTTTTCCCTCTAACAGAACTAACTATTCCTCCATCTCCTCTAGATAGATTGAAATAAATTTCCTTGACTAAGGCCGGATAAGTGGGTAAATCAAGGGAACACACCTTATCCCAACCTAGTTCTTTTAACTATCGCCCAATAGTGAAACCTTCTTTCTCAAAGAAATAAAAGTCTACCTTTCTGCCCATTATGATTAGTCGGCCGGTTAAGGTGTCGATTTGAGGTAAGGAGGGGCTTGGAATAGTGCTCGATGTGGATGACGAAGAGGACGAAGAGCTTGGTGAAGGCTGCCTTGCCGGACGCCTCACTGTCCGTTTCCTGGTCGTCACCGCTCCAGCAAACATGGATCCCCTACATTTGGGTGCCATTGAGAGCTAAGGAGTGGTTAATTTGAGGGATTTAGGGTTTTGGGAAAAGTTTGGGAGAGTTTGGAAGAGTTAGGAGTCGATTGGAATAAAGAGGAGTCGGCTCTGCCCTAGATAAGTCAACCTGGGACCACTTGGAGTCGACTCCCACAAAGCGAGGTGTCGGCTCCAAGTCGCTAACACAGTCAGCGCCCGAACTGGAGTTAGCTCCGCTAAGGGGTGTCAGCTCCAAGGTCTCAGATCGAGAGCGACACAGACAAGGTGTCGACTCCACAAATTAGGGTGTCGACTCCACTGACAGTTTCAGAAAAAAAAAAAATAAAGAGAGTTTCAAAGATCCGAAACATGTCAAAAGAAAATCAATAAATTTTGGATAAAATCTTTGGGATGTAGTAAATCAAATGATTCAAATATCTAGATGAATTATCCTTAGAATCATGAAAGAAATTTCAAGAAATTGATTGAATTCTAGATAATCAATCTTAAAGGTTTCAAAATCATTCCAAAGGATCACAAATCCCTAACTCTCCTCTAAGATAACAAAATCTTTCTTCACTTAGGGGTTTGTAAATATGTCAGCTAATTGTTCATCAGTACAAACATAATCAAGACAAATGTCATTATTAGCTAAATGTTCTCTAATAAAGTGATATCTAATTTCAATATGCTTAGTTCTTGAATGTTGTATTGGATTTTTAGTTAAATTGATTGCACTAATATTATCACATCTAATAGGTGTTTTATCAAGTGTTATGCCATAATCTTCAAGTTGTCGCTTAATCCAAAGGATTTAAGCACAGCAACTTCCAGCTGCAACATATTCAGCCTCAGCAGTAGATAATGCAACTGAATTTTGCTTTTTGCTAAACCAAGAGATTAAGTTACTTCCTAAGAATTGACATGCACCACTTGCACTTTTTCTATTTAATTTACAACCAGCATAATCAAAATCAGAATAAGCAATCAAATTTAATGTTGAGTCTCTAGAATACCATAAACTTACATTTTTAGTTTCATTTAGATATCTTAGTATTCTTTTTATAGCAATCAAATGAGATTCTTTAGGTTCTGACTAAATTATAGCACATAGACAAACAACAAACATAATATCTGGTCTACTTGTTGTTAAGTAAAGTAGAGATCCAATCATACCTCTATAATGCTTTTGATCAACTTTCTTATCGTCTTCATCTTTATCCAATTTGCATGAAGGACTCATAGGTGTTCCAAGGGGTTTGATTGATTCCATTCCAAACTTCTTAAGAATTTCCTTTGTGTACTTTGTTTGGTTGATGAAAATCCCTTCTTTGCTTTGTTTGATTTGAAGTCCTAGGAAGAAATTGAGTTCTCCCATCATGCTCATCTCGAAGTCACCCTACATTAACTTAGCAAATTCTTGACACAAAAGATTGTTAGTAGCACCGAAATTAATATCATCTACATATATTTGTACTACTAATAAATCTTTATTTTTTTTTTCAAAAATAATGTTTTATCAACATTTCCTTTAGAAAAATCATTTTTAATTAGAAATTTGCTTAACCTATCATACCAAGCTCTAGGTGCTTGTTTTAAACCATAAAGTGTTTTATGTAATTTAAAAACATGGTTTGAAAATTCATGATCTTCAAAACCAGGTGGTTGTTTTACAAAAACTTCTTCATTTATAAAACCATTTAGAAATGTACTTTTAACATCCATTTGAAATAAATTGATATTCATATGACATGCAAATGCAAGTAATAGTCTAATTGCTTCTAATCTAGCTACATGTGCAAAAGTTTCATCAAAATCAATTCCTTCTTCTTGATTATATCCTTTTGCAACTAATCTAGCTTTATTTCTAATTACTATGCCATTTTTATCTAATTTATTTCTAAATACCCATTTAGATTCTATAACTGAGTGACCTTTAGGTCTATCAACTAAGGACCATACATTATTCTAGTAAATTTATTTAATTCCTCTTGCATCGCTAACATCCAATTACTATATTTTTCAGCTTTTTCAACAGTTTTAGGTTCTATTTGAGATACAAATGCAAGATGATTATTGATATTTCTCATAGATTATCTAGTTCTTTCTCCTTGAGATGGATCACCTATAATCAATTCCTTTGGATGACTATAGGCATATCTCCAATCTCTAGGAAGATGTACATCATTATGATTAATATCAATAACATCGACCCTATGAGAATCATCATCTTTAGTTTCTTGTTCAGGTCTGAAGATACATCTATATTCAATTTTTTAATATCTCTCTCTAGCAAATTTGTATCTTCCTCATCATCAATCTTTTTGATCTTGATGCTAAAGATTCATCAAAAACTACATGAATAGATTCTTTTACAATTAAGTTCCTTTTGTTAAATACTCTATAGGCTTTACTAGTTGTTGAATATCCTAAAAATATGCCTTCATCAGATTTTGCATCAAATTTTCCTAAGTTGTCCTTACCTTTATTATGAATGAAACATTTACAACCAAATGCATGAAAATAACTAATATTAGGTTTCCTATCATGCCATAGTTCATAAGGTGTTTTCTTAAGGATTGGCCTAATTAAAGCTCTATTAAGGATGTAACATGCCGTGTTTATAGCTTTCGCCCAGAAGTACTTCGGGAGTTGGCTTTCACATAGCATGGTACGGGCCATGTCTTCTAGTGTTCTATTCTTTCTTTCTACCACTCTGTTTTGTTGTGTTGTTCTAGGTGCAGAAAAATTATGATGAATGCCATGTTCAATGTAGAAATTTTCAAATAAGTGATTTTGAAATTCTGTACCATGATCACTTCTAAGAGACACTATGGTGTTGTTTTTCTCATTAGTGACTTTCTTGAAGAATTTCAGAAATATCGAGAAAGTCTCATCCTTGTGAGCCAAACACAATACCCAAGTGAATCTAGAATAATCATCTACTATCACAAGACCATATTTATTTCCTTCTAAACTAGTGGTTCTAGTAGGTCCAAAAAGGTCCATGTGAAGTAGCTCTAGTGGCCTAGAAGTGGAAACAATATTTTTAGATTTGAAAGAGTTTCTAGTTTGTTTTCCAAATTGACATGCATCACAAATTCTGTTATTTTCAAAATCCAACTTTGGAAGTCCTTTAACTAAATCCATTCTTATTAATTTTGAAATTAAGTGTGTTCTTGCATGACCTAATTTACGATGCCATAGCCATCCAATCTCATTTACATTTGCATTATTAGCAACTAAGCAATGATTACTAGTAGACAAATTGTCTAAATCAATTAAGTATACATTGTCATTTCTATTACCAATAAATATAATGCTATTGTCTATGGGATTAGAAACAGTGCAAATAGAAGCTTCAAAGGAAACTTTGAAACCTTTATCACACAATTGGCTAATACTAATTAAATTATGTTTTAATCCTTCAACATATAAAACATTTTCAATAAAAGTGGATGGAGTTATTTGAATTTTACCAAGGCCCATGATTTGACCTTTGCTATTGTCTCCAAAAGTAACAACTCCTCCTCTTTTATCTTCAAGGGTGATGAATTGCTCCTTGTCACCCGTCATGTGCCTTGAGCAGCCGCCATCAAGATACCACTTTCGTTTTGATCTTTTGGCTGCAAAACACTCCTACAAATGATCAAACTTTCTGTTTAGGTACCCAAGCTTTCTTGGGTCCTTCATGGTTAGTAGCAATAAGGATTGTTCCTTTCGAAACCCATATTTTCTTTCCTTTAATTTTTAAATTTTTGCTAGTTTTCTTAATATTGCATTCATATGATTTATGTCCTTTTAAACCATATTTGAAACAAGTAATATTAGGTGATTGGCCAGCACATATAAAGATATTTTTCAAGGATTTTTGCTTTCTAAGAGGATTATATCCTAATCCTGCCTTGTCAAAAACAGCCTTTTGACTATCTAGAATCATGTTTAATTTTATAGAACTTAAGGTAAATCTATCAACTATATCCTTATATTTATCAACCTCTTTCTTTAGATTAAGGTTCTCATTTGAAACCAATTCCTTTTCTTTTGCAACGTCTTCTTTTTCAGATTTCAAGTCTTTAATTTCTAGAGCTAATTTATTTTTCTCTTTAAGTAGATTTGCATTTTCAGTTTTTAAAGATTTGCTTTTCTTTTTCAAAACTTTAAAATCATCAACTAATTCATTAAATGCATCAAATAATTCTTTAAATGTAAAGTCCTGAGTTTCAGAACTTACCTCATCATCTTCTTTTGCCATGAAGCAAATGTTTGCAACTTCCTTTTGTTCTTCCTCGGAAGAGGATTCTTCACTGTCGCTCCATGTTACAACATAAGCCTTCTTCTTCTTTTTGTAAGCTTTCTTTAATTGAGGACAGTCATATCTGAAATGCCTCAGTTTCTTACATTCATAACATATGAGAGGTTCTTTTTCCTTGTCCTTGTCCTTCTTTTTTCTTTTTCTCCTTCCATTTTGTTCCAAACTTTTTCCTATGGAAGGGTCTCCTTCTTTGCATAAATTTCTTAAATTTCTTGGCTAGGAGAGCAGTCTCATCATCATTATCTTCATCCTCACTGCTGCTTTCCTTAATTTCTGCCGCCTTAAGAGCAATAGTTTTCTTGTTCTTGACGTCTTCCTTTATATGCTGCTTCATTGTTAATTTATGGGTCATCAATGATCCAAGTAGCTCCTCCAAAGGTAAGGTATTGAGGTCCTTGGCTTCTTGGATTGCAGTCACCTTTGCTTCCCATGACCTTGGAAGAGACCTAAGAATTTTACGCACTAAATCAAAATTAGCATAGGTCTTACCAAGACTTTTTAGACCATTCACAATATCCGTAAATCTAATGTACATGCATGTGATAGTTTCATTTTGTTCCATGCTAAACAATTCATATTTGTGCACTAGAATATTAATTTTTGATTCTTTTACTTGATTAGTACCCTCATGGATAACTTCTAATCTATCCCATATTTCTTTTACAGAAATACATGTAGAAATTTATTAAATTTATTAGCATCTAAAGCACAATATAAAATATTCATGGCTTTTTATTAAGCTGAGCCATTTTCCTATCATTCTCATTCCAATCCCTTTCGGGTTTAGGAACTATTGAACCATCTACTAAGTGTGTGGGTGTGCTTGGTCCATTAATGATTACACTCCATAGTTCATAATCTAAAGCTTGAATAAAAATTCTCATTCTAACTTTCCAATATCCATAATTTGTTCCATTAAATAAAGAAGGTCTATTTGTGGATTGACCTTCAGCAAATGAAGATCCAGCTTGAGCTGCCATTTGGATCTTTGACTCTTGATCGTTGGATCAAGCTGAAAATGAGCACTAGCTCTGATATCAATTGTTGGCCCAGATGGCAACCCAAGAGGGGAGGGGTGAATTGGGTTCTTAAAAATTTTAACACTTTAAAACTAAGTACTTTGATATGAAAGTACTTGAGTGCAATGTATAGATAAATTCTAGGCACAAATAAATGAGATAGAGAGAGAGACAAAGCATGGTAGACACAAAGATTTTATAGTGGTTCGGTGTATCCAACACCTACGTCCACTCCCAAGCAGCACTTGGGTCCACACTATAATCCACTTGATTATAGTCAAGTTGTTTTACAAACTCACAACCCAAACTTATTTTTTCCAGGGTCACAACGAACCCAGCTGGTTTTTTCGAGCTCACCAGCACAAAACCCAACCATAAGCTATCCTTAGCTTGTCTGAGGTACACTACCTCCACTAATTCAATCCCCTGATTGAATTAGCAAACAACAATAAATATGGAGTTTTGAATACAAAACAGCTCCTCAAATGAGCAAATATGCAATTAAATAAACAAAGGTAAGAAAAGCCTATTTGAAGCGATTTGGATGTGTGCTTTTCTTCTTTTCTTCTTCTCCTTTGAAAGATTGAATCATGCCTCAGCTCAGATTCTTCACAAAAAATCATGGTGGAGAAGTTGAAGAGAAATAGGGCTTTTGCTTTCTTCCTTTTTGCTTAGGAAATCCTTGATTCTGAACTTTGAGTGCTTTGAATTTTTCTTTGAACTCTCTAGGATTGATGGATTTGAGCTCTGAGTCTTTCCTCTTGATTTCTCTCTCTTTTTTACTAAGTATTTTTCTCGATTTTTCTCCTCTCTTTTTCAAACGGATGGTTCCCCCTTTTTATAGATCTCTTAATCCAAGATTAGGTGAGAAAAATAACCGTTACAGAGTAGTTGGATTTCTTCTGCACACATAGAAAAATAGCCATTAGAGATTAGATGGAAAAATATTACCGTTGGAGTCTGTTCTAATATTTAAAAATCCGTTCCTGACAGGTTGGAGTTGGCTCCAACTTTGTAGGTGTCGGCTCCAACTCGGAGTGTCCAAAAATAGCAAATAAAAAGTTGTTGAGGAGTCAGCTCCGAAAAGGTAATGTGTCTGCTCGGCGCTTTCGGGAGTCGACTCCAGATTTCAAAGGTGTCAACTCTAACTATGTCCAAAAAGCATGCTCTCTGTACTCAGGTTAGAGTCGGCTCCAGAAACTCAGGTGGTGGCTCTGCAACTTTTAGGTGTTGGATCCCGAACTTCACGTATCGGCTCTGAAAACTGACGTAGAAACCACTTCTCTGTATCTTAGGTTGGAGTCGGCTTCAAAACTCTAGGTGTTGACTCTAGACCGTGCCAAAATTCTAGAAAAGTTCTGATACGTCCCGGGGTTAGCTCCGAATAGTTGAGGTGTCAACTCTAAGTTCTGAACTTAAATAATTTTCATTAAAATTCGATTCAAAACTTATTTCCTTATACCTTTTGACTGATTAAACATTCTCAATGCCTGAAACACTTCTTAAATTTATCAGAAACATAATGAATATACTCATGTCTTTTGTTAATCATCAAAATCAATAAATGGGTCAACACCAGCTCTAGTCAAAGAGTTTTACTGTAATGTAGGAGGAGGAGATGTTGGATTAGTTAGCTATATGAGAGGAACCCAAGTTTTTGTAACTTCAGAAATTTTGAAAAATCTTTTGAAAATGCCAATTGATGGATTGACTACTTCACATCCCACTGATCAGGGTGATGCTTTGCCGAGAATGTTAAGGAGAGAAGTAAACGAACTTGAAGATGTTTTTGACAACCAATTGAACTTGGAGTTGAGACTTTACATAATATTTGTAGTAGGATTCTTTTCCCCAAAATTGGTAGATTTGAATATGTATCTAAAAGAGACGTAGCTATAATGGACTGTGTATTGACTAGGCAACCTATTAACTTGGCGGGAATGATGATTGGCTACATGGCTTAAGCTGGTATAAAGAAGAGGTCAACTCTACCCTATGGGATGGTGTTGACATTAATTTTCAGAAGCCAAGGGGTTGATATTTTAGATAATGAGTCACAGAAGAAGTTGAGGCATATAGACTACTATAATATCTCCACCCTACACCGCATGGGATTTTGAAAGATTAATGGTCATTGGCAAAGGCGAAGACCTGGTGCTATTCATGAGACGATCAGAGAGGAAAGAATGGATGATGTTAAGGAGATTCCTGGACCATCCTTTCCAACACCGGGACCCAATTCTCCACCAGCACCTCCACCGGCAGCATCTACAGCACCTTCCTCTCATTTCACATCTAAATAAGTTGAGCAACTCAAAGAAATGATAAAATCTATTTTGGTTGAACACGAAGAAAAGATGAATAAGAATTTGAAAGAACATCTCTTGGACATTAGACATATCATCTATATTTTGGATGAGAGACTTGGAAGGATTGAAAGCTCAATCAATGCCTCTGCTAAGAGCCTGAAGACAGAATTGCAATATATTTTGAATAGGACTAAAGGCATTGCCAAAGAATCAGATGTCTACTCCAAGTCTTCTGCAGAGCTTCAAGTCAATATTAAGAGTGCAACATCCCAGATTGAAGATGTTGACCTCATATTGATTTTGATGAAATGAAAAATAATAAAGTATTGTGCTAATATTGTATCAATCAAGTTCATTCAATTTTAAGTTATTCATCATGGAATAATATACTTCATTTATCCCAGGTATATTGTGATTCATAATATAAGGTAATACGGTTCATTTGACAAAATAACTTTCAAGTTTAATTATATTTGCATTGTCTTGAACTAGATTCAATTATCTTACAAATTTCTATTTATAATTCTATGATATTTTGAATCATCACCGAATTATATTCTTAAACAATCTAATTTGGTTTGCCTTTGGATTGGATGATTAATGCTTGAATCTTGGGTTACCAATCTTTGATTTGGAATACCAGATTCTATTGCCTTTGGATTGGATGCTTAATGCTTGAATCTTAGGTTACCAATCTTTGATTTGGAATACGAGATTCTATTGCCTTCAGATTAGATGCTTAATGCTTGAATTTTGGGTTGCCAATCTTTGATTTGGAATACCAGATTCTATTGCCTTCAAATTGGATGCTTAATGCTTGAATCTTGGGTTACCAATCTTTGATTTGGAATACCAAATTCTATTGCCTTCGGATTGGATGCTTAATGCTTGAATCTTGGGTTACTAATCTTTGATTTGGGATACCAGATTGGATGCTTAATGCTTCAATCTTGGGTTACCAATCTTTGATTTGAAAAACCAGATTCCGTTGACTTCGGTTTGTATTCAGGTTGCCTTCAGTTTGCCTTCCGATGGATGCCTGCTAAGCTTGCTTAGCTTGCATTTTTTTTTTTGTATCATATAACGGATGGCTTCTTGGCATTTAATACTTTGGCACGCTAGTTACTATTGTTGGCCAGGTGTAGCAACCCAAGAGAAGGGTGAATTGGGTATTTAAAAATTAATTACTTGCGCATATATGTGCTTTATCACTAATTAAAATTTAATTGGCAGCGGTGTAGTGAAGTGCACATAACAATATCACAGAAATTATGCAAGTAATCACAAACACAAGAAGGTTTATAGTGGTTCGGTGCCAACTCAGCACTTATGTCCACTCCCTAAAAACCCTTGGGAATTTCACTCCAATCGTATCACAATGATTACAACCCCTAGCCTTCCCCGGCTAGTCCTCTTGTTTTCACGGCACAAGGCAGCCAACCCCTAGCCTTACCAGCTAGTCCTCTTGTTTCACGGCACAAGGAAGCCAACCCCTAGCCTTACCTGGCTAGTCCTCTTGTTTCACGGCACAAGGAAGCCAAACAATAACCAAGGGTTAAATCTAACCCTTTTACAAGAATGTTCAGAATAAATAAGAACAAACAACTCCTAAAATGAGCAAATATTCAACACCTCCATTTTTTTGCTTCCAAAGTAATGAATTGTGATTCATCACCTATCATGTGTCTTGAGCACCCGCTATCCAAGTACCATTGTCTTTTAGTTGCTTGGGTATATACCTGCATACATAATTTTAAATTTTGCTCTTAGGTACCCAAGCTTTCTTGGGTCCTTTTGGTTAGTTAAAATAGTTCCTTTCAAAACCCATATTTTTCCCACATTGTGTGCGTGACAAGTATAAGCTTTATGTCCTAATTTGCCACATTTGAAGCATGTAATTTTGGTAGAATCATCAGCATGCACATAAATATTTTTCAAAAACTTTTGTCTTTCAAAAGGATTATATCCAAGACCAGCTCTATTGTAAAAACCCTTTGACTATTTAATATCATTTCTAATTTTTCTGAACTTAATGTAAATTTATCAATGATTGGTTTTAACCTATTTACTTCATTTTTTAAGTCTTGGTTTTCCTTTAGCAATGATTCATTATCTTTTAAAATTCTTTCTTTTTCAAGAATAAGATTTTTAATTTTATTTTTTAAATCTCTTTCTTTGAACTTAAGTTTGCAAAATCAACAACAAGTTCATAAAATGCACCATGCAATTCATCAAAAGTAAAATCATCTAGAAAGCTAGGACTTACCTCATCATTATCAGCCATGAAGCATACATTGGCGACTTAAGTTTTCTCTTTGTCTTCTGAACTTATGATTTCACTGTTGCTCCATGTAGCCATCATTGCTTTCTTCTTAACTCTTGTGGATCCTTTCTTTAATAGTGGACATTCTGGTCTGATATGTTCAGGCTTTTTGCATTCGTAGCATGTTGGAGGTTCACCCTTTTCTTTTTCTTTACTGTGATCTCCTTTGGTGAATTATTTTCTTTTTTCAAACTTCTTTCTTTTCATGAATTTCTTAAATTTTCTGGAGATAAGTGTCATTTCATCATCTTTCTCACTGTCACTAGTGGTTTCTTCACTTTCATCATCTTGAGTGGCACTCTTAATGCCATAGTTCTCTTCTTCTTTGATTCATCTTCATCAATATGTTGTCGTTGCTGAAGCTCATGAGTCATCAAAGAACCAACTAACTCTTCAAGTGATAAAGTGTTGAGGTCTTTTGCTTTTTGTATTGCAGTAACCTTGGCTTCCCATGACCTAGGCAAGGATCTTAAGATTTTTCTAACAAGATCACTGTTAGCATAAGATTTTTCAAGACTTTTTAGTCTATTAATAATATCAGTAAATCTTGTAAATATATCGTGATATTTTCAGCTGAATCCATCTTAAATAATTCATACTTATGAACAAGCATATTTATTTTGGATTCTTTGACTTGATTAGTACCCTCATGGTTGACTTCAAGTCTATCCTAGATTTCTATAGCAGATATGCAAGTAGATATACGATTAAACTCATTTGCATCAAGAGAACAATAAAGAATATTCATAGCTTTGCATTTAATTGAGCTAATTTCTTGTCTTGCTCATCCCATTCCGATTCAAGTTTTGGGATATCAAGATCATCAATCTTAATGGTGGTTGTGTGTGGTCCATTAATTATGATTCCCCATAAATCATAATCTAGTGCTTGAATGAAAATTTTCATACGTGCTTTCCAATTTGTGTAATTTGTTCCATTGAACAAAGATGGTCTATTAGTTGATTGTCCCTCAGCAACATAGATCCAATTTGGATTACTACTGATCTTTGGCTCCAAACTAATTAAAGCTGTAGAAATCAAGAGCATGCTGCTCTGATACCACTTGTTGCCCAGATATAGCAACCCAAGAGGGGGGTAAATTGGGTATTTAAAAATTAATTACTTGTAGATATGTGCTTTATCACTAATTAAAATTTAATTGGCAGCGGTGTAGTGAAGTGCACAGAACAATATCACAGAAATTATGCAAGCAATCACAAACACAAGGAGCTTTATAGTGGTTCGATGCCAAACTCAGCACCTACGTCCACTCACCAAAAACCCTTGGAAATTTCACTCCAATCATATCACAACAATTACAACCCCTAGCCTTCTCCGACTAGTCCTCTTATTTTCATGACACAAGGCAGCCAACCCCTAGCCTTATCGACTAGTCCTTTTGTTTCACGGCACAAGGAAGCCAACCCCTAGCCTTACCCGACTAGTCCTCTTGTTTCACGGCACAAGGAAGCCAAACAATAACCAAGGGTTAAATCTAACCCTTTTACAAGAATGTTCAGAATAGATAAGAACAAACAGCTCCTAAAATGAGCAAATATTCAAAGTAATACTTTACAACTTTTGTAGCAAATCTTCAGCAATAAATGTAGATCTCCGAAGTAGCTGAAGCTTTGAATGCTTGAAGGCTTTAATGGATCTAAACGACTTGAGCAGTGAATGATCTTTAAGATTTCTCAACTTCAATGCACAGGAACTTGCTTTCAATCACTCAGAAAATATGCAATAAAAGCTCTTTTTCTTGGATTTATTTTTCTTCATTTTCATCCTCAGATTTCATCCTCTTCTCCTCATAATTTTAGCTATTTAAAACAGTTCAACATCAAAGATATCCGTTAGACTCATTTGAAAAAAAATGGAAAGTAAAACGGGAAGAAAATATAACCATTGAGATTATTTCCCTTGAGCATTGAATGTACTGAATCCATTTGAGAAAGGAAGATCTCTGTCATAATCTAAGAGATCAAAAGTCAGTATAGCTGAAAATAGAAATTAAGAAGAGAGAGAGAGAAAGAGAGCACGCCCAAGCTTGCAATCAATAGAGATCGGCCAGGTTGAGAGCAGCTAGCTGAAAACATTTTTCAGTTAGCTTGATTCAAAGAGCACACAGCCTGAAGAGAGATAGATCAGTCCACAAGCTAGCTAAAAGCAAGCTTTAGTTAGCTAATTTGAAGTTCCACACGCCTAGAGAGAGTTCAGCCCAAAAAGTAGTTAGCTGAAGCTTTGCTTCAGTTAACTCCTCTATAGATCAACACGGCCAAGAGAAAGAAGACCCATAAAGTAGTTAGCTATTTAGCTAACTCAATCTTGCATCCACATGGCTTGAAGAGAGAACTAGTTAGCTCTTTAGATAACTTGATCTTGCATCCACACGGCCATGAAGAGAGAGAAGCTATAAAGAAAAATGTAGTTAGCTCTTTAGCTAACTCAATTTGAATTTTCATGGCTTGAGGAAAGGACCGCCCAAGAGTAGCTAGCTCCTTAGCTAGCTCTTTCATCTATCTGCAAAAAGTAGTTAGCTTCCAAAGAAAAATAGTTAGCTCTCAAAGAAAAGTAGTTAACTAACAAGACATTCTAGCTAGCTAGAAAGACAACCAGCTAGCTCCCCAGTTAACTAAAACCAAGCATGGTTCGGCCAACACTGTAATAGGAAAAAGTAGTTAGCTAAAGAAGAAATCCAGCTAGCTAGCCAGCTAACTTACTTCAACATGCATTCAACCATCATAGTAATAGGAAAAACTAGTTAGCTAACAAAGAAATCTAGCTAGCTAAGAAGGAAATCCAGCTAACTAGCCAGCTAACTCGTTTTAACATGCATTCGGCCAACACAGTGCAGGATAAAGTAGTTAACTAAAGAATACATCCAGCTAGCTAAGAGATGAGGAAATTTAGCTAACCAGTTAACTAAATTTACTATGCATTCGGCTAGGCTAAAGGCAAGAGAAAAGTAGTTAGCTAACAAATGCATTCAGCTAGCTAGGATAGGAGATAAGCTAGCTAACCAGCTAACTAATTTTAACATGCATTCGGCTAGGCTAAAGGCAAGAGAAAAGTAGCTAACTAGAAAGGGAACTCAGCTAGCTAAGAAGGAGGCCAAGCTAGCTGCCCAGTTAGCTAGGAGAAAGCATGGTTCGGCTAGGCTTATGGCATGGAAAAAATAGCTAGCTAGCAAGGGAAACAAGCAAGCTAAGAGAGGAGATAAGCTAGCTCCCAAGCTAACTAATTTCACCATGAATTCGGCCAGGCATAGAACCGAGCCAAAATAGTTAACTAGAAAGCAACATAGCTAGCTCTAAGGCACAATAAGTTAATTATCCAGGTAGCTTATAAGAGTAATGGCTGGGGTATTCTTCCATGAAATTTTTGCTTGATAAGGATCATTTGTAAGGCACATGTACTTCCCTGCATTAATCTTAGTTTTCACAATAAATAAAATTAGTCTTTACTTAATTATTTTGTAATCATCAAAATTAATTTAGGGCCAACAACTATGATCCATATGGCTGGCCCCTTGTTCTAAATGTTGATATGCTAACTCTCAAGTTGGCATACCGATTTTGGATTTTGGCATATCGATTTAATTTGGTTCTCTGTTGTTTTTCCTGGCACTCAAGTTAGCATACCGATTTTGGATTTTGGCATATCGATTTTATTTGGTTCTCTGTTGTTTTTCCTTGCACTCAAGTTGGCATACCAATTTTGAATTTTGGCATACCGATTTTATTTGGTTCTCTGTTGATTTTTCTGGCACTCAAGTTGGCATACTGGTTTTGCTTCTTGGCATGCTAATTTCTTGCCTAACGGCTAGCTCCTTCCAATTTTTAAATGTTGGGCTGCCAGTTCTTATTTTTTGGAATGCCACTTCACCTCTTGCCACTATTTTGGGATTTTTACTCGTGGCTTTCTCTTGGCTAGTTCATCCAAGCTTGCTCTTTCTCTCTCTCACTCCCTCCACTATTTCACAATGGCTATATCTTGATGTTCATATTATAAATAGTGGAGATGAACAGTGTTACGGTGTGATAGTGATTTTGAAAAATAAAATTCAGAAAAATATCAGTGGAAAATATTGAGAGAAAAATCATTTGAAAGAGATATTTGTTAGAGGATTGTTAGAGTATTGTTTTGATTATTTTCAAGCCACCAGAGTTCATATGTTGCTGATTCTATAAGTGGTCTTAAAGCTCCATCTA
Source organism: Calamus simplicifolius (assembly GCA_900491605.1). NCBI lineage: Eukaryota > Viridiplantae > Streptophyta > Magnoliopsida > Arecales > Arecaceae > Calamus > Calamus simplicifolius. The sequence goes on along the minus strand of UESW01004617.1, from coordinate 311,759 downwards.
TCCTCATTGAAGAGCATTCAAAGCTACCTTGAAGGCTTCTATTGTGCTGCTACGTTTATTAAAGAAAGAAGCAACTTTGGGATTAGCTTTTCAAGTTGATAAGTATTTCTATTGTTTAAATCTGCTCCTATTTAGGAGCTTATTGTATCAAACATTCTATTACTTGTGCTTTGATTTGTTTCACAGTTGTGAAATGTGATTGGATAGAGATCTACCCAAATTTATATTTGTAAGGCTTACTTGTGCCTGAAAACAAGTGTTGCTAACTAGGTTGGCTAGCGATGATTAGTGAAATACCCAAGGTATTCTTGGGGAGTCAATGTAGATGCAGGGTTGGTACCAAACCACTATAAATATTATGTGTTTAATTATGATATATTTTTATGATTGATTGTGTATTAGATTTACTTCACTACATGATATTTATTTATAAAAGAATATAAGTGCACATACTTGATAGCCAATTAAATTTTTAAGAAACCCAATTCACCCCCTCTCTTAGGTTGCTAGATCTGGGCAACAGAATAGTTGATGAAGGATTTCTATAAGACCCAAGTGGAAGGAATGGGACAAATTTTAGCATAATTGAAGCGACTTCTAAGAGTTTGAAGTGAATTGTTCCTTCCTCTCATGTCAATCGAGCCAATCTAGCCAATACAATTCAATTCTATGCAATTTACCCTAGTTTACTTTTTATGGAGTGCTACATAAAGGCTAGTAGAACTCTAGCCAATTATGTCAGGTGCACAGGTTGTTGTCGGTTGTCCCAGGAGGATAGGGGAACCGATAAGTTTTGGTATCAAAGCCAGTTGACCTGTATGGTCAGGTAGAACATCAATAGGAACTCTCACTTGTGACGGTGTTATTGAAGCTAGGCGTTTTGCCCATTGGTGTCGGTGTATCGGCTGATCTAGTAGCTGGCTGGTTCTGGTAGGTACCATTGTCGGGTGACATGGGCCACTGGGCACGAGGCCTAGGGCCCATGATCGTGCGATAATGGCTTCTATGAATGAGGCCCAGGGCCAAAACGATAAGTTTTGGTGTTAGAGCCCTAGGTTATTAGGTCCTAGGGACATAAATAGGAGTATGAGTCTAGGAAGATTGAATGATTATAGTTATTGAATGATGAAACTGATGTGATGAATTATGTCATGTAGGATGGTTACTACAAGGGTGAGTAGTGAAGGAGATCAATCCTCAGACAGAGGTAAAGGTAGGGATCGGGGCAGACCCAGAAAGTATAATAGAGAGGGCCAGCCTAGTAGGCCAGTTTTATCAAAATTTTAATACCTTCCTCCTGATTATACCCTTTAGCTACTAGTCTTACTTTATTTCTAATAATATTACCATGCTTATCCAATTTGTTTCTAAATACCCATTTAGTCTCAATAATTAGATGGTCGTGAGGTCTATCAACTAAAGTCCATACATTATTTCTTTCAAACTGATTTAATTCTTTATGCATTGCATTAATCCAATCTACATCATCCTTAATATCATCATAACATTTAGGTTCAATATGAGAAACAAATGCTAAGTTATTGCATGCATCTCTAAATGAAGACCGAGTTCTAACACCATGTGATGGATCACCAATAATAAATTCCTTAGGATGACTATGTATATACGTCCAATCTCTTTCTAATTCATGATTACCTTGAGGCTCTTCATGTTGAATTGTGTCATTTACCTCTTCTTGATCAGCTTGGATTGTTGAGTCTTCTTTCTCTTGCAAGGTGAGATCCTTAACTTGTTCTTCAACTTCAATTGCATCCTCCAATACCTTTCTCTCCCTTGATGGAAGATCATTAGTCTCATCAAAAGAAACATGAATAGATTCTTCAACTACTAATTTTTTCTTGTTAAACACACTATAGGCTCTACTGGTAGATGAGTATCCTAGGAAAATTCCTTCATCAGTTTTAGCATCAAATTTATCAAGGTTAGATTTTCTGTTATTCAAAATAAAACAATGACATTCAAAAACATGAAAATATCCAATATTGGGTTTCCTACCTTTCCAAAGTTTAGGGGTCTTTTTCAAAACAAATCTAATTAATGCCCTATTCAAAATGCAACATGCAGTGTTAATTGCTTCATCCCAAAAATACTTTGCGAGATTGCTTTCACAGCATAGTACGAGTCATCTTTTCTAGGGTTCTGTTGAGAAATTATTGAAACATAATTGCCCCAACTCTATTGATTTTGATGATTTCCAAAAGCCATGAATATATTAATAGAAATAATGAATTATTTATCAAATACCATGAGTTTATTTAAAAATGAAAAATATAAACTATCAATGTTTACATTCAATGAGTTCTTGAATCAATTAAAACAAAAAAAAAGAATTTTTATACTTGAGATTATACTTGAGATTTCATGAATTAAACTTGAGATTTCAAAAAGAATTCTTATACTATTCATTTGATAATCAATAACTTAATGGAAAATGTCTTGAATTGATGATCAAATCAATTCTATTCAACATTTATATTTAAACTTATTTGGGACGAGTTTTAAAGTCTATCAGAACATATTTCTGATTTTTGTATCGCTCCCGAGCCGACTCAAGGGTTTCCGAGTCGACTCCCCAAATGTCTGTTTTTCAATATTGTCCTGAGTCGACACTTGAGTTTTCAAGAGTCGACCCCTGAACCTTTGCGAGCTGACTCATGGACTGTGCGAGCCGACTCGACTCAGAGGGCAGAGAGGCTCATTTTTGAGCACTTCTCGAGTCGACTCCCCGCATATCTCGAGTCGACCCTTGAAAGTTAGGTGTTTCTGGAATCGAGTGTTCGAGCCGACTCACACAGTGCTCGAGCCGACTCCTAGAAATTCTGGGCGTGATTTTTCACGACGACACGTCAGCCCAACGGTAAGATTTTTGATTAACGGCTATATTTCTGTGTTTCTAACGGATATATCTTTGCAGAATCTATAAATAGAGGAGCTCTTTTCAAATCAAGAGAGCAACATAGAGAGATTTTTATATCAAAGAAAAAGAAGAGAAAGAGGGAAAAACAGAGCTTTATTGGAAAAATCTTCTAGTTCAAAATAGAGTGATTCAAAAGGAGTGAAATCAAAGAAAAGTTTCGTCTGCTCCAGATCATCAATCCACAAGAGTCAAAAGAAAATCCAAAAGCTTTTCAAAGATCAAATTGAAGATTTTCAACATTCAACAAAAGGAAAAAAGCTTCATCTCAACTCCAAAGTTTTCAAACGGTCAAGAATCTTGCTGAGGCCTGATTCAATACTTCAAGAGGAGTTAAAGAGGAGAAGGAAGAAAGCCAAAGCCACAACCATCTGAAATCTTATCAGGCTTTTCTAACCCTTTTTATACTTTATTTGTATATTTGCTCAAGGAGAGCGTTTCTATATTTAAACTCTGTTATTTTGGTTGTTTGCTGATTCAATCTGTGGATTGAATCAGTGGAGGTTATTATACCTCATCGCAAGCCAGAGTGCTTGTGTTGGGTTAGTTGTGAGCTCATGAAAAACAACGTGTAGGGTTTTGTGCTGGTGAGCCCGTGTAAAACCGGCTGGGTTCGTTGTGATCCCAGGAAAACAACAAGTTTGAGTTGTGAACTTGTAAAACAACTCGGCTGTAATCGAAGAGATTATAGTGTGGACCCAAGTGAATCTTGGGAGTGGACGTAGGTGTTGGTTGCACCGAACCACTATAAAATTATCTTGTGTTTGCCGTGCTATATTTTCTCTCTCTCTATCTCTCTTTATTATTTGCTTGTGTATTGATTAAAGTTAGCCTCTCACTTGCACATTTTGCTAACTAATCAACTAAAGTTAAAAAGGCTTAAATTTTTAAGAACCCAATTCCCCCCCCCCTGTTGGGTTGCCATCTGGGCCAACAATTGGTATCAGAGCAAGTGCTCATTTAGAATTTGATCTCATGATCAAGGGCTAAAGATCCTTATGGCAACACAAAGTGGTTCATGTTTTGCTGAAGGTCATTTTACGAATCGACCTCCTTTATTTAATGGAACCAACTATTCATATTGGAAAGCAAGAATGAGAATATTCATTCAAGCTTCTGACTATGAATTGTGGGGAGTAATAACTAATGGACCTAGTACACCCACACACTTAGTTGAAGGCATTCTTGTTCCTAAGCCCGAAAGGGATTGGAATGATAATGATAGAAGAATGGCTCAATTAAATGCTAAAGCCATTAACATTTTATATTGTTCCTTAGACTCTAATGAATTCAACCGAATCTCAACATGTAATTCCGCAAAAGAAATTTGGGATAGGTTGGAAATAACACATGAAGGAACAAACCAAGTTAAGGAATCAAAAATAAACATTTTGGTTCATAAATATGAATTGTTTACAATGGAACAAACTGAAACCATCACATGCATGTTCACTAGATTCACTGATATTGTGAATGGTTTAAAAAGTCTTGGTAGAATTTATTCTAATGCTGACCTTGTGCGCAAAATTCTTAGGTCACTACCAAGATCGTGGGAAGCGAAAGTCACTGCTATCCAAGAAGAAAAAGACCTCAATGCATTACCTTTAGAGGAGCTTCTAGGATCCCTAATGACCCACGAGCTGACAATGAAGCAGCATGTTGAGGAGGAAACAAAAAGAAAGAAAACACTTGCCCTCAAAACTGCAGAAATGGAAGAGAGCAGCAGTGAAAGTAATGATGAAGATGATGATGAAACTGCTCTCTTGGCCAAAAATTCAAAAGTTTATGAGAAAAAGGCCCTTCCATAAAAAGAAATTTGGAGCAAGAATTGATGGAGAAAAAGATAAGAAAAAGGACAAGGAGAAAGAAAAAGAGAAAGAGCCCTTAGTATGTTATGAGTGTAAAAAGCCAGGGCACTTTAGATATGATTGTCCTTTGCTGAAAAAGGCCTACAAGAAAAAGAAGAAAGCATACATGGCAACATGGTCTGATGAATCTTCCTCGTCGGAAGAAGAAGAACAAAAGGAAGTTGCCAATATCTGCTTCATGGGCAACAACAACGACAACGACAATGAGGTAAGTTCTGAAAACTCAAATGATGAATTCACTTTTCATGAAATGTTTGAGGCTTTCAATGAACTTATGATTGATTTTAAATCTTTGAAAAAGAAGTATAAGTTTTTGAAAAATGACAATATTAGCTTAGCTAAAAGTAAAAATGAATTAGCTTTAGAAGTTAAGAACTTAACTAATGAAAAAGAAGAACTTAGCAAAGAAAGAGATAATTTTAATCAAGAAATAGATTTGTTGAAATCTGAAACTAAAAACTCAACAAAAGATTTAAAAGATCAATTAGAAACCTTAGCTTTAGAAAAAGAACAGCAAGTTAAAGACAATGATTCATTAAAGAAAGAAGTTATAAAATATAAAGACATTGTTGAGAAATTCACCTTAAGTTCAACTAAACTAAACATGATTTTAGATAATCAAAAAGCTGTTTTCGATAAAGCTGGCCTAGGTTATAATACATAGGAAACAAAAATCTTTAAAGAATATTTTTGTAAAAGCCAATCAAAGTAATATAACTGGTTTTAAATGCAATGAAAAAGGTCATAAATCATTTGAATGCAAAATATTAAATAATAACAATAAGTTAAATGTTAAAGCAAAGAAAATATGGGTTCCGAAAGGAACAATTTTTGTTGCTACTAACCACGAAGGACCCAAGAAAGCTTGGGTACCTAAACATAAAGTTTGATTATATTGCAGGAATGTCTTGTAGCCAAAAGATCAAAGAAAAAGTGGTATCTTGATAGTGGCTGCTCAAGACATATGACGGGTGACAAAGAGAATTCATCACCCTAGAAGAAAAGAAAGGTGGAGTTGTGACGTTTGGCGATAATGGTAAAGGTCAAATTATGGGCCTTGGTAAAGTTCGCATAACTCCATCTATATTTATTGATAATGTACTTTATGTTGATGGTTTAAAGCACAATTTAATTAGTATAAGCCAACTATGTGATAAGAACTTTAATGTTTCATTTAAATCTTCTATTTGCATAGTATCTGATTCCATTAATGATAGCATTGTTTTTACTGGTTATAGACATGGCAATGTGTACTTAGTTGACTTAGACAAATTATCTGAAAGTAGTCATTGCCTAATTGCTGACAATGCTAACATAAATGATGTTGGATGGTTATGGCATCGTAGATTAGGTCACGCAAGCACACACCTTATTTCAAAACTAATTAAGATGGATTTAGTTAAAGGTTTACCTAAGTTAGATTTTGAAAATAACAAAATCTGTGATGCATGTCAATTTGGAAAACAAACTAGAAGTTCTTTCAAATCTAAAAACACTGTTTCAACTTCTAGGCCTCTAGAGCTACTTCACATGGATCTTTTCGGACCAACTAGAACCACAAGTCTAGGAGGAAAGAAATATGGTTTAGTGATTGTAGATGATTACTCTAGGTACACTTGGGTGATGTTTTTAGCTCACAAAGATGAGACTTTCTCGATATTTCTGAAATTCTTCAAGAAAGTCACAAATGAGAAAAACACTACCATAGTGTCTCTAAGAAGTGATCATGGAACTGAATTTGAAAATCACTTATTTGAAAGTTTTTGTTCTGAAAATGGAATTAATCATAACTTTTCAGCCCCTAGGACTCCACAACAAAACGGTGTAGTTGAAAGAAAAAATAGAACCTTAGAAGACATGGCCCGTACCATGCTATGCGAAAGCAACTTACCAAAGTATTTTTGGGTGGAAGCAATTAACACAGCATGTTACATCTTAAATAGAGCATTAATAAGACCAATATTAAAGAAAACACCTTATGAATTATGGAATGAAAGAAAACCAAATATAAAATACTTTCATGCATTTGGATGTAAATGTTTCATTCATAATAATGGTAAAAACAACTTAGGAAAATTTGATGCTAAATCTGATGAAGGAATTTTTCTAGGTTATTCAACGACTAGTAAGGCATATAGAATCCTTAACAAGAAAACCTTAATAGTAGAAGAATCCATACATGTAGTTTTTGATGAATCTTTAGCAACTGGATCTGAAAAGATTGATGATGAGGAAGATACAAACATAATTGAAAAAGATCTTGAAAAACTTAATATTGAAGTATCTTCTGATCATGAACAAGAGGCTAAAGATGATGATTCACATAAGGTCGGTGATGTTAATAATGATCATAATGATATAGATCTTCCAAGAGATTGGAGATATGCTTATAGTCATCCTAAGGAATTGATTATAGGTGATCCTTCTCAAGGAATAAGAACTAGATCATTATGAGAAATATTAGTAATCATCTTGCATTTGTCTCTCAAATAGAACCTAAAACTATTGAAGAAGCCGAGAAAGATAATAATTGGATGATAGCAATGCAAGAAGAACTAAATCAATTTACTAGAAATAATGTTTGGACACTAGTTGAAAGACCTAAAAATCATTCAGTAATAGGATCAAAATGGGTTTTTAGAAATAAATTAGATGAAAATGGCATAGTAATTAGAAACAAAGCTAGATTAGTTGCAAAAGGATATAATCAAGAGGAAGGTATTGATTTTGATGAAACCTTTGCACCTGTAGCTAGATTGGAAGCCATTAGATTGTTACTTGCATTTGCATGTCACATGAATTTTAACTTATTTCAAATGGACGTTAAAAGCGCATTTTTAAATGGATTTATAAATGAAGAGGTGTATGTAGAACAACCACCAGGTTTTGAAGATCATGAATTTACAAATCACGTTTTTAAATTGCACAAAGCTTTATATGGTTTGAAACAAGCACCTAGAGCTTGGTATGATAGGTTAAGTAAATTCTTAATAGAAAATAATTTTACAAGAGGTAATGTTGATAAAACACTATTTTTGAAAAGAAAAAATAAAGATTTGTTTGTAGTACAAATATACGTAGATGACATTATTTTTGGTGCTACTAACGATTCTCTTTGTCAAGAATTTGCAAAGTTGATGCAGGGAGAATTCGAGATGAGCATGATGGGAGAACTCAACTTCTTCCTTGGACTCCAAATCAAACAATGCAAGGAGGGAATCTTTATCAACCAAACCAAATACACAAGAGAACTACTCAAAAAGTTTGGTATGGAAACAATGAAACCCCTCGGAACTCCAATGAGTCCTTCATGCAAGCTGGACAAAGATGAAGAAGGTAAGAAGGTTGATCAAAAGTATTATCGAGGTATTATCGGATCCCTTCTTTATTTAACAGCAAGTAGACCAGATATTATGTTTTCAGTATGTTTATGTGCTAGATTTCAATCTGAACCTAAAGAATCACATTTAATAGCTGTTAAAAGAATTTTAAGATACTTAAATGGAACGAAAAATGTAGGTTTATGGTATTCTAGAGACTCAACTTTAAACCTAATTGCATATTCGGATTCTGATTATGCTGGATGTAAACTAGATAGAAAAAGCACAAGTGGTGCATGCCATTTCTTAGGAAGTAACTTAATCACATGGTTTAGCAAAAAGCAAAATTCAGTTGCATTATCAACTACTGAAGCTGAATATGTAGCAGCTGGAAGTTGCTGTGCGCAAATCCTATGGATTAAGCGACAACTTGAAGACTATGGTATCACACTTGATAAAACACCCATAAGATGTGATAACACTAGCGCAATCAATTTAACTAAAAATCCGATTCAACACTCAAGGACAAAACACATAGAAATTAGATATCATTTTATAAGGGAACATGTAGCTAATGATGAAATTTGTTTAGATTATGTAAACACTGAAGAACAACTAGCTGACATCTTTACAAAACCTTTAAGCGAAGAAAGATTTTGTTATCTTAGAGGAGAGTTAGGAATTTGTAACCCTTTTGGATAGATTTTGAAACCTCTAAGGAAATATATCTAGAGTTCTTTCAATTTCTCAAAAACTTAAGGAAATTTTATCTAGAACTCATATCAATTTGATCTATCAAATCCATGATTTTTAATCATACTCAAAGATCAAATCCGGGTTCATTTCAGACACTCTGAAAATTTTTGATTTTTTACTCTGAAATGGTTTCGGAGCCGACTCGAGAGTATCGGAGTCGACTCGAGTTTCTGCTGAAACTCAGGAGTCGACCCCTTCTCTGAGCGAGTCGACTCGAGATCGAGTCTGCGCTCTGTGACTTACCCGAGCCGACTCTATGCTTTGCGCGAGTCGACTCGACGTGGTCCCAAATCGCTTTATTAGGGCACGAGCCGACCCATCGATCGATTCTAATCATTCCAAATCATTTTCAAAACCCTCCAAAACCCTTCAAACCTTCCAAAATCTTCCAAAATCCTTAAACAATCATTCCACTTTGATTCAATGGCCCCCAAAACCCGTGGTGCTAGTAGTAGCGGTGCCGGGATGAAAAGAAAGAAGACCGTGCGTCGACCCGTTCGCGAGCCGACTCCGGACTCTTCGCCTTCTTCCTCTTCGGACGACTCGCCTGCTCCTACTGCCACTACTCCTCAGGTAGATCACCTTGCGAGTAGAGTCATTACTACAGGAAGGAAGTTTGACTTTGATTTGTTTGAGAGAGAGGGATTGCTTGTAGGGTCACAGTTGAAGGAAATGGGATTTGAAAAGATATGCTCCTTAGACTGTCCTACATACCCAGCATTAGTTAAAGAGTTTTATAAAAATTTGACTAGAGGGGACAATGGATTGGTCAGCACTGTTAGAGGAGTTGGTTTGAATGTCACTGCCATCATTCTCTTAAATTATTGGACTTACCCCTATCAGGACCTTCCACTTTTGACCCAGAGGATAGGTCACCTGCCCTCACAAGATTATTGAATAGAAATTTTGAGGGATTTGAAGAAGTTTTTGCCAATCAGCTGCCACTGGACTTGAGATTGCTTCATAACATCTGCAGCAGGATTCTTTTCCCTAAGACAGGCCGTTTTGACTACGTGTCTGAGAGGGATATCTTTGTTATGGATGCTGTAGTTTCAGGCAAGCCAATCAACTTACCCATTATGATATTATGGTATATAGCTGATTGTGGGAGTAAGAGGAAATCCTGTCTTCCCTACGGCATGATCTTGACACAATTATTCAGAAGCCAAGGAATTGAAATTAGTGATAGTGAGCCCAGGAGAAATTTGAGACATACTGACTACTATTCATTGGCCACTATTCACCGCATGGGCTTCAAGAAAGTTAATGGTAGTTGGATAAGAAAAGGTCAAGAAGATGTTAGAGCTGAGGAGGACAGAGTTGAAGACATTAGAGCTGAGGTCGAGGCTGGACCTTCTGTTGCTGGACCGTCTGAGGCAGGACCTAGCATGCATTATTCTCCTCCACCTCAGACTTCATCTTTTTCTGTGAGATTTTCAGATGAGCAGTTATGTCAGCTTAGAGCTATGTTTGCAGAATTTGATAATCAAAGAAAAGATGAAATTGGTCAATTGAGAGAAGATATTAGAGAATTAAAGGAAGACATCATTTCAAGACTTGACTTACTTTCATTTTCTGTTGGTACCCATGTGGATTCACTCAATGCTGAGCTTAAGAAGATATTTGAAAGACTTCAAGGGATAGCTGATGGATCCAATGTGTATCTTGATAGAACTAATCAGTTAAGAAGAGATATTGATGCTGCAGTTGATCAGATACAAGTAACTATGAATGACTTTAAAAATCACAAAAGGATGATATCATGGAAATGATTGGACACTTAAAGATATAGTTTTCAAGCGTGTCAAATGATTTTGATACTTATCATAGTTTGTATTTCTAGATTTCCTTACTAGATTGTATCTAGGAAGTTTTGCTTTAATATGACTGTATTTGAACTTTGATGAATTTAAGTTAGTTTAATTTCATTACAATGAGATTATGTTACATTTTGATGTAATTTGACATACTTTTGAAGTAATGAGAAAAGTTATGTTCATTTCAATTATGAGTACCTTTGAATATCCTTGAATGCTTATGTTTAATTTGATATAATTTTGAATATCTCAATACTCAATTGATAACTTAGATGCTGAATGAATTCGAATGAATTTAATCAAGTTGATGCTCTGATGCATCTCAACCTTTTTGTTGATTACAAAAAAGGGGAGAGATTTATATGATTTAATCGTATATGCATCATCATATTTAAGAGGAAGAGATTTGTTTAAACCTTATATGCTTTTAATTGCCCTAATTAAATAAGGGGGAGAGAATTAAATAAGAAAAAAAATATATGTTTCATATAAGGGGAAGAGATAATTTGAATTTCATAAAGAAAAAGGTTTATTTGCTTAAGTTTTTGAATTTGAAAAATTTTGAATGAATTATAAAATTGAGGTTCATAGGGGGAGCTACCTCATTGAGGGGGAGCCTTTCCATGAACACAAAAGTTGATTTTGGTATCATAAATTTTTAATTTTATAATGCATATACTCAATGTTTTTGTCATCATCAAAAAGGGGGAGATTGTTGAGAAATTATTGAAACATAATTGCCCCAACTCTATTGATTTTGATGATTTCCAAAAGCCATGAATATATTAATAGAAACAATGAATTATTTATCAAATACCATGTTTATTTAAAATGAAAATATAAACTATCAATGTTTACATTCAATGAGTTCTTGAATCAATTAAAAAAAAAAAAAAATTTTTATACTTGAGATTATACTTGAGATTTCATGAATTAAACTTGAGATTTCAAAAAGAATTCTTATACTATCATTTGATAATCAATAACTTAATGGAAAATGTCTTGAATTGATGATCAAATCAATTCTATTCAACATTTATATTTAAATTATTTGGGACGAGTTTTAAAGTCTATCAGAACATTTTTCTGATTTTTGTATCGCTCCCGAGCCGACTCAAGGGTTTTTGAGTCGACTCCCCAAATGTCTGTTTTTCAATGTTGTCCTGAGTCGACACTTGAGTTTTCAAGAGTCGACCCCTGAACCTTCGCGAGCCGACTCATGGACTGTGCGAGCCGACTCGACTCAGACGGCAGAGAGGCTCATTTTTTAGCACTTCTCGAGTCGACTCCCCGCATATCTCGAGTCGACCCTTGAAAGTTAGGTGTTTCTGGAATCGAGTGTTCGAGCCGACTCACAGTGCTTGAGCCGACTCCTAAAATCTGGGCGATTTTTCACGACGACACGTCAGCCCCAACGGTAAGATTTTGATTAACGGCTATATTTCTGTGTTTCTAACGGATATATCTTTGCAGAATCTATAAATAGAGGAGCTCTTTTCAAATCAAAGAGCAACATAGAGAGATTTTTATATCAAGAAAAAGAAGAGAAAGAGGAAAAAACAGAGCTTTATTGGAAAAATCTTCTAGTTCAAAATAGAGTGATTCAAAAGGAGTGAAATCAAAGAGGAAGTTTCGTCTGCTCCAGATCATCAATCCACAAGAGTCAAAAGAAAATCCAAAAGCTTTTCAAAGATCAAATCGAAGGATTTTCAACATTCAACAAAAGGAGAAAAAGCTTCATCT